>CAWUFW010002920.1:600000-950000 GCA_963921515.1 Calotriton arnoldi
CTTGAAAACGGGTTCAAAGATGCAAAGGTGGCACAATAAAGCATAAAACGCTTTGGGAACAAGTAGTTCAGTTAAAAGCGAACTACCAAAGGCTCACGTGATCCATACACTGAGTCATCAACGTGATGGCGTTCACGTTGCAGGGAATTCATTGGCTGACGAAGCCGCAAAGGGGGCTGTTCAGACGGCTTCCGTAGCTGCGATCACTCATTCAAAACGAAAATAGACAGTGAGATAATGTTGGCTGTCAATGCTACGAGCAAAGGCAGTGGTGCAGCATTACCAAAAAGTTTCCACTCAAGTACTCTTATGTAATTGATGCGAACAACGTTCCTTTTGCTCGAATCCCTGGAGTGGGGGATAGAGTAATTCCAAACATGGAACGTAGAGCTGCTTTGATTTATGAAACACATTTGGGGAGGGTCCGTCACATCAAGGGATCTCTAAAACAATATTGACATTAAAAGAGATGTACTGGTGGCCTGGGATGAATACAGAAATACACATATTCATCAACAACTGCTTAGACTGTAAATTACAGCGAGAAAGCCACCAGACACCATGCTACGAATGTAGCTGCCCAGTACAGACACCATTGTTAGACAGCATTAGACTATCTATGCACAGGTGTCCACCTGGACAAGTGCAATCCCACAAATACTAAGTCAAGGTTCCTATGGATATGGGCTCAGCGCTCGGCTGACGCTCGAACTGTTATAAAAGATTTGCGAGTCTTTAACGGCACATACGCAATAGGCACGCTACATTCTGACCAGGACCCTGCGTTTAGCTCTCGGGCTTACAAAGACGCCATGGCCAGTCTGGGCGTTGCATTGCGGTACTCCTCTCCGTTTCATCCTGAGGGAAATTCTGTTGTGGAAAGGAAAAACCGGGACATAAAGCAGTCTTTAACAGCTAGGGTATTAGGTTCGGGTGATGGGTGGGTCAAACATCTATATGGGGTCCAACGCTCATTAAACAATTTGCCAAGAAGTTCTCTTGGGGGGGTCACTCCATATGAGGTCCTATTTGGGACAAGAATGTGGGTGCCCGATCTGGAATGTAGAGGCACAGTGGTGGAAAATAAACCCTTTGATATCAAAGATCGTTTGGCTGTTTTACAGGTCCTAAATGAACTAAGATCGAAACAAAGCAACGTATTCCTGCTGCCAACCACCTCTGGGGAAAAACCAGTGGTCCCAGCAAGGCCTGTCTGGATTCCAAAAGTTGGGGATCTAGTCAGAGAGATGATTGCGGACAAGAAGGAATTTGGACCTTCTTACAGACAACCAGTACCTGTCCTAGCCATACACGGAACAAGAACAGTACTTCTGCCGCCCCTTGCTGGAAAAAAGGAGAAAAGATTTGTGTCCATCGACCTCATCAAACCACAGTATGTGGACAATACTAAATAGTAGGCCTCGTGGACTCCGACCTAGTAGCAGATACACTCCTCTCGCTACTATCCAAGAGGTTCAGACTGAAAGATTGATAACCATCGAGAATTCAGCAGTAACAGATGAAGGACTGAGCAACAATGCTATGGAACTCATCCCTCTTGAAACACAAGTAACAGTTCATCCAAATACACCTGTCTACACCAATGTAACAAGTGATCAACTGGTCCCAGCGATTTCTACAAATCCTGATGCAATTCCAACAATTGACAGAACTGCTTCTGGCTACTTCATTAACTTTGATACGTTTTCTGAGGATCCGCGTGAGCCCGAGACGTCGCCAGCTTCAAAAACTTTTAAACAGCAAGTACAAGACTTTTTGCATTTTTTGAAAAAGACTTATCTAGTTTCACCATGGATTGAACTTTGGGTTATTTCTGGAATATTTTTCTTCCTGCTGTGGCTAGCTTTGGTTATGACTATGAGCGTGCTTATAAATGAGAGATACATCCATTTGGACATTGAAAGAAAAGTGAACTTACTTTTGAAACCTCACAAATCATCCCATTGTGAAACAAGAGACTTGTCTGCAGTGAACATCACAGCCGTTCCTATACAGGATGGTATAGTGTGGGACAAAACTGATTTTGATATTTTTGGCTCAACGGAACATTTGAACATTCCACATTTATTTAAGATCTCACTAAGTGGTTTTATTTCATCCAGTACCTGTTCTAATAATTGGGACTTTGAAACTGTAAATAATATGATGTTTGATCTAGAACAATCTGCTGCATTTTCTAATAATGAATATTTAGAGGGTTCATCAGACTATGAACAGCTGTATTGCTATAACCACTATGGTCATCATTTTTGCATAAATCTGCAACACCTAGAAATGTGTTTATGTTTAACCAATGGGAGCATTGTCCTACACCACCAAAAGGTAGTTCAAAAACATTTGCTAAGAAGTTTCCATATTTTTCAGGATACAATACATCTGATCCAGAAACATTTTACTATAGAAATGTAAACAAAACAGGACTGAAAATTATGTTAACAAATACAAAACAGATTTACTCTGCAGCTTTTATTGCCCAATTGTCCAGACAGGGTTTCGACTTATGGAAAGACACAATAGACACAAAATCTGTCTGAGGTACTAAAGATTGGCAAGTGCAGGGGATAGAAGCTTTATGTAGAGCCTGTATCGTTCCTCAGCAAATAATGTTTTTGAATGACACGGTGCAACAAACATCTTGCCTTGGGTTAGGCAAGATTAAAGACATGAAAGCACCTTCTGTACGACACCTGCAAGTGATAACAATACACAGGCAGCGGTTACAGTTGACACAATACTACAACTCAACAGAACAAATCCCGATTGGAGAAAATGGTTGATCTGGCCCACAGACACAAACAACTGTCAAGGGAGATTCCTGAATAAAACAAAGGGGTTTACTATTCATAGGCCAGACCCATGATACGTCCAAAGACAGCATCCGGGGGTAGTAACAACGTACAGTGTAGGAAAATTATGCCTCGATTGGCTGCAAAAATCTACACTTAAGGATGTGAAACAACACTTATCTTTACTTAAAGAAGACGCAGACCTTAGGGAATTCTTGCTTGGACCAAGAAAACTGCGTCAAAACGTTTCATATATGCCGGCATTTATGCTGCTTATAATGAAGCATGGAAGGTGTCACAGATGGAGGCCGCAGAACGAATACGTGAACTTGATCGTATTAACTTAGAGAAAACTCTCTCTGTGGTCGACAATGGGTTAACAACTTTGTCCTCCAGAATTTATTCATTGGACAGTATTGTATCCTCTGCTATCGACATACTGGAACAAGATTTAGCCATGTTACAGCAAGGCCAGTCTCAGTTACGTTCTATTATGTTATTAAGCTGGACGCTGCAATCTTTGCGTGCGGGCTATGTGCCTTGGCGTTTATCAACACATCGGCTCTGTTTGCAGAATACAATCTAACTGATAAACAGATCGAACTGGCACAAAGGGAGCAAAGTATACAGTACTGAGCATTGAAAAACTTGAAAAATTACCATTCACAGTGGCAGAAAAACCAGCTACAGAATGGCTTATTCATGGCAAAATTAGTCTACCTGTGACTACTTTCCAGTTTCAGTATTGCCTTAAACAGATGCAAGCAGGCAAATATGAAAGGTTGGGTAAAGAATACATTAAGACATCCTGGAATTTACCTTACACCTATAGATGTTGGAGTGGGGATCGTGAAGTGTTTCTAAGTGGTACACACTGTGAAAGTGCACTAAGCGGTTTACTGATTTGTCAGGACATTTCTTTACACAGGGCTTGTAATGGTTCTGTGGCAAACTTGTCCTGCCACCAGCAGGGTACACCAGCTGCTGTGATTAATCCAATGTTTGGAGAACTTTCTAATGGGAGTTACCTCATGTTGAATGATCAGAGTTGCTGTGGCATGTTGCCAGGCATCCCATATCTAGTAACGGTCAACTCCAGGGTCACTTGCTGTATGCAAGTATTGTTTGCCCCAATAGACACAGTCAGGAGTCGCCTCTATGGCCTTCGTTGAATGTCTCTTTTATACGATTTGATACTTTAAGCAGAATGAAAGCCATGCTTATACAACAATCAGTGCCTTTGACCTCGGCCAAAGAAACCTATGATCTACAAGTTGCAAGGACTTCGGCTGAGATACAAGCTTTAATTCGTACAAACTGCCCTATACATTTTGTAGAAATGATAGGACGTATCTTTAATATGTCAGATACAAGCGGAATTGTACATGTATTTAAGACCATCTGTTCCGGACTATTAGCACCTTTCCAGGCTGTCCTCGGAATCATCCCAAACTTCGCACATTCGGTGTTTGGTGGTGTGCCGTTAATTCTAGCACTTGTTGCAGGAATTCTGTTTCTATTCCTCCTACTACGCTATGGCAAGCCTCTTCGCCAACATCAATCCGAGCGATGTGGAGAGAGCCCTCCTTGAACGGAAATGCTGTGAGCGAATAGTACAGCTTTTGGGCATGCCTCGTCTACGGGAACTTAATACAACGTGGTTCCTGTCATTCAGACCAATCTGGCAAGATTGCATCTTACCTGTTCTACGCTGCCTGTTTTGCGGTGAAGAATGCGTGCTAGACACCTGTCTAACACTCCCATCAGTCATGCCAACGTATATCGAAACTCTGCTGGACCCGATAACGGCCCATGCTGTGTGTTGTCCCCAGAGGCTTCCAATCCTGATGGCGGCATTCATTGAGATCTCACAGACGCTTCCGACTGCTGCTGAGGTACGAGATGGATCAACGGGCACACAGGTAACAACGGACGCGAACATTGCATCTTCTGCTGAAGGGGATGTTTCTCATCTCTGTGCAATTAACCTTCTGAACGAGGTGTTCCAAATGTCGCCAACTTCGGTGGACGATATTTTGGCTACAGAAATAGATGATCTTATGTTTACGCCAGACCCATACACTGACTTTGATTCGGCTCACAGTGTACCAGGGCAACAATGACATTTGGCCTTCATATTTTTCAAACTTGGAACTTTTCCCAGAATTGAACTTTTTTCTTTTAAAAATTTTTGAAATGACATGGCAAATGAACAATCTGCTTACAGTAGAACTAGTCTTATAAAACGGACTTCTTTGAATACTTCCAGGGACACATTGTCACCTTACTTGTCTAACATTTTATTTACTTCCATGATATGCAATGGCTTTGATTTTAAGAACTTATCGACCATTTCATCATATGTATATATTACTGTTTTTATTCACGTTGCATTCTACTTCCGTTATATGCTTAGAATGAAAACAATGCTTTAATGTACAGTACCTATGGCATTTCAACAGTTTTGAGCTTCTTTTAAAATGTTTTTAGAAATGTTTTTAGTAATATGTGGTACTCAATTTTATGTTTAGCATTTAAAATGTTTAGCATTTAGTATTATCGTTCAATCGAAGATGGAGTGGGTGTTGTATTCCGCTTTAGGGGTCCGTATATAGGTTTTCCTGAATCATGTCCTTATATAGGCACAATTCGCCTTGCCCTTATATAGGCATAGAATACCTGTCCTTATTTAGGCATTAACCGTGCACTTCAAATACAGGCAAGGTCACCGACATCCGTCCACCCTAACGTCACAACGAGTTCTTAGAAATCAGACCCTTAAGCTTCGGGAGTTCCCCTAGCACAGGACTATTGATTTCTCCAAGAACTCATCTATTATGTATGAACTGTTATACCTTAAGGGTTCATTCCTGACGTCTTCCTCTGTCCGACTTCACGTCAATGCTAACATTCCACAACACCTACCAGGTATAAATATACCTTCCCTTGCCCAAGCAAGTTAGAGGAGACCTCGACTTCAGAGGAGCCCGTATCCCAGCCTGACGCACTGAGAAGACGCTGTCATTCCTGCACGCAGACGAATCCAGCTTCCAGTGTTCTGACTCCCTTCGCGGGGTGTTAGAGTTCCAGACCCGGCAGGAGATTCCCACCTCTCTCATTCTCAAGGTATGGAGCTGACTAGATCCTAGAGGGACTCTTGGCATACTAGACTTGGCATACTAGACTTGACATACTCTTAGTATACCATACTAGAGAATACTCCACCTACTTCTACCTTTCCCTACACCTAGACTAGGTTAGGTACATTGGGGTAGAACTAGCTTAGAGACGCATCGTATGAGTACTCGCATTCTTAGCTCATGTTATTTATGTACGTGAATATATGCTAAAAGATAATGCTAGCGCAGTATTATTTATTTCTACTGCTTACGCTGTACATTATTTATCTTGCATACTGTCTTGTGATCATAACAGCACATATCTCTTACACGAGAAACAAGACTGTTCAATAAAACCCTTTTATTGAAACGCCCGTCTTTCCTTTCTGTGTAACTCTGTAGAAACTAAGCATGCACGATTGAATGAGTGAAACTGTTATCTATTGTTTCCACGATTCTGAGACGTGTTCCGCTTCTAAAGGGAAACAAAGTTGTCATGTTTTTCGGTTGCCAGAAACTACTCCCTTCTTGTTCTCAAGGAGTTTCTAGTGGCCTCTGAGCTAGCTGGCACAGGTAATTAAGTTTAATATAATCGATAGGGACATACCGACCTTAGTCCTATGCCAAACCTATAGGTTATATTATTCCAATGCGCAGAGCCTATTAGGGAAATACGAACTACACTACACCTTCTCTCGTGGGTCTGAGGCAACAGGCCACAGACCAGGCAGCAGGTGATCAGTCTGGATCACATTGGATCTACTGGGAGAATGGTCTCCTGTATAGCGAGCCTAAGGTTGCTGAGCCTGGGTCAGCCCGTGTGCTGGTGGTACCCCAGCGCTTCAGAGCCTTCCTACTGGGTTTGGCTCATGATGTGCCTTTAGCAGGACATCTGGGGCAGGACAAGACCTTTGAAAGGCTTGTCACCCATTTCTTTTGGCCCCAGATGCGCAGGAGTGCCGCCACTCACTGCAGGACCTGTCCGACTTGCCAGGCAAGTGGAAGAGTGGGAGGAAACAGAAGGCTCCTCTCCAGCCATTCCCTGTAGTCAGCACCCCCTTTGAACGGGTGGGTATTGACATTGTGGGGCCACTGGACCCCAAGACCGCCATGGGCAACAGGTTCATCCTGGTCTTGGTGGACCATGCCACTCGGTACCCTGAAGCCATCCCTCTGAGGACAGAGACGGCCCCCGTGGTGGGACGGGCACTGATGGGAATTTTCTCCCGTGTGGGGTTCCCTCAAGAGGTGGTGTCTTACAGAGGTACTGACTTTATATCCAAGTATATGAAGTCCCTGTGGTAGGAGTGCGGTGTAACGTACAAGTTCACCACTCCTTACCAACCCCAAGGAAATGGGTTGGTTGAGAGATTCAACCGGACCCTGAAGGGCATGATTATGGGTCTGGAAGAACCCATGAGGCGTAAGTGTGACGTCCTCTTGCCATGCCTTCTTTTTGCATACCGTGAGGTGCCACAGAAGTCTCTAGGATTCAGCCCCTTTGAGCTTCTGTATGGTCACCCAGTGGGAGGACCTCTGAGTTTGGTCAAGTAAGACTGGGAGCAATCTCCCAGGAAACCTCCCCAGGATGTATATAGCTACATGCTGGCCTTCAGGAACCAAACTAGCCATTTCAGGCAACTTGCTGAGGCAAATCTGGAAGCCAGCCAGGAGGAAATGAAGCAGTGGTACGACCAGAATGCCACTCTGGTTGAGCTTCAGCCTGGTCAGAAAGTGTGGGTCATGGCCCCATTGGAGCCCTGTGCGCTCCAGGATAAGTGGACCGGACCCTTTGAGGTTGTGGAGCGCAAAGGTACCGTTACCTACTTGGTGGACATGCGGTCTCCCAGGAACCCCTTGCGGGTCCTGCACGTCAACCGCCTGAAGCCCCACTTGGAGAGGTCCCAGTGGGCATGCTCTTAGCTACAGATGCTGGGATGGAGGAGGAGACCGAGCCTCTTCCTGACCTCCTGTCAGCCCAAGAGCAAGATGGATCAGTGGAGGGTGTGAACCTCTCTACCTCCCTGACACCTGGGCAGCAAGGTGACAGTCGCCAACTGTTGGGGCAGTTTCCTGACCTGTTCTCCCTGGTTCCTAGTGTCACTGACTGGTACGTCCATGATGTGGACACTGGGGACAGTCTTCCTGTCAAGCACAAGGCTTACAGGGTGACTGACAGGGTGAGAGCTTGCATCAAGGAGGAGGTCTCCAAGATGTTTGCATTGGGGGTAATTGAGTCCTCTCACAGCCCTTGGGCCAGCCCAGTGGTCTTGGTCCCAAAGGCTGCCGTGCCTGGTGCCACTCCCGAACTCCGGTTCTGTGTGGACTACCGAGGACTCAATTCCATCACCAGGACTGACGCACACCCCATCCCCAGAGCTGATGAGCTCATAGATTGGGTAGGGGCTGCCCGGTACCTCAGTATGTTTGACTTAACGTCTGGGTACTGGCAGATCGCCTTGACTGATGGGGCAAAGGAGAGGTCAGCATTCTCCACACAAGATGGGCACTACCAATTCCGGGTGATGCCCTTTGGGATGAAGAATGCCCCTGACACCTTTCAGAGGTTGGTCAACCAGGTGTTGGTTGGACTGGAAGAGTTCAGTGCCGCCTACCTGAATGACATTGCAGTGTTCAGCGCCAGTTGGGAAGAACATCTGCGCCACCTCTGGGAAGTGTTGATGGCTCTGCGGAGGGCAGGCCTCACGATCAAGGCGAGTAAGTGCCAGATCGGGCAGGGTTCCTTGGTGTACTTGGGACACCAGGTTGGGAGCGGCCAGGTGGCGCCCCTACAGCCCAAGATAGATACCATTCTGGCTTGGGAGACCCCCAAGACCCAGACAGCGGTGAGAGCCTTCCTAGGACTCACCGGGTATTACAGGAGATTTGTCAAGGGGTATGCAGCATGGTTGCACCCTTGACAGAGCTGACTTCCAGGAAGCAGCCCAAGAGAGTGATTTGGACTGACACCTGTCAACAAGCTTTTGACACCTTGAAGACAGCCATGTGCACGGCGCCCGTGCTCCTGGCCCCCAACTTCTCCAAAGAGTTTATCGTTCAGACAGACGGTTCAGAGCATGGTGTGGGGGCTGTTTTATCACAGATGAATGAGGAGGGCCTAGACCAACCTGTAGCCTTCCTTAGTAGGAGGTTACTTTCACGGGAACAGAGGTGGAGTGCTATTGAGCGTGAGGCATTTGCTGTGGTCTGGTCGCTGAAGAAGCTGAGACCATACCTGTTTGGGACTCACTTCTGGGTTCAGACAGACCACAGGCCCCTCAGATGGTTGATGCAGATGAGGGGTGAGAATCCAAAGCTGTTGAGGTGGTCCATTTCCCTACAGGGGATGGACTTCACGGTGGAACACCGCCCTGGTACAGAACACGCCAATGCTGATGGTCTGTCCAGATTTTTCCGCCTTAGTGAAGAGGACTCCCTAGAGGTAGGATAGTTCTCCCCACATTTCAGCTGGAGGGGACACGTGTTAGACCTGGCATCCTTGGCGTGGGTCTCCCTTCCATTTTTTTATGATGCCTCCAATGTTATTGATCTGTTTTTGCTGGTTTAGATGCTTTGGGCACTGTACCACTGCTATTCAGTGCCACAGTGCAAGTGCTCCCTATGATAAATTGTGTTATGTATTAGTGACTCCATGATTGGATGATTGGTTTACTTGTCAGTCCCTAGCACAGTGCACTGAGTGTGCCCAGGGCTTGTAAATCCAATACTGCTGATGGGCTTGCAGCACTGGTTGTGCCACCCACAGAAGCAGCTTGTAAAATGTGTCTCAGGCCTGCCATTGCAGAGTCTGTGTGCAGCCTAGAGCTGCCATGTCGACTTGGTGAGTGCACCCACTTACCAGTCCCTAAACCTTCCCTTTACTGCATGTTGGTCACCCCTAAAGTAGGCCCTAGGGCAGGGTGCATTGTAAGTATAAGGTAGGACATGCCCTGGTGTGTGTGGCATGTCCTAATAGTGAATTACAGCCATTTTCGTTTTTTACTATTGCAAGGCTACCTGTTCCCCATAGGCCAGAATGGGCAGTTTTGATTATTACACCTTATAATCCTAACTGACCCAGGGAACATGGTAGAAAAACGAATTTAGTATGCCTGAACTCAGGATGATAAAATACATCTTTTAGTGAAGTTGGTTTTAACATTCTGTGTTTGAAAATACCACTTTTAGAAAGTAGGTATTTTCTTGCCTAACTATCCAAGCCTGCCTCTGCTAGGTTGTGTATTCCTTGTCTGGAGTTTGAGTGACAGGGGCTGGGGGTGGCTCCAGGAGACAGGGTGAGTCAGCACAGGGCTGAATAGAGAGATCTGCATCCAGAGTGGAGGGAGGAGTTGCACCTGGGTCTGAATAGGGCTGTGTCTGCCTTCCACAATGCTGGCTCCCCCTCCTGCTGGGCGGCTGAGGACTCTGCCCCACATTCTGAAAGGAAAGAAGGAGTCCTGTAAACAAAGTGCTCCAGGACTGACCAGAACTGCTTTTGGACTAGGCAAAGGCCTCTCTGCCTTCAGAGAACAAAGCGAAAAGGTGTATAAAAAGGGGACCCAGACCCCTAGGAAATTAGATCACTTTTCGGAAACAAGAAGAAACCTTTGCTGAGGAGCGGAACTAAGAAGAAACTGAGGAGAAGACTATCCCTAAGCTAGAGGGATCTGCCTGCAGTGGTTGCCTGACTGCCAAAGAAAGGAGAAGGGAACTTTGTGTGTACTTTCATCAACTTGTGAAGGATCTCCAAGGGCTTGATTTCAGAGCTTGCCTCCTGCTGAAGTCTCAGGGACAACAGACTTCACCCACCAGCTCCCCTGTATTCCCTTGCTGGGAATCTGGACCTTCTGACACACTTGCTTGTTGCTGGGAGCTGGAAGCGCGACTCAAGATGAAGAAGCGTGTCGCCGCAGCCGCTGCTTCTCGCATCACCAGAGAAGAGTGTCGACGTCGCAGCAGACGCCGGCGCATCCCCGAAGAAGCGCGCCGCTGACACCGTTGCATCCTTCGAAGTGCCTCGCAGCACCGGAGAAAAGTGTTACCGTCGCATCAGGCGCCGTCGCATCCCCGGGGCAGAGCATCGACCTCGCATCAGACGCCGACGCATCGCAACACGAGGCGTCCCGCATCCCAGGAGAAGATCGTCGACCTCGCATCAGACGCCGTCGCATTGCCAGGGAAGCGTGTCGCAGGGCCTGTCGCGGCTCCAAAGATTCATCGAAATCGCCGCACACCTGTCGGGCGTGCACGCATCACCCCTTCGTTGTCGCAACCTCAAGAAGACGCCACTTTGTTTCTTTGCACCAGATCTTCGTCGCATCACGGCGCTGCTTGTCGCATCGCCACAGAAGCATGTTAGGAACCTACGCATCACCTTCCCTGCACCACCTTTTGTTGTATTGCGTTACGCATCTCAGGTACATTGAACGCAAAGTGTCGCATTTCCATTTTAAGAGACTCAAGCTAATTCTACCATCTTTAAAGTACAGTATTGTGGATTATTTTTGTCGTTATAGTCTTGTGGTAAATCTATATAAAAGATACTTATTTGTATAATACAACCTGTGTGGTGTCCATTTGTAGTGTTGTCACTGGATTACTGTATGTGTTCACAAATGCTTTACACACTGCCTCTGAACTAAGCCTGTCTGCTCGTGCCAAGCTACCAAGGGGGTGAGCCGGGGTTATTTCAGGAGTGTACCCCCTTACCCTGACTAGAAGCAAGGGTCCCTATTTGGACAAAGGTAACTACCTCTGCCAACTAGAGACCCCCAGTTCTAACAGTATACTAGACTTACAACACTCAGCAAAGTGCCCACTCTTAACACAGAGCTTACAACTGACTTTTAAAACCGGACATCTTTAAAATTGGCAAAGTGATTGAGACTTCCACACCTGAAGCAAAGATTTATCCTTTTTACCACAGTGGGAGAAGGTTTCTTCTGACTGGAGGATACCATATGTACGGTGGAAGTGGCTTCTTTGTGTTTCTGTAGTTCTTGAATAAACTGCAAAGAATGTTCTACTCACTTAGCAACAATGAGTCCCTTATTCAAGGTTTGATCATTTATTGACCACCATTCCTCATGAATCTTATCACATTTGCATTCTATCATGAATTGGTCTCTTTTTCTTTCTTCTGTGTTTTCCCCAAAATTGCAAGAAAAAGCAAAATTTCACAGGGCAGTGACAAAACACACCACAGCTTCCTCACAATCCAACATTACAGGGACATTAGGTAGAAAATTGTCATCCAAATTTTGATAGATCTCTCAAACTAATTAAGAGATTGTGATGCATCTTCATTATCATTAGATTCAATATTAGGCACATTTTCACATATTTCCTGCCCATGAGCCCCTAAACAGGGGAGCAGCATGGATGTTTTTTTGTCATGAGACAAATTCGGCTACACACTCTCAAGTAATTTGTAAATACTTTTTTTCCATTTTGGCCAATGAAGTAGAGGTTCTCCAAATGAAGGCAGAAAAAGCGGAGGTGGCGAAACATTTTGCATGATGGGAAATACAATGAAAAAAAAGCACAAGGAGTAGAAAATAAATTTATAAAAATAAGTAGAGAAAAAAAGGAGGAAGAGGGGAAAAAATACAGAGAAGCTAGAAAACAAATGTTGTGCTAATAAACCTCTGAAACATGAAATTGTGCCCGTAGTCCCCCTAAAAGTAATACATATTTATTAACAAAGCAACATGCAGTCTTTCTTCCGGCAAAGAGAAACATAGTCTGCCCATTGTTTCCTTGACACAGAGAGGTGGAGCTAGCCCACCTGCAGCCTGGGTAGAAGAGCTGCGATACCAGAGTTAGACACTTGCGATAATAGTAAATCCTGAAGGTAAGTAGATTCCAGAGAGCGCGTAATCCAGCACAAACTGCAGAAATTATTTGTAGTGCGCATGTGAGAGGGAGGGGAAAACACGAGCGCATGAAAAAAACGGTGCTGTCCATTGATTCCAGTAGTGCTGCTCGACTGAAGGCAGTGGTTCCGTGCTCAGAGGAGGGAGCCACAGGCTCGAGGGGCTGCTTCGAAGAGGGAAGCGGGCACTTGAAGAAGGCAGGTCCCGTGCTCAAAATGAAGCAGGCAAGAGCCGCGGGCGCGAGGGACTTCTTGGACGTAGAGGAAATCGCGAGCTAAAGGAAAGGGCCCTTGGAAAATCCCTCACAGTTAACCAGAGGAGGTAGAACAAAGAATACAGTACCTTAAGGGCCAGCAGGGGCTCAAAGAGGCGTAGTATGAGTCCTGAACTCCAAATATTGATGATGATGATGAAGTGTTGACATTTCTCCATAAAGCCATAAAAACACAAGCAGATTGTTGAGCTCGTCGCTAGTATGGAGTTAGTATGATCGGCCAGTAAACGTCAGTAGACCAAGATGAGTTGACAAGTTATTTATTGTAGAAAGGAGAAACCCCATCCCCAAAAGCCCATCTCCACAGTGCCCACTGTTACTGTTAAGCCATAACATTCTAATCATTCCTTTTAGAACACGCCAACAATACATCATGAGAAATGCATTGGAACAAACCAATATAATACCCACAAAAAAGGCCATATCACAGTTTCCTTGGCCGACCATATGTAGACCTGTACCTTGGCTTGCTGTAACTTTGGTTTAAGCTTCATTTTGTTGTATTCTGCTACACAGATTTAGTTCAATAATGCTTCACTGTCGAGCTCAAAACACGCAGTATGGGTGCCTATTGTAAAATGTAGACATGGGTATTTCTTTCTTGCGCTGTCATTGGGGTAGCCATAAACAGGTACTCCTCTCTGTCTTGCCATTATAAGATGTTGAGTTGCTGGTCAAGGTTCTGAATGATGATCTCTTTGGTTTTGTTGTGGTCCATGTTACCAAGCAAAGCCAGGATGAGCGGCTGCTTTTATCTCTTACCGTTTTATGCTTGGTGTCACGGGAACGGTTCCTTTTGCTTCATTTGCTTCCTTTAGTGCGCTCACTAGCACATCTTTTTTTAATGTTTGTCTTTTACACATTTGTGACATTCTTTTCCTATTGCAGGGCATGAGCTCATATGGATTAGACTGACCACAGTGATAGCTTTCTCTTTTCTTGTCTGAGCTATGTCATCTACCTTTCTGCTGATGACAATCCCTTGACCTTGAGTTTCAAGGGTGACCTTTGTTTGACTTTTTTATTGGTGTTATTTGTGCCTTCCTGGCTTTAATCTCTTTTGCTTCAGCTTGTAACATCTGACCACAACCAATATACTTTCTGGCTGTGCAATCTTGTGGGACACATCCCAGAAACTGATTCTCTACTCCACCCAGAGCTCTGCAGCCATCTACCGCTGAGACCTCCTTGTCACAGAACTCCATGCAGACCCCACAGACTCCTGAAAATATCTTGCTCTCTCCATTTGTAACAACACTACTCAGTTATGCAAACTGCACATCTTCTACCACCCCCCAGGCAAGAACGACACATTCATTGACCTCCTCATGGAAATCATTACTGCTAAGGTTTCCCCCCACTCCAATGACATTTTCCTCAGTGACTTTAATCTGCACTGACTCCCAGGTCAATGCTATCAAAGTCTTCCTAGCTGACCAATCACTCACTCAAGCCTGCATACTTCGAACCCATACGAAAGTTTCCACGCTGGATTGAATCATCGCTAAGGCATCAGCGGTCAGGCTTAACTCATTAGATCTGTGCAACTGGTCAGACCACCATGCCATCATCTTCCTAATAACTGACTACCGCATGAAAAGGCCAGGGCAACCTGTGAAACTGAAACGCTAGCTCAGAAACACTAAGAGCCTTGACCTCGAGAAGCTGACTGCTCGCTGCGAGAATGACCTATACCCCCCAAATCTTTCTAAGGTCAACGATGTCACAGAGCACTACAACTCGACTTATGTCCAACATAATTGATGATCTGGCCCAGTTAAAGCTCAAAAGGTCCCAAATCAAAGACAAAAACCCCTGGTTCAGCGGACCCCTCAATAACGAAAAGAGAGCTCTCCGACTTACAGAAAGAAACTGGAGACAGCACCCCTCAGCCTCCCAACTTAAACTTCTCCGTCAGTCCAGAAATACTTACAACAGGAACATCCTCAAATCCAAAAAAGAGTTCTTCAGATCAGAACTGGAAAATGCCAAGAACAGACCCCGCAAGCTCTTTGAAATAGTCAAACACCAATCAAACAAACTAGCTAAATCATCCAAAGAAACTACAAAATCCTTAATAACCTGTAAGGAGTTCTCCTCCTTCTTTTCAATCAAAATTAACTCTCTAGGAAACGAACTTAATTCCGCCTCTAACTGCCCACCTCCTCTTACCGGGACCCATCTCTCCTCTCTTCCCCCCCAGGCAACACCCAAAAATCAAGCTCACTGGTCCAACTTCGAACTATATGATGACCACTCCATCTTGAAAATTCTATCCTCCTTAAAACCAAATACCCACTTCAACGACCCTCTACCCTCCAACTGTTTGGCAGCGACCTCCCCATTCATCATTCCCATTTGGATTACAATTATCAACGCCTCCCTTCTTCAAGGGTCCATACCTGACTCTCTGAAAACCGGGCAAGTCATCCCCATCTTAAAAAAACCCACTCTGAATCCTGCAATTCCAGACAGCTTCAGACCAATTTCCAATATTCCTCTTCTTGTGAAAGTGCTGGAGAAATGTGTGCAGCTTCAACTAAGCCAACATATCGCTAAATTCAACTTGCTTGACAAATTTCAATCTGGTTTCAGGCCTGGGCATAGCACTGAAACCACTATTCTTCACATTGTAGATGATGCTCTCCAAGCTCTTGACCAAGGCAAAACCTGTCTCTTGATCCTACTGGATCTATCTTCGGCATTCGACACAGTCAACCACGAGAAACTACTTGAATGCCTCGAACACAGGATGGTTCAAGGAGGTACCGTCATCAAATGGTTTGGTTCCTTCCTCCGGAAGCGCTCCCAGGGATTCTTAGTCAACAGTAACCTATCTGCTCCTTCCCCTCAAGGCTTTACTCTGTCCCCTACCCTCTTCAATCTCTACCTTGAACTGTTAGCTGAAATACTCCGCACTGCCAACATCTCCTTCCATATGTACACTGATGATACTCGGATCTACATCAAAATCTCATCTCTAGAGGAGATTACCTATCTGAATGACGCCTTGAACTGACTGTTCAATGGCTCGCCAACAACCAGCTCAAACTGAATGCCCAAAAAACAGAGTTCCTTTTCCTCTCCCCCCCCCCTAAAAACACCAATGACATCCTGGAATGGACTAATTCGATCACAGCACTTAACTGCACACCGACCATAGTGGATTCTGCCAAATCTCTTGGTATAACCTTGGACAGCAATCTGAATATGCATGAACACACCAACTCGAGGGCCAAAACCGCCAGGTTCCACCTGAGCTATTTGAAAAAACTAAAACCCTTCCTTGAAGCTGAGGACCTAAAAAACGCAGTTCAGGTGTTAGTTATCTCCAGAATTGAATACGACTGCTCAACCCTATCTGGCCTACCAAAGACATCCACGGCCCCTTTAAAAGCTTGCCTCAATGCAGCAGCTAGACCCTTATCAGGCTCTGAAAAATTTGACCACATCTCACCACATCTGAAGGCCTTGAACTGGCTCCCTTTTGAAGCCAGAATCCAGCTCAAACTGGCCTGTATCACACACAAAGCACTATATACGAACTCCCCAGCATATCTCGCCCAGAAAATCGTGGTATCTGGGGGATTCAGGAACTCCTGGTCCACCAGAGACGTGTGCTCCAGACACAATTTGCTTCCGTAAGAAAAAATCGTATAACGTGCCTTCTCTGGGGCTGCACCAAGAATCTGGAATTCGCTACCATCCTCCATCAGAAGAATACCCTCTCTGTCAATCTTTAAAAAGGAAGCTAAAACCTTCCTAATGAGCTAATTTCTCCCATAACTCTCTTTTGTCGCGCATACTGCCTTGTGTCATTGCTTCTGTTCATATGCATAATTTCCTGTTCTGCTTGGTTGCCCTTTCCTTGTACCGATTTCTTACTGCTTCAAATGTTTTGCTGGTTCTCTCTGCCTTTTGCTGTCATATCTCCCCTCATATATGATTGCTGGTTTTCGCTATATATCGCTGACATCAAGCTCCGCTGATTATTGTATTGTATTGAATATTGTATATAACCCTGGTTTTTGTCATAATGTAGTCAACTCCCTTATCCCTATCCATGTGTGTTGCCCTTGCCTAACCTGTACGCAACGTGTTATCCCTGTAAAGCGCTCTGATACCCTAACGGGTCACGTCCGCGCTCTATAAAACCTCAAATAAATTAAATAAATAAAATTGGAGAATTGGACACACCCTCCAGGTGATGACAGCAACCAGCGGGAAAGGGAACCGGATAAAAACCACACGAAAATGATGTCCAGGACTCCTCCTGAGTAACTGCATTAAACCATGTCTCTAGTGACTCCTTCAAGGCTTGGTTGTCAGCTGCCTATAAATCAAATACAGTAGAACTTAGTGTCTGATCGATCTGATCCCTGAAATACTCTGTATAATGAGTAAGTGTGTGTGTCTTACCAAACACCTCCCACTTCCCCAAGTGTCTTAAAAGGCTGGCTCCCAAAAGAAGAAAAGAGAAACAATCACATTGTGTGATCCTAATAAAGAACAATAATGCTAGATTAGTTTAAAGTCCATATACCGTTCTCCTAGAAACACTCTCCCTTAAGTTATTATGCAATACGTCTATGCTAACTGGAGAAGCCCCAAAGCGAATGGTTTGAATGCTAAAAATACTTCATTAACCTTAAAGGAGTACTCATTTTCTCATAAGGTGTGATTAAAATCAAACAAAATACAATCATCAATTGTCTTACAAACATTCACTATAATCAAGAGTCTTTGATAGTTGAAAATTACATATGCCCAATTTTTTCCTTTAGCAGTCTCTTGATTCTATAAAGTACAACATCCAACTTGGAATGGACTGTAGAGTGTCTCCGAGACCTCGAGGTGGAATGGTGAGTGAATATCCAAAGTTATTTAAGTGCATGGATCTTACTAACTGGGAAGAAAGATGTCTGTTGGTAACTGGTTTACATCCGTATCTCCACAGGTGTACGAAGAACTAACAACTGCAACAATGCCAATAGTGCAGGAGCCGGCAGAGGGGAATACCGCATCCTTTCAAGACTTGCCAAAAACACCACAGCAATCCAACAGGAACAGAACAAAAGCAGAAAGAACTGAAACCACAAATTCAAGTACGTATAAAGTAAGTAACAATTACAGGTCCTCACCTGCTTCAGAATGCAGCTCTTGTATTCGGCCGCGGCTTCCTGGGGAGCGTGGACCTAAGCAGGGAAACGCGTAACAGCTAGACCTTGTCCCCAGCCTCAACCTCTCCTCTTGTTTCTGATACAGCGATTGCACCTTGCTCATAAAGTAGAGACACTTGGCTGCAATCCTGCTAGAGCTTCAGCTTGGTCATTTACACAAGTCAGCTCCACAATGTCTTCTAGGGTGTAGCTCTTCCACTGCAGATGAGGTCAAAATTATTCTGATTGGCAGCACTCTATGATTGGTAGTCTAATGGAGTCTTCATCTGTGAATTTGTTTAACTCACTTTGTTTGACTAGATAATACAGTCTCGTGATCAGTTCACCAATGAGTGCTCCCATTTCTTGAGATCCTAAGTTGAAAGTATATCATCATCATCATCAAATCTGTTTATTTCGGATTCACGAGCTATAAAATCACAACAATGTAAAACACGATGGGCCATATGTATCATTCCAAATTGCGATCGCAAACGCAAATTCGCAGAATTTCGGCATTTGCGATCGCAATTGGGCTTAGTGGTATGTATGAATGAAAAACTCCCTCGCAAAATAAGGAATCGCAACATTTGCGATTCCCTATTGTGCAATTGCATTTAAGGAATCGCAAATTGCGATTCGCAAAAAATCGCTATTTGAGAATCGCAAATGTACATTTTGATACATATGGCCCGATATCTCTAAAAAGAAATGTAAATTTCACAGGTGAAGAATCATTAAGAAAATAAAAATAAAATCTAAAGTTTAAAATGATGATTGATAATCCAGAGTACTGAGCAAATTACAGGGGCCCAGTATAACAATTCTAATACACGCTTTATTAAAAGGATAACATTCACACAGAGACAATCGCACTCGGGGTAGTATTTAAATAAATCTAAAATGAAGTGCATTAAAAAGTAATTCTGGGAAGCAAGAAAATTATCATAAAAAATAGAGCAATACCTTCTGCAGCTAGAGCTAGGAATACCCATAGGATCGTCTAGCTATATAGGAAATACAAACAAGAAAGGTTCTTAAGCAAAACGGGGCCAATTTTAGAAGAGAAAGGGGCTCACCATAGTCTCAATTGCTACTAGAGGTTACCAGCAGTGTTCAAAGGTGTTTTTTTTTACATGTAAGCCATGCAGCATGTAGAAATGTAGCAATACTAATGGCAAACACACCTCTAGTATCAGAACACAGAATTCTTAGGGCAACCTCATATTGTCTAAATCCTAACAATTGGCAGTATCGGTTTGATCCACTTCTTATGTTAAGATCAATATGCACTTCGAAAGAAGAAAAGATGGTGCAAGGTTTTGGGCTCTGACTTGCATGCAGGACATAGGATGCTCAAGCTAATGTTATTTCACCAATTAGCGGTATATCTGAAGATAGGTGCGGTTCCATATCTGAATTTTAGGTACAGCTGCTTGGTTAAGAGATCTAAGATGTTATCAAAGGATGGTTTGAAAGCAGGGGTACTTTTATGATCTAAGAATCTGTCGGTCAAGCTGCCTACCTTGCAACTCTTGATTTCCTCCCTCCATAGATACTCTCTATACCTTTCTTTGATGAATTGGTTGGATATTATGGAAGTTTCGTCTGGGAATTCCCAAAGAGAGTGCAGATCTAAACTGTAGATCATGTTTTCAAGGTATGGTAACTAAGAAATTCTTAGATGCCCTGGGTGTTTAATGCCTCCTTTAATGGTACTCTGTAGGCCTCTAATTCCTTGGTTGGCCTAAGCCTATGCCAGAACAGCAAGAGCCTCAGCTTCATTGTAAAATAAATTGGATAGATTCCCATGTCTAGAAGCAATGGTATACAAAGAGTACTCTGCAGAAGGTAAAGTAAGGACCTAAAGAACTTATTTTCTACCATATCTAGTCCTTTATCTCTTACAGATCCCTACAGTTCCGAGCCGTATAGGGCCGAACTATTAGCTTTAACATTATAAGTTTCGATGGCTGGGGAAAGAATTCTAGATTTTACTTTCTTTGCTAATTTAAGAGTAGCCCCTGCTTCCTGCTGCAGTTTTAGTGTGCTCCTTCTTATATGCAGCCTCCAGCTAAGATTATGTGATAGATTCACTCCCAAGTAAACAAAGTCTTGAACTTGCTTGAGAGGTACACTCTGCACTAGGATATTAGTTCTCACAGCCTTCTATGGGTTTAGCACCATAAACCCAGTTTTGCTGACATTTTACTCGAGCCCTCTATCAACACAGAGTACTAGAAAATGGTGAAGTAAAGCCTGAAGCCCTGCGGTTGTTTTGGATATAAGAAGGCTATCCTCTGCAAATAGGAGTGTTGGGATTTTTGTATCCCCTATTTTTGGGCCATCATTACCGGGGAAGTGTAGGAACTGGACTAGATCATTAATAAGAAGAGAGGGGCCAGAACGCAGCCCTGCCAAACTCCTTTCTCGATTTTAAAGGGGTGGGATGACTCTCCCTTATTCCCATACCTAACACAAGCGTAATTGGCTTCATGGAGCCTAACTAGCACCGCTAGGATATATTCCGGGACCCATGCAATCTAGGACCTCCCATAGCTTGTGGCGAGGAATCAAGTCTAATGCTAATTTTAAATCTACAAAAAACATGTATAGATGGTCCTTTCCCAGTACAACTGTTTTCCGGTAGATAATGCAAAAGCGGAGTAGTTGATCTAGTTTGCTGGTTTTAGTTCTAAACCCCGCTTGGAGATCTGATAAAATATAGTTCTCTTTAGCCCAGTCAGAAAGTTTACCCAGAAGTTGCCGCCAGAATTGCTTCTGAAGGTCATCAATGAAACTGAGGGGTCTGTAGTTTCTAAGGTCATCTTGTCATCCCTTTCTATAAATGGGGATGATCTCGGCACTCTGCCATGATTTTGTTATAGGGCCGCCATCTAATATTGCGCGTGAGAGGACATTTAGGTAAGGCCCGTATACCCTGTTCAGCTGCGAAAACATCTTCCGGGATACAATCTGGGGCAGGAGCCTTCATAGGAGCCATAGACTTTAAGGTCTCAAGGGACTCCCTAATGGTTATCTCTAATTATTCTAATTGTGTTGTACAATATTTGGGCTCCTGACTTGTGACTTCCCTTCGCATGACATGGTGGCTACCATGTGCAATTATACCCCAAAAGGACTTGGAGTCACCTGATTTAGTTGCATGCACCAGGTCATTCCAAAGCTCATTCCCCCTACTTTATTTAGCAAGGGATATCACCTCCTTGTATTCCCTCCATGCCGTGGCGATCACTCCACGCTTTTTAGCTTTTATAGACTTCACAAGTGCAGCCTTTGCAAGTCTACACTGATCATTGAACCAAGAATGTGGAGCAGCTTTTGTTTTTTTAAAAACGTTTGGGCCCTCTTGATAGCAGGTCTATC
This sequence comes from Calotriton arnoldi, assembly GCA_963921515.1. NCBI lineage: Eukaryota > Metazoa > Chordata > Amphibia > Caudata > Salamandridae > Calotriton > Calotriton arnoldi. The sequence goes on from CAWUFW010002920.1 coordinate 621,622, forward strand.
AGGGCTGAAAACAGTTTCTCATGGCATGCTTATAAAAATGACGGATCTAGGCCTTGGGAAACTGAGTTACTCATAGCTTCCAGTGCATCAGCTATCTTAGAATAGACCTGTTTCATTTGATTTGGGTGCCCAGATACATACTCCCATTTGAATACTTTTTTATTATTTGTTAAAGCGATAACGCTCGAGCATAGGGTTTGTTGCAGTGAAGTTGGGAGTTATAAACCTTTTCAGATCTAGTTAAAGGCGTTATGGTCGCTATCATCCCTCTCTATAATTGTCATGCCCCCCCACACACTACCACAACTGTAAGGATAGCTGTTTATAATCCATTCTGCTAGATTGGTTGCATCTCTTCAGATGAAAGTATGTAATTTATAGTCTACGTTCCTTTTCAGTAGGAGCTTCACATCTTGGGCTTCTTGTATGTTTTGATAGGTGGCTGCTTCTTGTACGTTTTGATAGGTGGCTGCTTCTTGTACGTTTTGATAGGTGGCTGTTTACTCCAGTGTTTTTGTGGTCTTCTTTCAGTATGAGGTTACATCCAACGCTGGGCTAACCTCTTACCTTTGGTTATCCGATGGTTCTTTCTGTGTCGACTGAGAGGTAAAGGGAGTTAGCATTAGTCAAGCAATTTAATTAACAGTGTATCCCATTTGGCTACACAATGAGAAACAGGAATCCGTGAATAAAGTTAAAAAGTTTTATTACAAGTTAAAAGTCAAGTTAATGTAAAAATGAATCTCAAAATAATGCTATAAAGATACAGAATAACAACAGGATAGCTGAGCCTCCTAAAGAAGTTCAGCCACATCAGCAAGAGACAGACAAGGAGTTCAGTCACAGCAATACAGAAAATTAACAATAAGATTTGGTGCTTGGATAAGAGTCTCTGATCCTCTCTCCAATACATGTGTAATGTCTAAAGTCATCTAATTTAGAGTCTAAACCAACAAGGGTGGTTAAGTGTAAGAAATCTCAAAAAGTTGTGGAAATGCAGGAAGGTGTCAGCATTGCAGAAGCTCCGTTAAGAGGCTTCCGGGGATAGGGAACTAAGTGTTAGCCTAAGCCACGATCAGCAAAGAGTCAAAGGGGAAGCATAGAGGTCTGTATCTCTCAAAGTCCAAAGGAATGGTGCTGTGATCAAACTGTGAAAGCACCAGTTAATACCACACAAATCTTCTGATTGTCACCCCATGTTCGCATCATCTTGGGCTCCATTGTCCATTCCATTCTCACGCTATGAGCTGCAACATTGGCAGATTCTCCCAGACCAGACCTGGTAATGATGTTGACCTTGAATAACTTGCAACTCCTGATACATTACTGAATACGAATTGTCAATAAAAACACTCTGGATCTTCAACATCTTGTCAATGTCCTTTTCTCAGGCTCTCTGTCACTCACACAGTGTTACATCTATTCTCAAACTAACAAACCATGTGAACGTACCTGCAAGAAAAATACATACAAGCAATAATGGCAAAGCAGTAATTTATACAGAAAGAAATACAGCCCTACTTAGGTCAACTTAAAACGTATGATTCAATGGTGCACATTTAGTACATGTTCATATGTGCAACTACAAATAAAAAATGTCAGTACATGAATTGAGAATTAGATTCATGTTTCACTTCAAGTAAAAGCAATATAATTTTGAATACATGAATATAGATGTAAGTGAGAACTGCATTATAAATTCAAATGTGAAAACAGTGCATACGTTTACATAACTGGTTCTCGTTTCTGAAGTAAATACATTTTAATAGTGAGAAGATAGTTTATCAAGTACCTGAAGACTTCATTTGTCATTAATAATGTTAAAGCACACAGTGTATATGAAGTTCTAGTTCTACCGTAAATGCACTTCAGTACTGAGTTCAAGTGCAACCCTTTACATTAATAACGTTAGGACACACAGAGTGTATTGTGCTAAGAGCACGTATATATGGCGGATTTGTGACATGTAAGGGTGGAGCCAAAATTACGCTGTTCCACGCTCTTCATCGTTGACAGTATTTGTTTTTCGTCCTTTCCCCCCAATGCTTCAATGAAGTTGTGGAAGTCGACTGAGCATTCCTCCATCTTGGTCCTGTGGTGTTTCCAGAGGTTCAAAGCAGCTGGTCCAGAGGGCAGAGGTATGATGCTGACCCTTTCCCAGGTTTTGTCTCAGAGGACATGCTGATCCTGGGATTTTACTTCTAGTTTTGCTTCCAGTTTATCGCTTAGCTCAAGATGTGATGTTTATCTGCCGCTTTCTCTCTTTAGCTGCACTATTCTGGCTTGTCTTCTGATGTTGTCTGACTTCAAGATAGTGGCTCTAGTGTTGACCAATGAGAGCGCCTCACTTTAAAAAAGCAGCCTCTGTGGTTTCAAATGGAGTAGCCTGACTTTAAAACGGTAGTTTACTTTAAATTTAATGAGGGTGCCTAACCCCAAAAGGGAGGCATGCATCAATTTGCTGGGAGGTTGTCTGACCATATGATGGTGACCTCTATGCAGTTTGAAGGGGGCACGTCAACTGTTTAATGAGCACTCCTTTCATGTTTGTTTGTTGTTCTTCTGGGGTGCGTGGCCGTTTGTCTTGTGCTCTTACTTGTGGGGGTGGGTGGTGGAGAGTGGCTTCTCTTACTCCGTTTGTCTAGTTTGCTTCCTTCTTCTCTGTCGTAAGAGGTGGGTTCCACCACTTGGGGTTCTTCGTGCTTGCAGTTACCCCCTCGTTATGGGGCTGCAGCAGTGTGCCAGAGCATGCACGCTTGTTTCTTCCTAGCAGTCTGTGCGGCTTGCTTTCTACGTGCCTGTTTGGAGTGGTGCCCTCCCCACGTCGCCACTTCTTCTTTCTGCGGACATCAGCATGAAGGTCATAATTCCCACCCCTTTGTCACCAGTTGTTCTGCTGTGTAGTTATCTCGACAGAGGGTTCTATCAGTATGTAGAGAATAGAGGAACACAGCATGATAAAAAACATGTTGTTTATTTTCATTGTCTCTCTTATTGCATGGTTGGGTCGTACTAATGCCAGAGCTGGCCTCTGACATGTGTGTATGTTCTTCTGCCTGATCCTCCTTCTTCCAACTTCTCCCATTTCCTGTCCTTGCCTCATCTAGACCCCTGACCTCAGATAGCCTGTCCCATGTCCAAAGTCTGATGACATTGCAGTTTATAACAAAGCCTCAAAACCTTGAGGAAAGGTAGTGTGACATTTTGTTTTCTCACAACATGCCATTTACTCCTCCAAACCTTTTCCCATGACGCGGCAAAAACATTTATCTCAGCTTACTCTCATTTATTGGGTGTCTCCCTCTTTGCATTCATTGTCATCTTCTAAACAAGAAAAATGCCTTGCATTGATTTCAATGGTATCACCTGCTTTAAAAATGTCCCTCATGCAAGTGTTTTCATCCTTAATGATTACAAGGGACCCATCTTTCAAAACCACTCAGTGTCGCAATACTTCGAGACTGAAAGGGCTCAGAGGATTAGTACAAGTAATTTCTAGCTAAATTGAGCTGCACATAGGGTAAAGATGAGGAAAGAAAGAGAACATGCCAGTCGTTTCACTTTGTTATATTGAAAACATTTTACCAAGCTTCAATACGGCAAACAGTACAGACACAGAGAGTATTGCCAGCTATGTTGCAAATTTTCATAACACTTATCAGAAACAGCCGCTAGGGCACCAGAAGTGCACATTTCACCCACACACATACAACAGGTAAAAAATGTTCAGCAGCAGTATAGACTTTCTTCCCTCATGCACAAAGTAGTTGCAAAATAGGCCACAGTAGTGCAAGCTTCCCTTACATACACATAATATTTATAGTACAGTCAGACGCAGTTCAAACATCCCTTGTCTGTAATCTACTTTTCCCATTAACACCGTCATTACTGGGTGTAGCGTGAAGTCACTTCTTTAATCTTGCGTGTAGACTACTAATACCATGGGTACAGTAATTCAAAGGTGGGAAAATTCTAAGTTTTTCACTCAGGAACAGGGAATTGCAAGAGGATTTACAATCCATTGCTTCATTTTCTGAGACTCTACAATGGTCAGGCACCATAAAAAAGATGTAAAATCCACTGTACTAGTGTTTGACCTGGCAATTGTGCCCTATTTGCGTTAATACTCACCTAATAACATGTTAGACCAGTGCTTAATTAAGTCCAGGTGCTCAAAGTTTTATAGGAGGCCACGCCCACTTCCCCAAGCTCCACCCACGTCCTCCACTGGCTCCACCCCCTTACTCTAGTGGTGAGATATGAAAGGAGGGTGGATGGAAGAAGAGGAAGCAGAATGGTAGTGGATGCTGTGATTGTTTGCTTGGGGGAGTTCATAAATTAGGGCGCTTAAGGGTGAGGGCATAGGTTTTTGAGAGTATTAGTGAGGAGGGGATAGTTTTTATTGTATTTCTGAAAGCTAGCTGCATGCCCCTCCTAATAAATCAGCTTTTTTCTCTCTAATGGTTGTCCTGCTTCTTTCTGCACAATCTTGCTGTCAGAGTCGGTATGTGCATTATGTGGGCAGTATGGCTATGGCCATATTTTTATTTTGACTTCACTATTTCCCACCACATCCTGGAACTAACAGTATGACATTTTAAAGCATAATGCCGAGTGTGATTGCTCAGCCTGCTCTGTGAGGAGAATCTGCGCTCTCTCTGCTGGGGCTAGCACTAAATGATTACTGTTTTTCCTCTCAGACGATAGTGGTTTGCTACAAAGGCATGACCACCACAACATGTGACATTCAGGCACAAAGCACAACGCATCTGTGATGATGTGTGATATGAGAGTCTGCACAGTGCGGGCCTCTGGGGACTCTGGACATCCAGCAAACAAACACAGACAAACATGGCCAGCAGCAGGAAATGTTAGCTAAATTCCGCCACCTGGATGGCCCTCCGTGATCTCATGGACATTCAGAGTGTTCACATTTCAGAATAAAGTGTTCAAAAAAGAAGAACGCGGCAGGGGTTAAAGCAATGTCTGCTCTGCAAGTCCAGAAAGTATGCTTCCAATACATTCTCTGATCTTTGAGCAGAATTCAGTCTGTCTACAGGAAGCCCAAGAAAGAACAGCAAAAGTTATGCTGGTACAAGTCAAGTGTATACTTTAATTAAATGTATCCGGTAATGTTTTTGCAGATCGTGTTCATAAACGTTAGTTAGGATCGCTTAGCCTTTCATCCGTCTGAACACAACTAACCCTTACATTTTTTATGTACAATGAAATAATTCTACATAGTCCGTTAATAGTGACATATATCACAACAGTTGACAACTTAGCAGAATTGGCACTTAAAATAAATGTATAGGACATGGGCCCCAACTTCTCCTTAGATAATGAAATGACATTATGCGGCCTTCGTTGGGTGTTCACTTTAAACCAAACCTTGCAAAACATAGGAGGCAGAAGTAGGAGCAGCAATGTTTAAGTGATCTGCATCATAGAGTTGAAGGGTCGTATTAGATAAACTTGAGCAAGGCGGCCCCATTTCGTGCTTGAACTAAGGTAATGCCTCAGTACTGAGCCACTTGCATCCTCAACCACGAGGCTTGATGACGTGGAATAGAAATAAACTTAAAACTTACGCATTCCGACATACTGCACACAGGGAAGAAGTTGAACAAGTATTATAAATACCTAAATATATCCGGATTCCAAAAGAGATGATGAAAGTGAAATGCACGGAAAAACAGCATATTTTTATGTTGTGTGAATGATCAACGATTAATTAGAACAATAGGGGTTAAGTTAAGGGCATGACCCTGCCCTTCCAGCCATTTCCTGGCCCGGGGGAATTGCACTTCCACTTGCACACAGTGCCTGGCGCCAGAGGCATGATTGCTCGGGCCTCAGTTCACACTTCATTCATACCACGCTCAAGAACAAGCATTTGCAATGCAATAGGTCTCGCATTTGTGATAGTTTGAGCTATTGGGGAGATTAAGTGATTTGCCCGGAATCACAGGATGTTGAGCGTCACTGCCGAGGTTCAAACCCGGTCCCCCAGGTTCGAGGTCGACCGCTGTAGCCGTTAGGCCACATCCCCCTCTATATTGTAATATTGATGTGCGAATATCGCGTTTCTGTTGTGAAAACAAACAAATTGTTAAAAAAAAGTTATTCTGGAAGCCAGAGGCTGATTCAGGAGCCAGCCAGACGCTGGTGCCTTGAATGCTGCTGCCTAGCATTGGTTCCACCACAAGCCTCTTCCCTCACACTTCCTGTCTCTTTAGCTCCCTCTTACAGTTTTTTTTTTATCCCTATTTTCTCTGTAGGTGTTCACGTATCATTTCTTCCTCCTACTTTCTCCCTTTTTATGCCTTTAACTCTCTTGCTCTGGGGCCCAATCGAGTGATGAGATGTAAGCCTCGGTCCCCCAAAATCAGAGCCGGTGCATACCACCTGCTAAGTACTGGAATCTTGGTTATTTGACATTCAGTCAGGCCTCCTTTAAAATGAATAAAAAGCACGGGCAGTAGTGTTTCAGGGTGATCAAAGCTCCCGGAAGAAGAGACTTTTGTAAAACGCAGCACCCTCACCAACCGTCAAATATTATCGCCTCTTACCTAGCATGATCCCAGAGGGTGCTGACCTCTCGCACGTGGGGCCAGAGGTAGCTTACAATGGGCAATCAGGTATGTTTATTTAACACTCGATTGCATGTACTTCTCACAGAGAGGACTGAAACCCGAGTGAAACCAAGACGCTCAGGCAGGCACCCGCAGTCCCGGATTCAAATCCTCGGAGGGGAGCTAGCCTTTTATCCTTGTGAAGTCCATTAAATCTCTCAGGTAGAGGATATGGCCTTACGGCTAGAGCTGTCGACCTTCGTACCTAACAAAATGGAATATGTCTGTCTGTCAGCAACTGGTGCTCATGTAAAGAGTACTAATACCTTCGGATCTAGTTTGCACTCAATAAAACGAACAAAAGCAGAGCGCGTGCATATGTTTTGTCCTGCGTGCGGAGAGAGGGAGCAGAGCGCGTGCATATGTTTTAGCAGAGCGCGTGCATATGTTTTGTCCTGCGTGCGGAGAGAGGGAGCAGAGCGCGTGCATATGTTTTAGCAGAGCGCATGCATATGTTTTGTCCTGCGTGCGGAGAGAGGGAGCAGAGTGCGTGCATATGTTTTGTCCTGCGTGCGGAGAGAGGGAGCAACCGAGCAGAGCCATACGCGTGCACATCTTGTTTAACCCGTACGCGCACATCTGCTGTGTCTTTAGCTAAGCTGTTGGACAGACGTACGCGTGCACATGTCCTGTCTTGAAAGCGTGCACATATCCTGTCCCCCTTCGCCCACCAAACCGACAACAATAGGTCTCGCCAAGGCGAGCAGCGCATGCGCTGCGTCGCTAGGCGAGACCTAAAAAAGCAGCGTTGGTTTGGCTACTTACTCAGTAACTGGTGGGCATCACCGGCACTCACTGCCTTTATTAATGCCTGCTGCCCTCTCAACGTCGTGCTGAACTGCTGGTCACGGTGACGTGCCGTGCGTGTGTGCCGGGGCGTGGCGTTTTGAAAAAAACCTACTCACGCTGCCACAGCTATTACCCCCGCAGAACCAAAACCTGCTCACCAGCAACACTGAGTTAAGGGTCACCACCTAAGGCAAATCCGCATGGAGATGGCTGGATTTATATCGGCTCTCAGCACTCTTTACTGAGGACTCGGGAGGCGAACAATACTGTCTGCGCCAAGTGCGCCTGCGGTGAATGAGGTGATTATATTTACTTTGCCATAGACGTGCAGATGCATGGTTTAGACCCAGCCCTAATAAATAAGTGTCGGTGCTCAGCACCGGAAAGCACCGACACAAATTTAGCACTGTGTTAGACAGCTCTAAAATTATTTAAAGGGACTTCTTGAACGTATAAGTTTATGTTTCGAAGGGTAATCGTACAGCGTGTTGCAGATTTTCCCTCAATTTTTTACTGCCCTTAATATACAATTTCATTAAAAGACCAGAGACTACTATTATGCATTATTTCTTTAATGCCACCCCACCAGCACTTGAAAGAACATTACATCATAAAACAAAAGCAATCTAAATACAGAACATCCACACAGTATGAGTAGTCCATGCACTGAACAAACTTCCTCTTTTAAATGCTGCTCCTCGCTCAGATAAGTAATTCTTTATCTTAACAAGCTTTTCATGTTGTTATTGCTGGTAACTTGGTTTGATCAACATTACTTGGTTTCCAATCTATGGAAACATCTTTCTGTTTATTCTCAGTCGTTATGATGTTTATATTCCCAGTAATTTTGCTGTTACATAAAATAGCATTGAGCATTAATGAGCCTGTTACAATGCACAACGTGCAACACCAAGGTCAAAGATTTGTTTTTTTATGTAAAGAGCTTAGTGGCCTGCAAATTTTGCTGCAGAGATTCATGTGTTATCTGTGGGTCAAAAGTTATAATTCTTGTAATATAGCTCAGTGAGTTATGATCTAGCGTGAAAGAGCTGCATGTAAACTATAAGGCGTAGGAATAAAAACGTACTGGTTTTTCCTTCATCTTTCTTTAGTCTATGGTTGCTAAAATGGTTCCTTTAGATGGTAAGTACTTATTAGTAAGTGCTAGTGAAATGGTTATTTGTGTAATTACTCATATAAATCAAGAGAAGGGGGGGACTAGGAGCTTGTTATGGTCCAGTACCCGTGCTCCTTGTGCTGAACACAAATCAAGAAAGGGGGGTAACTGTTCCAAAGTTAGGTGCAGAAAGTCACCTGCAGATAGACCAAGAAAAGAGGGGGCAGACCTAGGTGTAGAACTCACTGTCTAGAGGCAAGCGCTAGTCTTGTCTCATGATGCCCTCACGAGACTAGCGCTTGCCTCTAGACAGTGAGTTCTACACCTAGGTCTGCCCCCTCTTTTCTTGGTCTATCTGCAGGTGACTTTCTGCGCCTAACTTTGGAACATTTAATTACTCATATAGACAGATATTTGTCACCTTTCTACAGCACATGCATACCTCTAACATGAAAAACTTGGAAAACCCCCAAAATTTCCTTCCAATCATAGCTTCCAACTTTCCCGGCAAGCAGCTAATTGCCCGGCAGCATCGCAGCCGACATCCTGCAACTTTGTTTCGTTAGGCGATTCATCTTTTTTTACTTCCATAGAATAAATTGGTGATTAGATATGGCAAATAGATATTCATTAAAGCCAATTTACAGGGCTTATTCCTTTTAAGCTTTCAGTTAAAGCCCCTTTCTATTTTGGAGAGTTTATTCATTTAGGTTTATCTTAACCCTAACTTTCACCTATTTTTTTATAAACATGCACCTTACTTACATTATGCCAGAGAACGATAGCCTATAAGCTTACGCGTCATTTACAGTATGCCCAAGAAGGAAAGGGCATCTCCTGAGATTGCAGAGGGGAACTTTAATGAGGAAATCTTTAAGTAATTATTCCAACATGAGAAGCGTATCTGTGTATGTGAGACCATTGGCAAGTAATACTCCAGAAGAAAGCTAATAGTGGTTCGGACGGTGAATGATGGTCTATTTCGGAGGGAGTCTCTGATTGTTGGGATAAAGGAGATATGAAAGAAGAAAGACCAATCATATTGATAAAATGTCTTTATCCTTAAAAAGGAGGCCCAAGCACCTCAAAAGGGAATGGTGTCCTCTGCAGCACAAAAAAGAGAGGTGTCCGATGTGGCACAATAGGGGAATGGTGTCCTATGCAGCACGAAAAAGAGAGGTATCCGATGTGGAACAATGGAGGAATGGTGTCCTATGCATCACAACAAAGAGAGGTGTCCAATGTGGCAAAATAGAGATGGGTGTCCTGAAGCGAGACACAAGACATTGACATTCAAGAAATTGAGTATGGGGAGAAGGAGCTCCAGAGAGACGATAATGAGATTTATGAGAAATATGTACTCGACCTCCAAGAGAATGTTGATGAAGATGACTTCTTCAGTGAGGATCAAGTTCCTTCTACCTCCAAAGATGACTTCAAGAATCCGTTAGGAGAGAATATGTTCTCGCCCCAAAGTATTAAACATCCCAGAAGCACTGAAAGGTGGGCGGTTGAACATGTGGGCAAATTCATTGAGAGGTGGATCGGATTTCCACTAGAGAAAGAAGAGAGAAATGTCCTCAAGGCCGAATGTTCTAGTCCAGTTATCCATGACAAGTACGCTTAACGCCCAATTGGCAGGGACCCCAGGAAGGGTCTTGAGATTTCTCAACAAATGTCAAGATCACCTCCTTGATATTGTCAGTCCACCGACAAAGATCATTGATATGTCTTAAGAGGCATATTTTAGGGGCTTTCATTAGACCTGGAGGCTAGAGGCTGGCGCCTGCTCGCTATGGTTCTCCTGGGGAATGCCAATGCAGTATTTAAGGCTGAAAGCGCAAGACAGCTGTAAAGAAAATTAACCACAAGTTGGCAAATACATTGTGAAAACCCTGGGCAAGGGGCCAAGGTCACACCAGATACCCGGGAGAGTACTATGTTTTCTTATTCTTCTTCTTCTCAGGGAAGAGTGGGTGGTCGCCTCAAACATTTTACGCAAGTGTGGGAAACCATTACACAGGATCCATGGGTTTGAAGAAACTGTCCAAGGTTTCAGATTAGATTTCTCAGAAACCCCCTTTTTGTAGTATTCCTCCAAAGGAATTGATTTTGAATGCAGATAAACAAAAAGTAGTACACAGGCAGGTAAAATCCATGTTCTTAAAGGGAGCAATTTTAGAAGTGTGCAAAGAAAGAAGAATTTTCATAAGTACACTCTTCCAAGTAGAGAAAAATGACAGGGGAAGAAGATCTGTTTTAAGCCTAAGGGATTTGAACTGATTCCTGGTGTACAGACACTACAAGATGGAAGGGATCCACCTTTTAAGAGGCATGTTGCTGAAGAGACAATTAGTTGGTAAATAGGATCTGAAGGATGCCAATTTTTACAATCCGCATGGCGAAGGGTTACCAGCCTCATTTTCAGTTCACTAGGCGGAATTCACTTTACAAATTGTGTTCACTTCCATTTGGCCTTCCTTCAACACCGTGGTGATTCATCAATGTTATGAGGGAGAGAAAGGGGCGTTTGCATGTTTTTTTTTAATTGGACGATATTCTGTTTATGTCCCAGTGTCAATCTCAAGTATTGTACAAAAGCATTTAGGTAAGTCTGGGGTTCATAGTAAACACAGAGAAATCGATCCTCATCCCTTCACCCTCTCTAGACGTTTTTGGGGTTCACAATAGGTATGGTCAACATGGTTCTGCTTCAGGCTACAACTATAAGAGAGCTTGTGAGGCTACTAGATCTACTATCCTCTTCAATTCAGGCAATATTTTGTGGTCCGTTACATTATTGTGCTTTGCAAAGGATAAGGCAAGGGCCCTTCGGGGAAGTTTCTGGTATGTTGACAAGATATCTCTGGATCAGGAGAAAAAGGAGGAACTGGTTTGGTGGTTAGAGAATTTAGATGCCTAGGATAGCCGGGCAATCTTTGCATGTTCGGCAGACTTCATTTTGGAATTGGATGCAAGTTTGTTGGGGTGCATGCAATGGGTGTACAGAAAACTTGTGGATTATGGTCAAACTCCGAAAGATAGTATAATTTCAACTTTTTGGAATTAACAGCAGGTCTTTATTCTCTCTAGAGTTTCAGACATTGTGTACAAGGAAGAGAAGTATTATTGTGAATGGTCTATGTTGGTGCAGTGGCTTATATAAATTGCTTAGGATACTCCTAAATCTTGGATCTTTCTGATTTAGCCAAGAAACCTTGGATTTTATTGCTTAGAACCTAAAATCAGTTTGTGGGCAGAGTAATTGCCTGGAAAGGCGAATATATCTGCGGTCTGGAATTCAAGAATTTTGAGGGATTGCATCGAGTGAAGACCGAACAAGGTTTGTTTCAGAGAATTAGCTCGGATTTGGGGTCCTCTGAAGGTAGACCCTTTTTGCGTGCAAACTGACATTTTAACTGAACAAGTATTACGGTTGGATGCCAGATCCAGGAGCCCTAGCGGTGAATGCATTCATTCAGAGTTGGCAGGGAACGAACGGTTACGCGTTTCCATCCTTCACAATAACTGAGAGAGTCCTTCAGAAAGTGAGACTAGAGAGATGCTCATTTATACTCACAACCCCGTTTTGGACTTCTCAAGCATGGTTTCAAATGATTTTGGAACTCAGTTGACACATTCCACTTTTCTTCTTCCTGCTATGGAGGGTCTGTTGAGAGACGTAGATGGAGAGGAACGTCCTCTGGTACAGTCAGGGACTTTGAACTATCTTATATGGAAAGTATCAGGAGATCTTCCCAGATAATAGGGTCCAGGAACGCTTTACTGGTATATAAGTATTTGTAGAATTTGGTTACCTTGGTGCATGAAAAGGAACGTGGATCTTGTGGAAGGTCCTATAGTTGAATTAGATATCTTCCTGGTAGATCGGTTTGTAAGGGGTCTTAGTTATAGAGATTTTATTTACTACAGATCAGCAGTCTCTGCGAGTCACAGTCTGATTAATAGTAAGTGTAGGGTACTATGTAAGACTGGCCAGAAAACTCTGCTCCGCTGGTGGAATTTACGGAGTTTTGGGCACTCCGCACTCCGCTTGGAGAGCAGAGTTCTGCAAAAACTCCAAAAGCCACCGCATAGCAGAGTTTAGTGCCACGCCGCCCCAGGCCCTGACAAATACACCACCCAGACAAGAGATATTCAAGCTATCAGTCAGTCAGTCAAATAACTTTATTCGATCTTGAAGATAAGATCATAAAAGTACAGTACATCTTACAGTGCATTCTCGCAGTACATCATACCATTTCGGATAAAAGTATTACAAAAATATATCTGCTCCGGTTTGGCGTAAAAGTATTATATACAAATAGCAATTTTAAAAAGAAATAAAACAGAGGCTAAAAACCATCATTAGCTGACTTCTAAATTCATCCGATTTCATAATATCATATACATGATTCCATATAAAATGAATTTAAGATATGTGATCAGTTAGATAGTATTACGAAACAATTGATCTCCTAGTCATTAACGCCATACATAGGTAAGATGCAAGGGAAAAGCACACAAGTGAGTCAAGCAGCATTTGGAGAAAATGGAGAGTAGGGCAGCATTGCACAAATGTATATTTCCACATGAGTGGAATAATACATTTTTTAGGGTGTGACGTCTAAAAGTTACAGAAGAAAATAAGGTGTAAATTAGTTTGAGGCGAGGCACCGTCACACAGGCAAACTGGCAATTCATTTGGCGAGTAAACTCCTGCGGGATAGCCCATCATGCACGGAATGAGGTTTAATCTAAATCTCACCAATACATAACGATGTCGCATATTAGTAACTAAAACTAGGTAAGAATTTGAATCAAAAGGGATAGAAGGAATCCCTAAATATGATGATACCATAGTTTTGTTACGGTTTTGTTCAAACCTATCATTCCCCCTGTGTATTCGGAAAATGTTTTTAATTTCAGCTTTAGAAATCATATGACAATTGAATGGATCCCTATATAGGGATTCCAGTCCCAAAGCAATCAGTGTTTCTTTTACATATTGAATCCAGGGTACCTTATGTGCCTGGTCAAGAGTTAAACAATCCTTTATAATAGTTTGTGTTAGCGCCACTGTATCCCTCCTCCAGATTGAGTGCCAAAATGAAACTAGAGCAAGGCAAATTAAATCTGATATAACAGGGACGTTCAACTCTTTGTGCAGATTAAAGTTAGAGCAGCGTTTAGGAAGAGCTATCTTCTACAAACTGTAGGGCATCATCGTTCATCATTCCCCAGATCCCTGCCCCGTATGTGGCTGCTGAGATTGCTTTTGTGTGATAAATCTTTTGTATTGTCTCTAATAGCTTCGAGCCTCATTTTTTCACAAAGGAGAATATGGCCATAGTGCTTCTTTCTAACACATTACATCTGTTCACTACCATATTTGACTATGAGGCTGAGCTATTAAATAGACCACCCAAATATAGAAAGGTTTGGGTAATTTCTACTCTAAGGCCAGAAATGTGAAAAGAAGGAGATCTTCTGGGAGATCTTCTGGGCCGTTTCCCCAGGAGGTCCAATGAAGCCATATAGGCCACATACGCGTCAATAAGCTTTTGAGGTGCTAAACCCGTCCTAGCTGTCAGTACAGCGTCATCTGCGTATAGCAGTAGGAGTATGCACATTTTATTTGCCATGGGGACATCTGTTGTAGAATTTGCCACTGCTGATTCCACCCCATTAGTGTAGAGGAAGAACAAAAAGGGAGCCAGGACACAGCCCTCTTGTGCATTCCCCCTGACTACCGTACCGAACACACCCAGAAAAATGGGAATATAATGGTCGTATGAATAATATAATGGCTTCATCTACCCCCATTTCTTTCATAATTCTCCACAATTTGCAGTGTGAGACGCAATTGAACGCTGCCGAAAGGTCCATAAATGCCATAAAAATACTTCCTTCTCTAGCTAGGGTATGCTTGACAACAATTAAGTTCAAATTTAAACATTGGTCAATGGTCCCATTCCCTTTTATAGAGCCGTATAGTGCCGGTATTAAGATGTCTTTATCAGTGGTCCAATCCTCTAATCTATTTAATAATTGACTGCCCATTAACTTAACTGTGACGTCCAAAAGAAAGATGGGCCTATAATTTTTAGGCAATGATTTGTCACCCTTCTTATATATTGGCAAAATGATTGTCTTCTTCCATGAGTCCGGTGGCCCCACTACCGTGACTGCATTAAAGACATTCATCAGTAGTGGTATCCACGGATCTGAGTTTTCAAAAAAGAAATCTATAGGGACTCCATCTGGACCAGGAGCTTTAGCACTGCTACATTGCAACAGACCGCATCTCACCTCGGCCATAGAAAAGGTAATAGGGTGTTGTATATCATTCATCTGACCATTAGGGGTTAGATATTCCCCTTGGGTAACAGACCCAAATATGTTTGTATAGTGGGTGACCCAGGAATCCTCACCCACGTGAGCATCTAAAGTTGGGCCTGTATCTTGTTTCAAAAAGGGAGAATTAATTAAGGCCCAGCACTCTTGAGTTTTTGGAAAGTGCGGCGTGCTGTACGTTTTACCAGATGTCCTCCTTCAGGGCTCTGAGTCTCGACTTCCTTGTTTCCTTATATTGGAAACGGAGATAAGTGACCATGTCCTTATCTCTTGTTTTTATTTCTTAATGTCATATGTAAATTACTGAGTGCCTTGGTGCAAGCGGCATCGAACCAGCAGGGGTCCGATGGTTTCATGGTCCTCTTGAGGGACAGTAGCTTGCTTTCCACGACACTCAGTATTAATACAAAGGCCTGCACTGCACTCAAAGGGTTGATGTGTGGGTCTAGGCAAATCATTATATCCTTCTGAGTAATCCCGACTACACTGGGTATCAATTTGCCATTATTTATCCTAGCCCATTTGAGAACTAAACCATTTCTTCTTACTATAGTTGGCGCAGTGATTCTCCTATCCGATGATTTAAAACAATCTTTCCATTGGAGTTGGGAGGTGATAGCAGCATGGTCACTAAAGGCTGTAGTGAGGGTTTGCACATGACTAAAAAAGGATTATAGGGAGTCGCAACCACCGAAAAATCAATAGTAGAGCCTTGAGTACTAAAACCAAATGTTTTTTCCAAAAGACAAGTAGATTCATCAATCAAATTAAGTATTACCATATTCCTTATGGTCAGAAGCCTATTCAGCGCATTACCATAGGGGCTATGTGAGAAATGAGGCGGTACAACACCCTCTTCATCAATTAGGCCACACATTGGTGTCAACAACCTGGTGCAGCTATGAGAGTTAAAGTTGCCCATCCATATTATGTTTAAGGGGTAGTGATGGTTAGTCATTGTCCTATCAATTGCCTTCTCAAGCGAATCAAACACCTGCATCATATTACCCTCAAAATAGTTATTATAGAAATGTATTAACAGCATGTCCTCAGCTTCAGGGCCATCACACACTATGAGGTGAAAATAAGGGGACACAACAATAATCTCAAAAATGTTCATGCATAGTGTATTTCTAATCAGGGTAAGTAAGCCCCCTCTCGCTCTTCCCGACCTTGAGGGAATTGCTGGGGTATGAAACGTGCGGAATCCATCAATATGGCTAGAATCAATTTCCCATGTTTCTTGGAGGCATACTAAATCAAATCGATTTATGAGCCTGGTCCATTCTAAGTTACCCAACTTAGATCTGAGCCCAGCTATATTCCAATTTAGGGCCCCATTCCGATCTCGTTCGGAAAGCATACCGAACGACTCGGGTCCGGAATGCTTTCCGCATGACTCGGATCGGGGGAGTCCGACCGAACGAGTACGATGCATTTGAATGCATCCGGATACGATTCGGTCAGACTCCCATTGACTTCAATGGGAGCCTGTCTACCGTACGTGTACACAGGCTCGCATTGACAAAAGGGGTGGATGGGGATAATTGTGCACCCTGTGGCGGGCACCCCTGGTGCCTGCCACACTGTGCATGGATGGGTGGAGGGTACCCATGGGTACCCCCACGGGACCGATTTGGAGGGCCCCGGGTGAAGGGGGGCCTGCTACGGGCCCCCAAAGACCAATTCCGGAAGCCTTTTCGATCAGGGCAAACTGATTCGGAAAGGCTGTCCGAATTGGTCATCGTACTTGCTCGCTCGGTAAACCTAGTCCATATAGCTGTACGAATCGGCTTCAGAAGGCTCTATCTCTCCCAATCCCTTCCGGAACTGATTCGTTCAGCGCCAAGGGTTTCCAGGCATCGTACTTGGTCGTTCGGAACTGTGAACGATTCGGTCGGCAACAAGGGGGATCAGTTTAGGCAATTCCGAATCCGATTCGGAGCCCTTCCGAACGAGATCGGAATCGACCTCTTAGTATTCTTATCATATCTCTCCTGGGCTCTGTTGTGTGGCTATCAATTACAGAATTCTCTACCTGGTGGGCGGGTATTTGCTGAGCCATCCTATCTACCTCCTGTCAATCACATGCTTCTAGACCCTCCAGGACAGCAAATTTATTATTCAGTGGTATATCACCGGTGTGATTATTTTTATCTGGAGCACTTGATCGAGGGAGCGTGAGAATGCTACTGCATCCTGAGCCAACTAACTGAACACCCAGGAGTCTATAAAAGAACCCTAGTGGTAACGCGTGGATCTGTGTAGTTGCCGAAGGGCGATTAGGAAGTATATACAATAAATATTTCACAAGACGTTGATTTAATGAAATTAATTACTATACAATCCCCTCTGGTTGTTTTTGGTAAGTTACCCACCCATTGGACTCTTCTGGCCATAATGATGTGGTTTGATAAGTCTGGACCTTCATAAGCGTACTTAGACAGCCAGTGTAGGGCTTTGTTCATCAGTTGCGTTATTGCTCCATCACTTATGCTTTACACTGTATTATGTTAGCATTCATGTAGCTACTTTGTATTAATCACTACTGCATATGTGCATAACCAATCCCTGCAAATACTGTGTGAGTTAAAGTTAGCATCTGTGCCGCCATTTTGCTCTATGATTGAAACTAAGCTTCTGTCTCATGTTGCTTGCCTCAGCAGAAAGCTGCTGGGATGCATTTGCATCTACAAGGTTAGGCCTCACTGAAGTATGAGAAAGTCGCTCGTTAACGCATACCTTTCCGTTTATATTGAGGTTGCTCCCACTATTCCAGCTGCAAGCACATACTGAATGACCTTGCCAGAGAGATAGTGTGTGCCCGGTCTCAGACTCTTAGCTCATCTTTGTGTGCCCCTTTGTTCAAGCTGTCTCCCTGTGGAAATTTACAGAGTGGGCGTGTCACTGCCCAGTTGTAGAAATGTATAACTGTTACCTTTATGCTGGGGAAAGTCAGTCCCCTCGGTAGCATCTAAGGAGGCTAGTCTGACTGGACTCCGCTGCAGCGCATTTACAATAAAATAACTTGGTTTGTATTCTCCACTGCGTCACCGACTCTTCATTTCTTGGAAGGCAAAGAGGAGGTCGCGAGTGACCCGGGTGACCCGATTCGGGTCACTTCCTTCACTGTGTAGATTCTAACTGAGTGCGATGCAATTCTGGGGTGTTTACTAAAATAATCACAAATGGGCAGGCAGCCAGAGGAAGATTTAAATTAGAGTGATTCTGTGATATTGGAAGCTCCCAACCTTCCCCAAACAGACCTGGTCTTACTCTAGATGTAATTTTAGTTCTAGGCGAGGGCGGGGCCTGCCGATTATTAAGTTCTGGTTGTAAAACCTGTCTTCCAGGAGTGGGGTTTCCAGAGTCATTACGGAAATAAGCAGGAAATTGGGGTGGCACAGTAATTGTGAAATTCACTTGTACCGAATGTGGCACATGGGTTCTGTAATCATCCCCTCCCATGTGTACCTCCACATCACCTTGTATCTAGGAAGGGGCCACTGAGCGTTCATGCCTGGCTGCCAATTAAAGGGTGATCCAGCGTGACCTCAGTTTCCTTAGACACCCTCTCATGTGTACCACCCCCCCCCCCCACACACACACACACGCTGAGTAAGGCTAAACTGTCTTCAATTCGTTTTAGTCTATCCATTAATGGTTGCAAAAGGCGGGAATTAGTTGGTTCCAGCCTCTCAATGGGTTTCACAGACTCTGTTGGGATAATTATGGGGGGTTCGTTCCCAACACAAGCATTCGCTTTTGGGAGTTTATACAGCCTCCCACCCCCCCTCTTTTTTTTAACAGGTGGCTCTTCAGGAGACTCTCGATCGCCAATGCCGCTTGACAGGGATTGCGGATCGGGTGGCATACCGGCAGTCGGGGATAAGGATTTACAACTGTTCGGGACAACATAGTGTCATCCATTTGTTGAGTCAAAAGTCTCACCTCTCCTCCAGACACCCTTCTGTCAGCCAACTCTATCTCCTTAGATAGAACATCCACAGCTCTTAAAAGAAAAGAATCCAGTGTATTGACAGTCTCTGCCCCTTGGTCACTCGGCTTAGCCTTCCGTTTCCCCATAGTAGTCAGCTGTTATAGCAGTAACTGTGATCAGGGTTAATGAAAAATAGGAAACAAAAAAAAGTTCAAATACCAAAGTTAGAGGGGAGGCCAAGCCCAGCCTCCTCCGGGCTCCAATGGGCGTGGACGGCCCGGCTCTTGGCCCGGGCACGTCCCGGCTGCATCGAGTTTTTAAGCACGTGTGAGGGCCAAGAGGATCCTGGGACAGATAGTCCCCAGCGGTGCAGCGATGCCAGGCATGGCTCCCTCACCCCAAACAGCAACAGGTTCGATGGCGGCTTCTTCGACCGTGGGGCTGCGTCGCGCTTTTAAGCACATGTGAGGACCAAGATGATCCTGGGACAGGTAGTCCCCAGTAGTGCAGCGATGTCAGGCATGGCTCACTCACGGCTCCCTCACCCCAAACAGCAACAGGTTTGATGGCGGCCAAGAGGATCCCGGGACAGATAGTCCCCAGCGGTGCAGCGATGTCAGGCATGGCTCCCTCACCCCAAACAGCAACAGGTTCGATGGCGGCTTCTTCGACCGCGGGGCTGCGTCGCGCTTTTAAGCACATGTGAGGGCCAAGATGATCCTGGGACAGGTAGTCCCCAGCAGTGCAGCGATGTCAGGCATGGCTCACTCACGGCTCCCTCACCCCAAACAGCAACAGGTTTGATGGCGGCTTCCACCTCCCGGTAAAGATTCTTAAAATTCAGATGACCTCTGCTTCACTTTCCACATTACTGGACTTCAACAAACAACAGGCCCACGTCAGTTTGAACAAATATAATGCAATTATAGGTGACAAATAAAGTATCGTAGCCTGACTGGTAAAACAAGGAACTATCAAATAATAAACGTGCCGGCATTCAGAACGAGGCTTTAAACGCAGCCTCGTTTTGAATCCTGACATGTTTATTATTTGAATCCTGCTTCTCAAGCCTCTTTTTAGATATGCTTGAACGTCGCTTGTCTGGGTGTTTCAGGCCTCGTTTTCAAAGAGCGCGTTCCTAAACACCGACTGTGCAGAGTTGCAGACAGCTTGGGTTCAAGTCTGGAGTTTGTCAGCGCCGCGGCAATAAAGCAAGCAATGCGTGAACTGTAGAGCATTCCAGCAGGCTCCATCAGCCTCAGAGTGGCTATGTCTGCTCTGCTCCACACAGCAGTAGTGCTTTGTGCTAGCCCACTCGATTGTAGTGCTGCTGCTGCAGCAGCCTGCAGGACTATAGCCCACATCACTGTTTCTTCTTCAGTCCTTTACTACCATCTGCATAGCTGCCAAGGTTTCAGAATGCCTATGTGTGACATTTTCATAATTTTGGTGTAATTATGAGTGACATTCAACGACTATGAGCGACACTTTCTCACAAGCAAAATCAAGCTATGAAGATGAGGGAAGCATATATATATAGATGCAACAAAAAACTGTAAGATGTTGAAGCAGCTGAAATCGAAGGGCACTCACCTAGTAACCTTGCAAACTGATCGTACAGTAAAACAATTGTATAACTGTGCAGTATATTTTAAATGTTTGACCTGGAGGAGCACAAACTGATGATTTAAAACATACCACTAGCTGGGGTTGGCTTTGCTAATAAAAATACATTTCTACCCAAACTAATCCCTTTTAGCATTAGGTTCTGTGATATGCATGATGCACGTTCTTTGCAGCAGGCACATTAACCCTCTGCGCTACTGGTGAGTCAACTTGCACGGGACAAATCTGTCTCTCCCCAGAAAGAAACCCCACGTTCTCTTTAACCTAACAATGGAGTCAGTGCTGGGGAAATAACTTCCGCTGCTCGGCCTGTACACTGTAGCTGCAGTCTGTGGAGAGATACAAAAGGGGATGATGGACGGAACGTTTGAGCCAATCAAACACTCACCCCCAGTCAACTGATCTGGGTTTAATCCATCATCATTCTTTAGCTCACTCCACCACCCCAGTTCAGACATGGCCATATGCAAATCAGTCTGACCCTGTGCCTCATGGGAACAGTCCAGCCCGAACTGCCAAGCCATGTCTTCCCTGGACCGGAAACAAGCATCCTAGGACCGGTTTCTGGCATTCCAGCCGTCATCAGCCAGGCTTGCTTGAATCCAGTGGCAAAGTGAGCAAGGGACCCACGTCTGGGCATACCCCCGCCAACTTAGGGCGAACAAAGCGATACAAAAGGGGATGATGGACGGAACGTTTGAGCCAATCAAACACTCACCCCCAGTCAACTGATCTGGGTTTAATCCATCATCATTCTTTAGCTCACTCCACCACCCCAGTTCAGACATGGCCATATGCAAATCAGTCTGACCCTGTGCCTCATGGGAACAGTCCAGCCCGAACTGCCAAGCCATGTCTTCCCTGGACCGGAAACAAGCATCCTAGGACCGGTTTCTGGCATTCCAGCCGTCATCAGCCAGGCTTGCTTGAATCCAGTGGCAAAGTGAGCAAGGGACCCACGTCTGGGCATACCCCCGCCAACTTAGGGCGAACAAAGCGATACAAAAGGAGATGATGGACGGAACGTTTGAGCCAATCAAACACTCACCCCCAGTCAACTGATCTGGGTTTAATCCATCATCATTCTTTAGCTTACTCCACCACCCCAGTTCAGACATGGCCATATACTAATCAGTCTGACCCTGTGCCTCATGGGAACAGTCCAGCCCGAACTGCCAAGCCATGTCTTCCCTGGACCGGAAACAAGCATCCTAGGACCGGTTTCTGGCATTCCAGCCGTCATCAGCCAGGCTTGCTTGAATCCAGTGGCAAAGTGAGCAAGGGACCCACGTCTGGGCATACCCCCGCCAACTTAGGGCGAACAAAGCGATACAAAAGGGGATGATGGACGGAACGTTTGAGCCAATCAAACACTCACCCCCAGTCAACTGATCTGGGTTTAATCCATCATCATTCTTTAGCTCACTCCACCACCCCAGTTCAGACATGGCCATATGCAAATCAGTCTGACCCTGTGCCTCATGGGAACAGTCCAGCCCGAACTGCCAAGCCATGTCTTCCCTGGACCGGAAACAAGCATCCTAGGACCGGTTTCTGGCATTCCAGCCGTCATCAGCCAGGCTTGCTTGAATCCAGTGGCAAAGTGAGCAAGGGACCCACGTCTGGGCATACCCCCGCCAACTTAGGGCGAACAAAGCGATACAAAAGGGGATGATGGACGGAACGTTTGAGCCAATCAAACACTCACCCCCAGTCAACTGATCTGGGTTTAATCCATCATCATTCTTAAGCTCACTCCACCACCCCAGTTCAGACATGGCCATATGCAAATCAGTCTGACCCTGTGCCTCATGGGAACAGTCCAGCCCGAACTGCCAAGCCATGTCTTCCCTGGACCGGAAACAAGCATCCTAGGACCGGTTTCTGGCATTCCAGCCGTCATCAGCCAGGCTTGCTTGAATCCAGTGGCAAAGTGAGCAAGGGACCCACGTCTGGGCATACCCCCGCCAACTTAGGGCGAACAAAGCGATACAAAGGGGATGATGGACGGAACGTTTGAGCCAATCAAACACTCACCCCCAGTCAACTGATCTGGGTTTAATCCATCATCATTCTTTAGCTCACTCCACCACCCCAGTTCAGACATGGCAATATGCAAAACAGTCTGACCCTGTGCCTCATGGGAACAGTCCAGCCCGAACTGCCAAGCCATGTCTTCCCTGGACCGGAAACAAGCATCCTAGGACCGGTTTCTGGCATTCCAGCCGTCATCAGCCAGGCTTGCTTGAATCCAGTGGCAAAGCGATACAAAAGGGGATGATGGACGGAACGCTTGAGCCAATCAAACACTCACCCCCAGTCAACTGATCTGGGTTTAATCCATCATCATTCTTCTGGCTCAAGCGTTCCGTCCATCATCCCCTTTTGTATCGCTTTGGTCGCCCTAAGTTGGCGGGGGTATGCCCAGACGTGGGTCCCTTGCTCACTTTGCCACTGGATTCAAGCAAGCCTGGCTGATGACGGCTGAAATGCCAGAAACCGGTCCTAGGATGCTTGTTTCCGGTCCAGGGAAGACATGGCTTGGCAGTTCGGGCTGGTCTGTTCCCATGAGGCACAGGGTCAGACTGATTTGCATATGGCCATGTCTGAACTGGGGTGGTGGAGTGAGCTAAAGAATGATGATGGATTAAACCCAGATCAGTTGACTGGGGGTGAGTGTTTGATTGGCTCAAGCGTTCCGTCCATCATCCCTTTGTATCGCTTGGTCGCCCTAAGTTGGCGGGGTATGCCCAGACGTGGGTCCCTTGCTCACTTTGCCACTGGATTCAAGCAAGCCTGGCTGATGACGGCAGAAATGCCAGAAACCGGTCCTAGGATGCTTGTTTCCGGTCCAGGGAAGACATGGCTTGGCAGTTCGGACTGACTGTCCCATGAGGCACAGGGTCAGACTGATTTGCATATGGCCATGTCTGAACTGGGGTGGTGGAGTGAGCTAAAGAATGATGATGGATTAAACCCAGATCAGTTGACTGGGGGTGAGTGTTTGATTGGCTCAAGCGTTCCGTCCATCATCCCCTTTGTATCGCTTGGTCGCCCTAAGTTGGCGGGGTATGCCCAGACGTGGGTCCCTTGCTCACTTTGCCACTGGATTCAAGCAAGCCTGGCTGATGACGGCTGAAATGCCAGAAACCGGTCCTAGGATGCTTGTTTCCGGTCCAGGGAAGACATGGCTTGGCAGTTCGGGCTGGACTGTTCCCATGAGGCACAGGGTCAGACTGATTTGCATATGGCCATGTCTGAACTGGGGTGGTGGAGTGAGCTAAAGAATGATGATGGATTAAACCCAGATCAGTTGACTGGGGGTGAGTGTTTGATTGGCTCAAGCGTTCCGTCCATCATCCCCTTTTGTATCGCAGTCTGTGGAGAGGGCAGGCTAGCACAGTGACCTAGATGATTCTGACGCTGCTCTCAGTATACCATAAAATACTGCGTTGCATCTAAACAGCAGCAGTACACTGTGAATTTGTAAATCTAGCTCTGATGGAACAGCATGCTTTTTTCAGACAAGGGTCAGAATTTTCAACATGTTTCAAAGTGTAGATTATTCACGGTTAAGCATTACTCTGCCTCTTCGGACCGGATTAATTAGGGAGAATACTACACTGCCTCGTAGCTTATTTTGCCCCATGTATGCTGTGTCTCTTCTACTAATCAACATTTTTTTACATCTGCTTAACGGAACAACTTTGAATCTCAGTCAACCTTATCTCTGTTTCAAATAACTAGTAGCTGATTACAGCTCCTTTGGCCTCTGTAACAGTGGAAGCGAAGGTGCGAACTGGGAATAAGATTGGTCTATTGTTTAAACCAGAATCTCATTTTAGCCCAAATTGTAATCAACACAGGATCGATAATTTCAAACTTGAATGTCTCATTTTTTAGACAAAGATTTACAAGTGATAGGAGCACTACATTATAGCGCTAAATTTTGACACTTATATCTAAAAAACTGATAATTAATCAAATGTGAAATACTTGCCACATTTGAAGAGTCAGTGCATGGCGTGGCACGCTGTCTATCTTACTGTGACCGGACACAGCCTCCAGAGAACACTCTTGCTTCTGCCCCACCCCCAGCATGGGAAGACAGCACGTGCTGAGGAGGACTCCCCTGTCCTTTAATTTAACTCCGGCGGCGCAGTTCCTGGTGGCCCGCAATGGCTGCAGCAGAGATTTGAAACTTAACATCCTGCATGATCCGACTGAATCCTTTCGGTCCCTGTCTTTCAACACGAGGCAGTTGACTGATTAACTTTATTCTTTTAGCAGCACTAATGCTGCACGGACTGCTGAGTAGCAAATGTAACTTCCCTGTGTGGACAGGCCATATGGCTGCACGCATGTGCCGGACGATGTAGTCAGGTCAGCCTACCTACGTAAGTTACGTAACACAAGCAAAACACCGTCCAATCAGGGTGAACCAGCCTGGTACCATCAAAGCACAGAAGAACTCGCATTGGCTGCTGTGCGCTGCCTGCTTTGTGTTTCTTTAAAGTTTACCCATTCGAAATATCGGACTCTACGAACCATGAAAACCGGTGATACACTCAGCTTTTAAGTAAGCTGACTTGCGTGACAATAGTTTTACATGCGACAATGCGGTAACATAACTTAAAATGCGTTAGTTTACCGCGAGATGTGTGACACTTGGCAGGACTGCATCTGCTGCATGCGATGGAAATGGGATCCAGCGCCCTGCCCTACGCCCTTCCTTCTCCCCTGCAGGGCTGCTAAAACAATCTGTCTTCTTGGCCACCTTCTTTCTCTCGCCACTGCTGGATGGACTGCTGTGCGTGGGTTCTACCAAATCTGCAGTGAATCTCTAGGGAGGCACCTCTGATCAGCGACCTGATACAAAATTAATTATTAAGAGAATGTGTGCTTCGTGAACCACTTGACTTCTCTTCTACTTATGGATAACATCGATCTGGCCAGTACCCTGTAACTTACGAGCCTTGGGTCTTTTTGCAGAATATGCACGAGGTAAAGTTAATAATTAATTCATGTGCGTGTATAAGATTAGACTACACATCTCGAGGTCTTGGGCACTAACTTCAAACCTGTAGCTGAAATCATATGTATTTGATACAACAGAGACATCTAGTGTCCACTGTTATGAACTACAGGTAGAATAGTTTGTGAATTTCTTTATGGCGACATGAAATTGCTAATTAATAAATAAAAAAATATACTCTTCTGGCTCGCGGAAATCTGTGGAATTTTGCATAGTTTTTGGGCAACTCCGAGTTATTCCGCGAAGTGAAAAGCTGTGAGCTCCGCCCAGGTCTAGTATTATGTTTTGGTTTGCAGAGTCCATAAGAGCATCAGATTAAGAAGACCTCCTAGACCAAGATATGAAACCCTGTGGGATGTCAATTTTGTTCTTGTCCTTATTTACTAGATGGCCAGGTAAAAGATATTTAGATTAGAAATAATTTACTATGAACTAGCCTCTTTTTATGTCTAACCTCTTGTTGAGCTTCAGATATTTAGGCATTGGAAATAAGTAACAGGTGCTATGACCCCTTCAGGATAACGTGCTATGACCCCTTCAGGATAACTTTATCCGAGAGTTGATTCGTGCAAGAAATTGAATGTAGTGGATTGCATGAGAGAATATGACTCTCGAATGAGTGAGTTTCGACCTGATGGTGTTGACCAATTTCTGATTTCATTTCTGAAACCTTGTTAAGCAGTTACAACAGTTTCTATTGCAAGCTGTGTGACATTTTCCATGCATCAGACTTGTGTTAATTTGCAAAAGGTTCACGCTCATTCT
Organism: Calotriton arnoldi; assembly: GCA_963921515.1. NCBI lineage: Eukaryota > Metazoa > Chordata > Amphibia > Caudata > Salamandridae > Calotriton > Calotriton arnoldi. The sequence goes on from CAWUFW010002920.1 coordinate 647,886, forward strand.
CTTTGGCTACTCAAACCTTCTGAAGAGGTGGAAGTAAATAAAGTATTTAGAAATTGATATATTCATTTGCATGTGTAAGTGGTTATCTTTGCATTTGAAAGTTTTTATTGAAAGCTTCGTTTAGAATGAGACTTTAACAATTCTTAGTCTTTTCAGATAATACTCATTGGCACAGTTCCTGTAAGGAGTTACACAGTTGCTGTAAGAAGCTACACCGTTACTGTTTACTCAGTCCTCATTTAACAAAAAAGGAGGGAACAAGTTTAGCATTTTAAAGAGGAAGATTGTTCAGTGCATGGACTACTCATACTGTGTGGATGTTCTATTCTAGATTGCTTTTGTTTTATGATGTAATGTTCTTTCAAGTGCTGTGTTTAGTGGCATTAAATAAATAATGCATAATATTAGCCTCTGTGCCTTTAATGAAATTCAAATTCTCTTGGCATTTTATTTGGAGAATTGCTATTTTCACCCATGTTAAAAAAAACTCTGCAATGTCTTTGGTGGAGGAAATTGTGATGATCGACCAGGAGACTCAGATGTAAATAGTAATCATTTCTTTCTATTAAGCAAGACATGGTAGGTACCTGACTCCTGTCACTGGGGATCATCCACTAGATCACAATATCACCACCAACCTGCATTGCTCCAACCCCAGCCGATATCCCAGAAGGCGCGGTCCCAACACTGCACACACAAGGATGGAATCTGCGCTCAACCACACACAGGAACGGTCTACGCAACAAAGGGAAGGACTAAAACATTATACATAGCAGTACACGTTCTCCTGATACAATAACATATGAAGGCCTGTCTCATCCTATACAATACTACAAAGCCTTGCTACACAGCCTACAGAATGTACTACAGAGCCAAACACAAATTCACAACGTCACACTTCTGCCTGCAGAATAATACATAGTGAACTTGTCAGCAAACACAACCTGCACATCTTCACAAACTACAAAAGAAAACATCCAACGTGCATGGCACACCACAACACTAGACATTATTACTATCACAAACAGGGGGGACTGCATACTGATATAGTCACTCCACTCAGCCTTCTCAACCAGCTCCAAACAGATTGTGTGCATAACAAGACACAAAAACATACAATGCTGTTAATACACCAAGTATAAGCAACCACAGGAGACACCCGTAGTCCCAGTCGAGACCTGGATAATGCTATCAACATGCAATAATGTCTCAACAGGAATCAAAGAGGTTAAGTAATTGAAAGAATAGCCTAATTATACAGCATAAATTCAAAAATGACAAATAGACCCAAGAACACTGTTAATTGGAATTATGATATCAGCAAAGACATGCAGATAAGATTTCACAAATTAGAATGCTGTTAATACACCAAGCACACCTTCAAAATAAAACCATGCAAACAGGACGTTCTGCCAACGCAGTGAAAGCGCACAACTTGAGCCCTGCAAATCATTGATGCATTGTTAGAATGGCTCTCAGTGCCTTAAAGCCCAGTTCATGCGCTAAACACCACTTCCACTTTATCAACTCGGTTCCGAAAGAATATGAAGTATTGATATATGTAAGATTATGATACATTGCTGCAAATAAAAATAAATGGCTGCTCTGCCAGCTGAACTTTACTAGAATTTCTGAATATATCCATATACAAATATAAATTCTGCTGCATTTTACCTGTATGATGTGAATACATTTTTTAGGTTCAAAACACACAATGAAACATGAGTTTTGAATTTGCCTGATGAATGCAAGGTTAGAATTGTTCTGAAACATTATTTCTCGTATTTAAATAGCACATGACAAAGCCCTTAGGCGCTTTATAAGCCAGTTTTATCTTTTTATATTAGTATTTAGGATAATCAATCAAGTTGAAACTTTTTAGATCTGTTGCTAGTAAATTTTGGTATGTTTTTTTATTTTCCTTGTATTGTATGCATTTGCACTTTTATGGTCGCATTGACCGAAATAAAGTTTATATGAAATAGCACATGATTTTCAACATTGCCATAACTGAAAATCCCAACAATGAATGTGTTCTGTGCCCTAACAGTGCAGTCCAATGGATTATGTTTGTGCAGTGCCAATTCTCTTCCATCATATATGATGTCGGTTGGTAAGAGGGCCATGCACATACTAGAAATGCGCTGAAAGTCGATGTGCCATTAACAACATTAAAACTGTGGTGATAAATTTACAGGAAAACTGAGCAAAAGCATGCAATAATGGTTTTACTGCTTGTCATGAATGCTTTCGACTCCCCCTAATTGCTCATTTGGGAGGTATAGACCAGTAGAAATGTTATTGGGCTTACCCTTCAATATATAGGGCCTTATTATGAGTTTGGTGGTGTAGGAGCGGGGACGCCATTCCAGCGCCTCGCTCCCACACCGCCAAACCCATAATGAGACCGGCCACCGGATTCCGACAGGAATCCAGGTCAGGCGATCCTGCAGCGGCTGGCCAATGGGAGTGCAGTACTAAGGCTCATACGTGAGCCTTAGTGAGGCAGCACAATGGGAAGGCCATTGCACGTTCCTGCAGGGCATAGACTATCAAGTCCATGCCCTGCAGGAACTGGTGGTGCATGCATACATGGGGCACACCGTGTGCCCCCTGCATGCATCCCATAGCGCTGAGGCCCCCTTTGTTTCCTCACCGCCACACTTTTCATCGCGGGCTCACCGCCATGAGAACTGTGGCGGTGAGGAAACTCCTAATATGCTTGGCGGTGCCGCAAGATCGCGGATCCGTGACTGCAGCAGTGGTCTCATGACAGCCTTGTAATAGGGTGGTCGGACCATCGGGCTGCAAAACTCAAAATAAGGCCCTTAGCCATATTCTAAGTACAAAACTGTTTAATAGTGTTTATTTTAACTTAGAGAATCCACTGTATATTATATCCTTTTTTTATCCCTGGATTTATCTTTTATCAGTTTGAGATATACATCAAGGGCATTCATTTTCCATTATTGCCAATTGTCCAGTAGCTAAGAGTTGATTCTTGTTCCATCAGTCATGTTTTTAAGTCACTTGAGCCGTTTGTCATAAATATTGTGACATAAATATAGTTCTCAGGAAACAATACACACATCAACATGCTGTAAAAAATAAATAAAATGAACACTATTATTCAAATATTTGGTTATGTTAAATAACAAGAATACTTTTTTTACATTCACACTCTGATATAATGAATACAGACACAAAAAATACTTAGTGCCTTATTACGAGTTTGACGGTGCGGCGGCGGGAGCACCCTGCCGCACCACCAAACCCATGTGGCCCAATTATGACTTTTTTAGTCCTTGGCGGGCTTTTCCTTTGGCGTTCCCACAGCGGTGTCTATAAAATAGGCACCGCAATGGGAACGTCAAAGGAAGTTCTAGCATGGCATGGACTGAAAAGTCCATAGCATTTTGGAACTTCTGTGCATGCACACGGGGAGCACATGTTGTGCCCCCCTGTTTGCATCCACAAGGAGTGAGGCACCCTTCCTTTCCGCCACTGTTTTCATGGGGGAAAGACCTCCATGAAAACAGTGGCAGTGATGAAAGTCGTAATATGCTTGGCGGGACTGTGGTGGTCCCGCTCTGGACCGCCATCAGGGAACGGCGGTTCCCTGGCAGAGTCGGTGGTCTCAATGCCGTGCCACCATGAGTCTGGCAGTCCTCGGACCGCCAGACTCGTAATAGGCCCCTAAGTGATCAGAAGTTAAGAATTTCATTAAAAATAGATAATAGTACAACAAGTAGTATATGGAATACTGCACCCAAAATTGCATAAACTAATTAATACATATTTATCACGACTCCAGAGGGAAAAGAGAGCATTCTTGGGTTGGAAAGTGGCATGCTGGGTTCAGCTCACATTTCTTGCACCTGGGACTGCATCACCCCAAATACAGACCTCACATTTGCTGGTGCGCACCCTGGGTATCGTGCATTGGTGGGCAAGGCATTTTGGAGTGGATGCTTCTTTGCACAGTTTCTCTGCTGCAAGACTGGTGACTGCATTCCCACATTTTGGCAGGCATATTGCTCTAAAGTCAGCATAACACTATGCCGCTGATTACGATGGCAGTGGGTCGCACAACCACAAGTGCAAAAAACACATTTAGGAAATATGATATAACAAGGAGTGGACCTATAAGATTTACAGAATAAATATGTAATCAACCAGGTATATATCAAAAATATATGCTTTATTTATATAACATTTTTTATAAGGTTATTTTTTTCCTTTTTAGTAAAAAAGTAGAGAAAAAGGAAATATTATAAAAGCAGATAATACAATGTAGTTGATGAAAATGAGCAGCTATTAATCAAAGTACAAGTCCATTATTACTCTTTAACTGCGCAGGCACACTCATTCATTCATTTGTACTGCGACTGTTTATGTACAATTATTTTAAATGATACAAGAGTAAAGAGCATAGGTGCTTTATATTTTTCAGATAGGACAAGGACTGTACACAAGAATGTCTACAGCTCAGTGTAAAGATACATTGTCATGATTAAAAACATTTGTCGCTGTCATGGACAACGAAATTCGTATCTACGAGCGTTTCGGCGTTATGCCTTCATCAGGTAGCCATGTAAAAGAACAGACCTGGAGGATTTATAGAAAAAAACATACTAAGTAATATTACATATAAGGGGTCCTACTATAGATCTCTGCTCTCTAAAGAATCAGAACACATTTATTTAAAGAGAAATAAAATTTCATGCTAGACAGTCACAGGTGGGGAGTAATGGAAGATAGTCCAAGACTGGACAAAACTATTAAGTCAACTAGATATCCTTTCACCAAAAGTGATGCTTACATAGTGAGAATGTGATGCAGCAGACTGATAAGAAAAGAAGAAATGAAAACCAAGAAAAGGCCCGTGAATAAAAGAATTGTGCATTAGAAGAGTCCTGCTCAAGCTCAGAATAGTGACCATAAAGACATGCCGATGAGACCAAAAAGTATCCACTGAATCTTCTGCTCTGAAAAACAGAGGTGGTGATGGTGAGCAAAATTACCTTCTCTAGTCTTGAAGGAGGTCCTCTAAAGTTTTAATAATACAGATGTAATGTAAGGAGACATAAATTACCTGACAAGAGAATCAAAAGAAAATCTCAAGAGCCTGTTTATCATACAAGCAAAGAAGGGTTACTTGAGTTCAAAAGGATCTCCAAACAGTTAATGGCCTTACCCGTGCTGGGGAACTAAAGATGTATCCTTCCAACACATAAAGACGGATGCCAACGTAATTAAAAGTCAAAAGAAGTTTGAATATGTTGCCACACTGTCCTGAAGTTGCCGTGCTCGAAGGAAACAGGAAGTTCCCACTGTAATATAAAGCCAAAGGGGCTCTTGTTAGTTAAAGAATCCAAAAGACGAAAATATGCGTTAAGTTAAAACAACGTGCGGCATATCACCTAAGCCCCCACTACGGAGTCCCTATAGGGCTTACCTATGGGGCGAATGATCAAGCCATGGGCCGGAGTGTTCAGTGGAGGTGTAACGTTGCCGTTGTTGGTTGAGAACACAGAGACGTCGCTCGTGTTTCTAAGGTTATGGACTAGGGTCCCGCCACTTTCTTTAGCTTGAATAACACGGGTTCCTCTGTTACGCACTGCATTTTGTGTAAAGTAGAAAGAGTTCGTTTTAACAAAGGGGTGCAGACCTCGGAATTTACATAGGCATACCAAAGTATAACGCGTTACTACTGGGTCCCCACTATATTACCCCCTATGGACTTACCAGCGGTGTGCTTGGTATGGCTTTATCCGGGAGAGAAGCGGCGTTGCCACGCGTATTCCTCGATCTGTCGGCTAAGGTCCCGCAACTCACTTCCCCTCAAGCTCAGCTGTTCCCTACGTCAGGTGCTGCATGTGCGCACGCACCTGAAAATAGGATGTCCGACCCCAAGGGTCTGCCTATTATGAGCTTTTTTGAAACATTTGTGCACGCCCCAGAAGGTACATGGGCGGTGCCTAAATGACCTGGCTGCGGCTTGCGAGATATAACAATGACGTGTACTGGACAGATTCTAACAACCCTACTCGGACTCAAATTTTTCCACGCATAGTTGGCGGCCATGTTGCGCTGGTATACTTTAACATATGGATTCAGTACTCCATGATTGATTCTTTAAATATGCACGGAGACCTGACGCCTAACGGAGGGCCAGTGCATGAATAACTGTATGGACAATTTTTTCTTGCACCTGGGACTGCATCACCCCAAATACAGACCTCACATTTGCTGGTGCGCACCCTGGGTATCGTGCATTGGTGAGCAAGGCATTTTGGTGTGGGTGCTTCTTTGCACAGTTTCTCTGCTGCAAGACTGGTGACTGCATTCCCACATTTTGGCAGGCATATTGCTCTAAAGTCAGCATAACACTATGCCCCTGATTACGATGGCAGTGGGTCGCACAACCAACAGCTATTGTGGTGGTCAGGAGACCGCCCGACAAGCATGCAGCAGTCCAACCACCGCATTACGATGCGACCGCCGGGGTGGCAGTCAGAAAGTGCTCCTTATCACGGCGGCTTGTGCTACAGCCAAGGAAAAGGTCCACAGCACAAGCCGCCTTGGTACTGAGCACCTATTGCACATCCATGGACAGTGTTACATGCACCGTGTCATGCAGGGCACATGGTGCATGGAGGTGAGTAGTGTGCACTGTATATGCTCCCAGTGGCCCACGATGGACTGGGGCCCTGTTTGGGGGTCCCCACACCCGTTTCCAACTGCCTGTTCATGGCAGTCTTTCCGTCATGAATAGCCTGTCGGAAAGGGATATCGTAATCCCAATGGCGGAGCCTGCCTCAGCATCACCGCCATTCAGGGACATGATTCTGACCACCGCCCCAACGGGATCACAGATCCTGTCGGAGGCATCGGTTTTCCCTCCGACCGATGTGGGTCTGACCACCAGAATTGTAATCCGTCGGTCGAACCGAAGGGCTGTTGCTGGCAGAGATTGGAGTTGGAATAGTACATTTTACCTCTCCAGAGTCCAGCACTTTCCATACTGTTGCACAGACTTGAGTGGGAATAGTCAATTTATCCCCTCCAAAGTCCAACACTTACCCTACTGTTGCACAGACTGGAGTTGAAATGGTAAATTTTACCTTTCCGAAGTCCAAGCTTTTCCTACTGTTGCACAGACTGGAGTTGAAATGGTAAATTTTACCTTTCCGAAGTCCAAGCTTTTCCTACTGTTGCACAGACTGGAGTTGGAATAGTAAATTTTACCTCTCCGAAGTCCAACACTTTCTCTACTGTTACACAGACTGGAGTGGGAATAGTAAATCTAACCCCCTCCGAAGTCCAACACTTTCGCTACTGTTGCACATACTGGAGAAGGAATAGTAAATTTTACTTCTCTGAAGTCCAACAATTTCCCTTCTGTTGCCTGTTGCACAGACTGCAGTGGGAATAGTAATTTTAACCCCTCTAATGTTCAACGCTTTTCTTACTGTTGCACAGACTGGGGAGGGGGGTGGGATAGTAAATTTTACCCCTTTGAATTCCATCGATTTCTCTACTGTTGTACAGAGTGGAGTGGGAATAGTAAATATCACCCCTCCGAAGTCCAACGCTTTCTCTACTGTTGCACAGATTGAAGTGGGAATAGTAACTTTTACCCCTCCAAAGTCCAACGCTTTTTCTATTGTTGCATATACTGGAGTATGTTTTATTTTCTGATTTAAATTCTTATTTTTAAAAATTTTGAAATATATATATATATATATATATATATATATATATATATATATATATATATATATATATATATATTCCAACCATTACTGCCTTTATGCTTAAAAAGCAGACACCGACACGGGGGATGGAATTTCAATACAGTCTCTGCTTTATTCCAAATTACGCTGTAACGCGTTTCGCCATTGCCTGGCTTGTTCACACAACATATATATATATATTAGTATCATTTGTGTTTGTTTACTTTTATATTATTTATATACAGATTTTTTTAAATTTTAGTTTAATGTTTTGTACTTGTGTTTTCATATTTTTTGTTTATTTAAATATATATATTTATGTTTTTTATAATAGTAAATTAAAAAACAGTAAGTCAAAAATTTGATATAAATGTATATATAAACATGTATATATGTGTGTGTTTTTATGAGTATCTATTTATATATATATTTAAATACGTAGAATTTTTTATTTTACATTATATTAATGCTATATGTTAAAATACTTTGAATTTACTATTTTATACAATATATATAATGAAAATCAATAGTTTTGTGTTATTTTTAACAATATTAGTGTCAACGATATTTTTCTTCCGCTATTTTTGTTCTTACAATTATAAATATAGGTAAACAATATTTTTGTCATCGATATTTGTGTAGCACGATATTTGAAGATCCGATATTCTGTCAGACATCCATTTATCTAGATTAATCACTGATGAAGGTTGGAATAGTACATTCGTACATCTGAAGGATGAGGTCTCCTACCTGAGTACCTTTTGTGTTAAGATGTCCGAGTTCAGTGTCATTTAAATGGATTCAGCCTTCGGCTCATTTGATAGAGTGCGTCTTGGGACCGGCTAGCAGATTTCTGCTATCAGCATCACTTCAAGATCTCTCAGTTCCCCAGGTCTGCCTTTTAAACAAACACATTATATAATGTGAAAAGGGGTTAAGACCTCACTATTCTTGAATAACATATAAGTCCAGTGTTCGTTTCTGGTCGTTTTCCTGCATCAATGAGACATTTATGATGGTTAATACACTGGCTCACCAACTTTTAGCTATTAGTGTTTTCTCCCACTACCTCCACTCCCACTGAATTGGCCGGATCATGTGGTACACATGCTCTTTAAATACCACTTCAATTTCAAACAAACCAATTGTATTGAGTGAAGTGACCCCCTTTCTGAAAACTGTTCCTTGGTTTGAGGAAGGCTAAGGTCAGATTTCACACCACGAGAGACAGGGAAACTGTGGAGATGTGATAGAAAATAAGGTTAGATGAATGAAGAGATAAAAAGGCAGAAAACTGGAGAGAGGGGATTGAGTTGGCACTAGAACTGTGGAGTGTGAGGGAGCCACAGATAAGAAGTAAGAGGGAGGCACTGAAATTGAGTGACTAAAAAGAGGAATGGGAGAGAAATCTGAGGATAATGTTACATAAAGAGAAGGTGCATGGGAGAGGTCTATGTGGACATAGTATGGAGATGGGAACAGAAAAAAAGAAATGAGAATAAGGGAGAAAATGAAAGAGTAAGTGAAAGATCAGATAGATGGATGGATAGATAGATAGATAGATAGATAGATAGATTCACAATCAAATTATTTATTTCTCACTTCTGATACTGCCCGTAGCCATCTGAATATTTTTTCTGCAGAATGATCCCGCGTGGAGAGTTATCTGTGTAATTGATTAAATCACCTGAAACTGACTTAATCGTTGGGCCTTTGTTTATTTTATATTCTTGGTTCCCCATGATAAATAGTTTGACCACAGATCATTTACTTTGCTTCTGGCGTTGGAGGACAATTCTAAGTTACTTATTTTATCTACTGATCGCAGCCGGTTGTTAACTGAACGGAGTTAAATTTGCAGGAATGCCAAAAAGAAACCGAAAAAATGTCAGAGAGACACACAGAGAGCAATAGTAATTAAAGGTAGATTGATTCACTGGTGAACGGATCGACCGAGCAGGCAGACATGTATTAAATACATGCATCCGTGCAAGGTGTAATAACACATTAAAAAATAATACGATAGATGAGCTTTGTTTTAAACGTTAAGAACAACCCAAACCCATTTCTTTTCTTACGGCAACTCCCCAACATTGTGGGAGCTAGATACAGCAAGCGGAGGCCATGCGTAGACTTCAGTATCATTTGTAGGAGAAATTGAGCACAATGCTGTGATGTATTTTTTTTAATAATTTTATACTTGCAACTGTAGTTTGCTTGTGCAATTTTCTGTGTGCGGCAATGATTGCAAATGCATGTAGTCTTTTATGTGAAAAATGTAATTGTGCTATATATAGCCACAGCTAAGCTTTAAAAAACATTTTTGTGCCAGTCAATGTTTAATATAAAACAGTATAAGTGTGTCATGCCTACACCAATATACACTATGGCTTGATAAGCAGCAATGGATGCATAATTCTGTGGAGGCAGAAACTACACGTCTCTATCTATAATGATTATATACATGGGGTCGATTCCGATTCGGGCCGGAAAAGCACCGACCGACTCGGAGCCGGAAAAATTACCGACCGACACGTACCAGTGGCGCCCGACACGCCAAGTACGATGCAAGCCGCGATAAATCCGACCGACACGTAAGGAAACCAAGCCGACCGACCGAGCCGCACGGAAAATAGCAATCCGGCCGGAAAAACACGCGAATCCAACCGACCGACACGCACCCGGAACAAATCCGACCGAAACGTACCCGCCAACTCCAAACCGCAAAGTACGATGCAAGGCGCGAAAAACACGACCGAGTCGGACGGAGGACAAGCCGTACGACCGACACGCATACAAAACCGAGCCGAAGCAACACAATACACCGCGACCGACGCGTACGCAGCATAGAAAACTGCACAAACACAGCGTGAACGAAACGGAGAACAGCGTACGAGACCAATGCAGGGTCCGACTCGGTCACAAGAACGTTTCCAACATACACAAACAACACAAAGGAAAAATCACCCAAAAAAAGGCCAAACAAGCAATTACCAAGCCAATAAATACTGGGGGGGTGGGGACAGAGAACAAAGACACACCCACAACTCCACCTATATAAAGGACACAAATCACTACCATGAGCCTTTGCAAATGCCATTCCACTGCCAGCACCCAAGAGAAAGCAACCACACACCCACAGCTCATCCCTCACACAAGCCACACACCAGCAGCACACCAACAAATACCTACCTCACATACACCCAGCAAAACACACACTCACACACCCTCACCTGCACCCAACACACACATCACTCACCATCACCACCCATCACCATGCCCCCCAAGAAGAATCACAAGTTCCTAGATTGTGAATTGGAAGTCCTGGTAGACGAGATCCTCAGGGTAGAGCCACAGCTGTTTGGCACATTGGTCCAACAGACCCCCATGTCGCAGAAAACCAAGATGTGGGAGAGGATCATCAACAGGGTGAACGCACAATCACCATGTCGGCGCACAAAGACCGACATCCAGAACAGGTGGTATGACGTGCGCAGGAGGGTACGGAAACTGCTAAAGCAAGACTACATCAACAGCCAACACACCGGCAGTGGCCCTCCTGCCAAGCCAATATACCTCAGGCCCTGGGAGGAGAAGGTGCGGGCCATCCTACTGCCAGTGAGCATATATGGACTAGAGGACATCCCAGAGCCTGGTGAGTACACAACAAATGTACACAATATACTGCCACAAAACACACACACATCACTGTCAAGGGGAGAGTCAAACCATGCACTCATAGCAATCACACAGCAACCAGAACAGAATCATCCCAAAATGTGTATGTCAGTCAGAGAAACACAACACATGCCATCAAAAAAGTCACATCCAACTGTGCCAACACATGTACAAACACAACCACAACTACAGCTAGGCAGTGGCACAAATAGAACTAACAAACACATCCACACATGTAGCCACCACAACAACACCAACACACAGTGAAGACCACTCAAAGGAAGGAATTCTGTGTATGCTGGCCAAGTCAGTGTAGCCAATAGCATCATGGGAGTCGCAGTCACACATATTGCCCGCCCCAAAACTGTCCCATCAACACCACCATGAACCATGCGCACATCACAGGGAGTGGAGAAGGACTCACAAGATGGCTGACACTGGCTACTGCTGTGGGGAGCACAAGGCCCTGCTGGCAACTGTGCACCAACAAACAGCAGGACACCACTGACTGACATCCTGAGAGACAACTTACACTCCCTGCAATGCAAGCACGTTCCATGGTGGGATATCTGGCTGGCTGGGTGGGAAGGAGGACTCACAGCACTGACCATAGTCACAAGCACCTCCCCTCACACCCTCCCCAACACAAACTCCACAGTACCCACCTGGTAGAATGCAATGCCCTCCATCCTAACACAAGATCCCACAAAGCACCACCACCCTGGGTTATGTTGTGTGAAGCACAGGGACACTCTTGGGACTCTTAGCCAAACAACTGCCAGGACAACACTCCCAGCCATCCTGTCAGCACAGCCAGCCCACCCCACAGGGAAGCAGAGTCAAAAGGAAGGAAGCATGGGCATGCTGGGAAGGGGGTGGAGGCAATAGCATGATGGGAGTCGTAGTCACAGACATTGCTCAGCCTCACAACTGGCCCATCAACACCACCCTGAACCATGCTCACATCACAGGGAGTGGAGAAGGACTCACAAGATGGCTGACACTGGCTACTGCTGTGGGGAGCACAAGGCCCTGCTGCCAACTGTGCACCAACAAACAGCAGGACACCACTGACTGACATCCTGAGAGACAACTTCCACTCCCTGCAATGCAAGCACGTTCCATGGTGGGATATCTGGCTGGCTGGGTGGGAAGGGGGACTTGCAGCACTGACTATAGTCACCAGCACCTCCCCTCACACCCTCCCCAACACAAACTCCACAGTACCCACCTGGTAGAATGCAATGCCCTCCATCCTAACACAAGATCCCACAAAGCACCACCACCCTGGGTTATGTTGTGTGAAGCACAGGGACACTCTTGGGACTCTTAGCCAAACAACTGCCAGGACAACACTCCCAGCCATCCTGTCAGCACAGCCAGCCCACCCCACAGGGAAGCAGAGTCAAAAGGAAGGAAGCATGGGCATGCTGGGAAGGGGGTGGAGGCAATAGCATGATGGGAGTCGTAGTCACAGACATTGCTCAGCCTCACAACTGGCCCATCAACACCACCCTGAACCATGCTCACATCACAGGGAGTGGAGAAGGACTCACAAGATGGCTGACACTGGCTACTGCTGTGGGGAGCACAAGGCCCTGCTGCCAACTGTGCACCAACAAACAGCAGGACACCACTGACTGACATCCTGAGAGACAACTTCCACTCCCTGCAATGCAAGCACGTTCCATGGTGGGATATCTGGCTGGCTGGGTGGGAAGGGGGACTTGCAGCACTGACTATAGTCACCAGCACCTCCCCTCACACCCTCCCCAACACAAACTCCACAGTACCCACCTGGTAGAATGCAATGCCCTCCATCCTAACACAAGATCCCACAAAGCACCACCACCCTGGGTTATGTTGTGTGAAGCACAGGGACACTCTTGGGACTTCCAGCCAAACAACTGCCAGGACAACACTCCCAGCCATCCTGTCAGCACAGCCAGCCCACCCCACAGGGAAGCAGAGTCAAAAGGAAGGAAGCATGGGCATGCTGGGAAGGGGGTGGAGGCAATAGCATGATGGGAGTCGTAGTCACAGACATTGCTCAGCCTCACAACTGGCCCATCAACACCACCCTGAACCATGCTCACATCACAGGGAGTGGAGAAGGACTCACAAGATGGCTGACACTGGCTACTGCTGTGGGGAGCACAAGGCCCTGCTGCCAACTGTGCACCAACAAACAGCAGGACACCACTGACTGACATCCTGAGAGACAACTTCCACTCCCTGCAATGCAAGCACGTTCCATGGTGGGATATCTGGCTGGCTGGGTGGGAAGGGGGACTTGCAGCACTGACCATAGTCACCAGCACCTCCCCTCACACCCTCCCCAACACAAACTCCACAGTACCCACCTGGTAGAATGCAATGCCCTCCATCCTAACACAAGATCCCACAAAGCACCACCACCCTGGGTTATGTTGTGTGAAGCACAGGGACACTCTTGGGACTCTTAGCCAAACAACTGCCATGACAACACTCCCAGCCATCCTGTCAGCACAGCCAGCCCACCCCACAGGGAAGCAGAGTCAAAAGGAAGGAAGCATGGGCATGCTGGGAAGGGGGTGGAGGCAATAGCATGATGGGAGTCGTAGTCACAGACTTTGCTCAGCCTCACAACTGGCCCATCAACACCACCCTGAACCATGCTCACATCACAGGGAGTGGAGAAGGACTCACAAGATGGCTGACACTGGCTACTGCTGTGGAGAGCACAAGGCCCTGCTGCCAACTGTGCACCAACAAACAGCAGGACACCACTGACTGACATCCAGAGAGACAACTTACACTCCCTGCAACGCAAGCACGTTCCATGGTGGGATAACTGACTGGCTGGCTGGGTGGGTGGGAAGGAGGTCTGGCTGTCAACCAAACACAAGCAATGCAGACCATATTCACACCCCAGAGAATACATAGAAATGCCCAAATAATGCAGGACAATGTGCCACACCAATATCAACCCCTGACTGTGACGACTTAGGACAATGCAATGTACAGGCCCGCACCCAGAGGCACAGTCACAACTGTCAGGTGTGTCAACCACTGATGCCTGCAGAAACATGACATACATTGTTTGTGTCTCCCAAAAACAGGTGATGATGGGGACACAGCAGCAGACGCTGAGGAGTCCCAGTCCCAGGCTCAAGAGGATGCCGAGCTCACTGGCGTCGTACAGCCTCTGTCCTCCTCGGACGATGAACAACCTGGCACATCCGGTGCAAGTCAACATGCTGCACCAGCAGGACCACCAGCTGCAGCACCAGCAGGTCCACCAGCTGCACCCCCTGCACCCACCCCTCCAACGACTGTCACCACGAATACCATCCCTGCCGACATGGACAGAATAAGGAGCAACACCAGCGCAGTGACCCTGGACCAACCTGGGGCCATGGACACCACCACCACCACCAACCCCCAAGGTGGACCAGGGTTATCTGTGCGTGCAACTGCACACACTGCACATGTCAGCAGGGGTGGTGGGAGGGGTGGGAGACAGAGGTCGCTGCTTGCAGACGTTGCTGGTGTGCATGAAGACCCACAACTGGTACGCATAGCTGATGCGTACCAGTCCAGCACCGGAGAGCTCAGCCAGGTAGTGGGGCTCCTCAGAGACATCAAACAGCAGCAGGCTGCCCATCATGCCCGCTTGGACTCCCACATGTCCCACGTGGAGTCACACATGTCACGTGTGGACTCACACATGTCCCGCGTGGAGTCCAAGTGGGATGTACTACATGAGATGACGGCGGTGCACAGGGACATTTTACAATGCCTCCGCCAGATGAACAGCAACCAGTCCACACCTCCCTGTGTGCCAACAACATCTGGTACCGAACAAACTGCAACTGCCACAGGGAGGGAGGAGGACTCTGGCGGAGAGTCCCCTGCACCGCAGCAGCCTGCACTTGAGGGCCCTCCCCCCAAGAAGAGGGGTCGTCCGAGGAGGGGAAAGTGAGAGGCTGATGGCCAAGCGCAACTCCCAGGAAGCCTGAACCTGTTCTGGATTTTCGCCTTTGTGCACAGACTGTTCACCCTGTTGACGGCAACACTACTCCCACACATTGCATGGGGAGTACAAGTTGGAACAATGTGTCAGACAACTGTGGCCCCGATACTGGGGATCCTGTCTACCTGGACTTTCAATTCACCTGGGAACTTGGGATTGCAAGATTCATGTACAGCACAACCCATCCAATGCACTATTAACACAAATGTATCACAATAAACACACTAATACACCATACTTGCCTCTGTCGTGATTCCAACGTGGGTGCTGTTATGGGGATGATGAACTGCAAAATTACACTGTGTATGCGAACTGCAACAGCAAGGACAACACAGGCATGTGAGTACAGGCAACGTGACACATATGAGGGAGACACACCACCAGGGCTACACAACACATACACACCTAGGCCATCTGACTCATTGCCTACACTGATGTTGCCAGGGAAGACGGTGCAATGCACAGACACCACACCCATTCCCAGTTGTAGTCAAGTAGCCCACAGGTGCAGTAAGCAAATGGCAGTCAAATGTGTGACCACAGACAACGCACATCACTAAGTGAAGCACAGGTTTATTACACAGTAGCAACATGCCGTAACCACTACAGATGCAAGGTAACCCCACCTGGTAGCGGGCACACAGTCAACAACTGTAGACGGAAGGAAGTCCATGGGTGTGGCGCACATCACCTGTAGGGACACAACAGCTACCAGCCTGGATGTGCAATCACGTCGTCGGTGGACACAGTTGACCAAACGAATCTGAAAGTACCCTGTGAAGGACAGAAATGACACACAGTCAAAAGCAATGCAGTACAGGACAGAACAGCAAAACTCATGCACAATACATGTTACAAGATACCCACCCAGAACCAAGTTAGCATGTCAACACTGTTGGGGAGTACAGCCCACCTGTCACCACACATCGCAACACACATCCAGTCAAGTAGCCCATGGACACACTCCAACAGCGCCAGAGCCCCACCCACACATCATGCCAACTCACATCATTCACATGACACCTCAGGATACTCACATTCAGCTAAAGAAGTTGGTGATGAGCTGTGTGCGGACATCACCATCACCATCATCATCATCATCATCGTCACTGGCATCGTGGTCCAGGCCAGGATCCTCCACAGGTGGCGGATGTTGGTCATCGTCATCCTGGATGAGAGGCAACTCCTTCCGCACTGCCAGGTTGTGTAGCATGCAGCAGACGATGATAATCTTGCACACTTTCGCAGGGGCATATGGGAGGGACCCTCCGGTCTTGTCCAGGCAGCGGAAGCGGCTCTTCAGGAGACCAAAGGTCCGCTCAATCACTCTCCTGGTCCGACCATGTGCCTCATTGTAGCGCATCTGGGCAGGTGTCACAGGGTTCCTGAGGGGTGTCAGCAACCACGGCATGTTGGGGTATCCCGAGTCACCTACGGACAGACAAGTGCACATCAGCTGACTTGGAAAGGTGGGCGGAATACTACAGATCAGATCACACACAATGGCACAAAGTCAGTACACACCGACAAGCCAGGCACGCTGGTTCTGCATCTGTGCCATCATCCTGGGGATGCGACTACTCCTCATCACAAAGGCATCGTGTGCTGAACCAGGGAAACGGGCACACACGTGTGTGATGGTCATGTCTGCAAGACACACCACCAGTGCATTGACCGAGTGGTAGTGCTTGCGGTTCCTGTAGGCCTGCTCCTGGGCCTGTGGTGGTACCAAAGCCACATGTGTCCCATCAATGGAGCCAATGACATGCGGCATCCTCCCCAGGGCATAAAAGTCACTCTTCACGTCAGTGAGTCGTCGCAGTCTAGGGAAATAGATGTACCGGTTCAGGAAGAGCAACATTGCCGCCAAAACATCGCGGAGCACACGGCTGAACATGGTCTGTGACATCCCACCAGCAGACGCCACAGTATGTTGGAAGGTACCGGTGGCAAAGAAGTGTAGGGCTGCCATCACCTTCACCTTGGGGGTCAGCGCTGTAGGATACGGCCGGCCAGGCTGCAAATGTGGGGACAACTGCACTGCCAAATCCTCAATCAGCTGCCTGGTGAAGCGGTACCGTCGGATGCTGTCCCGTTCCACCATCGTTGCCAGGTCTGGGAATGGCCGATGGACAGCAGGAGCCCTGCAGTGCAGAGGAGAAGTAAGCAAGATCGTCAGTCACCCCACATATGCGGCATTGAACACACTCAAGATCCCAACATACATCATCATGAGGCACAACTACATGAAGTGTGCAGTACCGGAACGACATGTATGGTACATACATGGCCAACATCTGTCAACACGGTCCTACAGGTGGCATCAATTTGTCCCAGGTTGGCCCATTGGATATCATGATGCCGTGTCACAGTCACCCCCCACAGTGACATGTGAGGACAGATGTGCCCCAGGCACCACAGCTCAACGACAGGCACATTCCCAGGGACCCTGTAATGCCACATGGACACTGGCATCACCTGGAGTATCATGTGTACACCACAGCAAAACAAACATGACCCCCACAGGTAGTGGCCACACTTGCCATGGCAGGACAGACATGGACGTCTGTGACACACACGCACAACATCAGAGTCCATGCACACACAACGTGGATGTGGAGACTGTCTCCCATTGTGCACATGAAATCAGAGACATTGTAAACACTACATGCACAAAGACTGTGGAGGGCCATCACTATTGTGCCACTGGGACACCCTGGCTCAAACATACCGTCCCACATGGGACTCACGGGGTATGTGACATGACATACACAAACACCACTGTGAAATGTGACCATGACACATGCACAGATATGAACAGTTGCACATCACAGTGGTCACGTACACGTAACACCCAGGATCCTGTCCCCATGAACACGTGCACAGCCTGGGGGTGGCTGCCCACAGGTGACACCCACAGGACAACATGTACACCAACATACACACAATAGGAAATGCAGCCTTACATGCCTTATGATAAGGTTTGGACAGGCTGTCGTGATGTAGGTGTGCCCCTCACTCCCTGGGAGCTATCTGTGGCTGGCATATGTCCATCTGAGACAGGCATGCTGACCTATGCCAGTCACATGTACAGTGATGCGTTGAACCGCAATGGACCGATCGGTGCCTCCGGCCGGCCCATTGCCTTCAATGTGTGCGGGTACGCGTTGTACCCCTGTGCGCGTTGTACCGCAATGGACCGATCGGTGCCTCCGGCCGGCCCATTGCCTTCAATGTGTGCGGGTACGCGTTGTACCCCTGTGCGCGTTGTACCGCAATGGACCGATCGGTGCCTCCGGCCGGCCCATTGCCTTCAATGTGTGCGGGTACGCGTTGTACCCCTGTGCGCGTTGTACCGCAATGGACCGATCGGTGCCTCCGGCCGGCCCATTGCCTTCAATGTGTGCGGGTACGCGTTGTACCCCTGTGCGCGTTGAACCGCAATGGACCGATCGGTGCCTCCGGCCGGCCCATTGCCTTCAATGTGTGCGGGTACGCGTTGTACCCCTGTGCGCGTTGTACCGCAATGGACCGATCGGTGCGCACCCATTGACAATGGGCTTGCCTGGCAACGGACGCGTTTTCGAATTTCGAACGAGTCGGTTGCTGGGAATTCAGTTGGTCACCCACAACAATGTTGCAAAATCATGTATGTCATGAAGTTGAAGTTTTGAAGGATGCTGTGGGCGTGTTTTGGTGCTGCTATTCCATGGATTGGCCAGATTCAGAAGATGCAAACGACTTGGACCTATCACTTTGGACACAAGGGACAGGATCTGCCTCTCCAGCACATATATATTGCTGGCTGTTCCCCTGAGAGCCCACTTGCCTGCACTACATGCTCCAGGACGACATCTGCCACTGCACTGCTGCTGTCTCTGCCCCTCTGGACCCTGCAATGGCACGTACTGTGGAGAGAGCCCCAGCCTTCAGCCTTGAGGAGAACCAGGCCCTGCTGGACAGCCTACTTCCACAGTACAGCAAGCTGTATGGGACACCAGGGGAGCAGGTGAGTGTCCTGTGCACTGCCTTTCTGAATGTGCATTTTGTCTGACTAGCAAGGCTGAGAGTCAGCACGCCACTGGCTAGCAGGCTCACTGAGTAGTTGTCACCCCCCATAGTGTGTAGTGACTTGCACTGGACAGGTATGGTGCAGTGACAGTGCTTCTGAACAGGGTTGTACTCCCCATGCAATGATACCATGTAGTGACTTCTGGAAAACTGTCCATGGGCAGCCGTGCACTGCCTGTGTACACCATGTGCCCCTGTGATTGCGACATGTATATGCAACTGTGTCATGCACGGATATGTTGCATGTGTAGTAATGGCCTTATCACTTTGTCATCCTGACAGGCTTCTGCCCATCGGAAGCATGAGATATGGAAGGACATCGTCCGGGCTGTCCGGTCCGTGGGGGTCTACAAGCGCCGGATCCGCAACTGCCAAAAGAGGTGGCAGGACCTTCGGGGCTGGACCCGGAGGATTGCACGGGTCCAGCTGAAGCTGTCGCCTCCTCGCAGGAGGGGCGGAACACGGACCCTGACCCCCCACATGCTCAGGATCCTGGCGGTGGTCTTTCCAGACCTGGATGGGCAGCTGAAGGCCAGAGAGCAGCAAGGAGGGGGTGAGTCAAAGACTGCACTGTGTACTCTGTCTAACATGCTATGTGCCCTCCTCGGGCCTGGTTAAACTGCCACAGTACAGCAGTCATGTTGTCCAGGAGCCATGTCCCTCTATTGTGCACTGCCCACTCCTCATCTGATACCCAGGTGTGGCCCTTACATGCAGGGAATTCTGTCACTTAGGACTGTGTCCTTGCAGTTTGCTTGACTCAAGGTGGGAGACAGCATCTGTTTCCCTGACTCTGTGGTGGGCATCATGGGTGGGTCCATTGCTTACACAATGCCTGTATTCTGACATGTATTCAGCGTGTTACTTTGATCTGTGGTCCAATTGCTGAGCTGATCCACCACATGTGGCTGGGGTATCTGGCACACACCCATGCTGCGGGTGGGAACAATGTTTGGGCCCCAGGAGTATGTATATGACGTGTGTCACACATACTTAGCCAGCTGCCTACAGTCCAGGGCTCATCCCTCATTCATGTGGGGCTGGACAGTCATGCCTACTCCAGGCCATACAATACACTCTGTACTCCCACTCCCGTGTATCAGCGGACACATTGTGCGCAGTGATTTGACCCCTCAGGTGTCTGCCTCTGTGTCAGTGTGCTGTGGATTAGTCGCCAGGACTGCTGTGGAGTTTCTTGGTAGGGGCTCAGCATGCCACTGGAGATGTGACCATAGGAGACGATACTTGTGTGACACATAGGTGTCTGATCAGCTGCCCATGCAGACTGGGGCATGTAAATGTGAAGTTCAGGCAGCTGTTCCCCATGCACAGCAGAGTGTGAGGGGCTCAGGTCCAGAGGGTAGTGTCACAGGTCTACCATATGTCCAATAGGTATGACCTGGACAGATGAGGGTTAAGAGGATGTGTTGTGGGGGGATGTACATGTGCACTTGTGCAGCTCCAGGACTTGCATTCCCCATGACCTACTATTGTGACACAGTGCAGAGTGTTGTTGTCTGGCTGCAAAGTCATACATCACTGAGACAGTGATGTATGACTTTGCAGTCATGCCTCCGCCATGGCATGTGTCTACTGATTGGTGAGCCTGCAGGGGAGTGACATGTGCTACATGCACACCATAGTGGCGCTGGCTATCAGGACATGGGTGCATCATGGTGTCTGTCGCTGGTATGCATCACATGCATTTCCTATTTGACTCTGGGCATCCCTTTCATCCGGAAACCTGTACTGACTCAGTGGCAAGAGCTGTGATGTGTCCACACCGTGTCCTCTGCACTGTCCAACTACTGTGTACTTGGTGCATGTGTCAACACTGGGGTGTTGCAATCCAACAGACACCAGACAGATGGGTGCAAGGCCATGTGGGATGTGAGTGCCATGCTTGGCATCAGACTGACAATTGACTTCTCCTGTTCAATTAGGGCACTTTTAGCAATGTACAACTGATGATGCCAGGGCTTGCTCTGTGATGTGCTGTGCTCACAGTGGTGTGTGCGTTATGTGCAGGTGACTGATGTCTGTCTGTATCCCCATTGTTTGCAGATACATCCACGGCCACGGAAGGGGACAGCTCCACGGACCAGGAGGAGCCAGAGAGCCAGACTGGGTCAGCAGCCGAGGAGTGGTCGGAGGGACCCAGTGGCACGGAGGGCGAGGGGAGCCACACCGAGGAGTCCTCAGCAGCATCCACCTCAGCTGAGGACCAGAGCAACTCGGAGGATGACTCCCTTGTGGAGGCGGGTGTCAGCAGCCACCACACCACAGCTAGTGTTGCTGTCCCCGCCACCACCAGCACCACCACCGCCCTCCCATCGGCTCCCATTCCCCAGGTCCGTGGAGGCTCCCATGTCCGGGAGCGTGTTTCCTTTGGGCCAGGCACCGCACCCCCTGCCCCTGTGTCCCCTGCTGCCCTGAGTGAGGAGTCTGTGTACCTCCTTCGCCAGCTCCATGTAGGGCAGACAGCCATGCTGAGTGTCCTCCATGCGCACACCGCGCTGTTGACTCAGCTGGTGTCGTTCATGGAGGGCATCTCATCGGGCATGTCTGACCTACAGAGGGGCAATAGGTCCATGGACTCCTCCCTGACGGCAGCAGTGTCCCTCCTCAAACGGTCCCTCACCCCTCCTGCCTCTGCTCCATCCACACTCCCCAGCACCTTACCCGTCCCAAGCACACACACACCGGCACAGGCACACACCAGCACACACACATCCAGCACACTGACACACACGCCAATGACAAAACGCACACGCACGCACATTCAGGGGACTGAAGCCAGACTCACAGGGGATGGGGCCCTGGAACACACACACGCATCCACATGCACTGCGCAGTCCTCAGTTCCCTCTCCCTCCAAAGCACCCTCCCTTGCCTCACATGCAACCCCAAAGTCACAGCAGCTCTTCCTCTGTGACCTCGGCCTCTTCCCCACCGATGAAGCTGCTCCAGCATCCCGGGGGAAGAGGAAGCCCACCCACACGGAGCAGAGTGCCCCTCGCCCCCGGACACCCTCCCCCAGGCGCAGACGGACTGAGGCCCCCACCCGCAAGTCCCCCGGAGTGGTAAGAGCAAGACCCCGCCACCGCCCTGCAGCTCAGGCACAAGGTCTCCGTCCTCCATCCCTCAGGCCCCCACTGCACAGGTGCCCCCACCACACCCTGCCCCAGGTTCCCCCACCCACAGATATACCATCCCCAAGAGGATCAGGCCTTCTCCCCCTGCCACTTGCTCTCCCAGCACCACACCCCCGCTGCGCTTGTCTGTGCCACTGATGTGGTGAGGGTGTCCTCCCCTCTGTCCCACCCACCTTGCCTGTTCCCCATTCTCCTCCCCTGGAGGTAGGCACTGCAGTGGAGTCCACTACCGCCCTGTCTGACTTGGGCACTGCAGTGGCGGACCTGTCCACCCCATCTGCAGGGTCCACTGCAGTTGTGCCGGCACCCACGACATCTGAGTCATGCCCCCCAGTTGTGCCGGCACACACCATGTCAGACACCTCCACTGCAGTTGTCAGTGGCTCTCCAGCACCCACCACCCCTTCCCTGACTCCCCCTGGTGAGCCCTGATCCTGTCCCTGCGGTGCCTGGCCTGCCCCCCGGTTGCCCCTCCTAGTGGATTGTCCCTGGTTTTGTGCAGGCATGCGTAGGGTGACATCTGCCAGTGTCACCCTGTTTGAACTTTGACAATGGACTGGCCATTGGCCTTTGCTCTATTTTTTCTGGACGTCGTTATCAAACAACACATATGCTGAATAAAGCAACTTTCTTTTCTCTAGTGCTCATGCTTCAGATGTACATGTTGTTGGTGCTGCTAACCATGCCCTTGCTGCAGTGATGGTGATATCTGGTCTCATGATTATGAAGTGTTACTGTGCAGGAACCCATGTGGTCCAGGGGGAATGTGTCCTATCATGTGGTGTATCCATGTCATCAATAGCAGCATCTGAGGGTGTCATGTGTTCAGTATTTGGCAATGGGTTTCCTACTTACATTGGCAATTTCATATCTGTGGCTTCCACCCCTGCACATCTGTTGTGCCTGCCATCGTTGCATTTGTCTACTTCCCTGACCGTGTTGCCATCTCCAGTGGACATGCAGGTTTGGGCATCAATGGGGAAGGACTCATCCGTGTAGTCAGTGCAACATTGCTATACAAGTGTGTTGGATCTGTGCTGATGATTCCGTTGGCACATCCATGACCAGGCTGATGTGATGGGAGCCCTCATTTGGTGCTAATTGTTGATTGTGTGACCAAGTGCTCAGCTGACATGATGGGGCCCTACTGAGGCAACATATGGCACAGCTTTCCTCACACAGGAGTGGAGTCCCCTCATGGCAGTGTGTACACGTGTGACATTGCCTGCGCCCAAGGTGTGTGTTGTATGTGCATGTCTGTGTGTTCACTTCCATTCATCTGCGCATGCTGTGATCCCTAGTGTTGTACCTGTTTGTGATGCTTGCTGACTTGAGCTATGTTCCCCCAAAGTCTTCTCCCTGTGTTCTCTGTGATGTGGGTGCATGGCACATTACTGGTCATCAGGGTGTCACCCATAGGTGTGTTTTCGGTCAGGGCTGAGTTTGTGTGCAGACGCAGATGGGTCACAGTCAGGTTTCCCCTTGGCACTTGTTGTTTGCCCCTGTCATGTGATTTCCAGTTTGTGTTATCTTTCAGTGATTGTGACACGTTGTGTGTGTGACTGCTGGCACTCCTCAGGGTCCGGGCTGCAATGTTGGTTGTTGTCTATGTGTGTTCTTTGTGGGTGACCTTGGCTTCTTCATTGGTGTGTGACTGTGGCTGGGATCCCATTGGTCGGTGTGGTATTGCCGTCATGTCCATGTACAGCGTAGTGTGCAGTGTGTCAGACATTCAGGAGTCTTGTTGAGTGTCCATGTGTGATGTGTTTCTACACCTTGGTTCCCACCCACCACCCTGGAATAGTCATGGGTGCATGTGCAATGTCACCAGTGCATGTGTACTTCACTGCTGCACATTGTCAGAGGTCGAGGGGTGTGGTGTTGAGTGTGTGCAGATGAGAGTTGTTGCCCGGCTAGGCCCCTGCCTCCATGTTGGCCTTGGCTTACTGGCCATGCTGATTGATTTGTGCTTGTGTAGGTGTGATGGTAGTTTGTTGCTCAGGACACCTGACTGTGGTTCACAGTGTGAACGACATTTAGCTTTGTCATCACAGTGGTATTTTTATTCAGCCCAGGGTCACCACATTGTGGGGGCCCTGGGGGTGGTGCTGTGGTGTGTCTGTGTCTTGCTGTGTCAGTTGTTGTTCCTACGTGCCTGTGTGACATGTGTGTTTTGTGCTCCCTCTCATCTGACAATGCCTGCTTGCCCACATAGGGGATTTGGATCCATGAGTTACCTTAGTGTGGCAGTGTATGCACATCTGTATGATTGGTATTCAGCTCTCCTCATGTGTTGTGTGGTTGCCTGGGGACACTGGCACCCCCACCCCTCACCTGCTGTGTATGATGACAGTGTTGGTCTGCCTGTTTGTGTTTGTGCATCTGCACCACTGCATTGGCATATCTTGGGTGTGCCATTGGCTGTATGTTGTTTGGTGTGTTTCCCCTGCTGTCCCTGGGACTCCTAGGTCATCGGTCAGCACAGTGATCATGGTTTGTGTGTCCCATTGCTGCCATGGTATGGTATCTGTTCACCTCACATCTGCTGTCTCCACAGGATATCTGCATTTGTGTGCCCATTGGTGCAAATATGTGGTTCTGCATTCTGATGGTCACTTCTGTCATTGTGTCATTGATGACTGTTGACGGTCTCAGCCCCCATGGGTGTTGTTTGTCTGCACATGGCCAAAGGAATGTTTCATTTGCACTGCAGTATTTGGCTCCCCCAATTTATGTTGCAATGGGACACATACACTACTTTGCCACAGATGAGTTTTTGGTTCTGTGACCAGGAATGATCCATGCAGTTTGGCAGTTGCAGCTCTTTCTTTGTCAACAATTACCTTTTGGTCACTGTGATGATGAGGGTGTAGACCCCATTGCCACAATGGTCAAAATGTGCTTCAGCTATGGACCCCACACTTGCCTTTTGGTCACTGTGATGATGGGGGTTTAGACCCCATTGCCACAATGGTCAAAATGTGCTTCAGCTATGGACCCCACACTTGCCTTTTGGTCACTGTGATGATGGGGGTTTAGACCCCATTGCCACAATGGTCAAAATGTGCTTCGGCTATGGATCCCACACTTACCTTTTGGTCACTGTGATGATGGGGGTTTAGGCCCCATTGCCACAATGGTCATGGGCTGCTTGCATTGTGGGTGCCACACACATATATGTGTGGCACATGTGCTAGGGGGTCACATTGTATGTTCAAAGTCATGTTCGGTGTTGTAGGCATTTGACACAGCCTACACACGCTTGTCATGGTGGTGGGGGGATGTCTTAATCTTGCATTCCCTAGGTTGTGGTGTGCTTGTTGTGTCATGCATTGTCCATCCTATGAGTGGGGGTGGTAGTAGTGGTAGGCATCCAGCCCCCCTGGCTAAGGGTGGTAGTAGTGGTAGGCATCCAGCCCCCCTGGCTAAGGGTGGTAGTAGTGGTAGGCATCCTGCCCCCCTGGCTGAGGGTGGTAGTAGTGGTAGGCATCCAGCCCCCCTGGCTAAGGGTGGTAGTAGTGGTAGGCATCCAGCCCCCCTGGCTAAGGGTGGTAGTAGTGGTAGGCATCCAGCCCCCTGGCTAAGGGTGGTAGTAGTGGTAGGCATCCTGCCCCCCCTGGCTAAGGGTGGTAGTAGTGGTGGGCATCCTGCCCCCCTGGCTAAGGGTGGTAGTAGTGGTAGGCATCCAGCCCCCCTGGCTAAGGGTGGTAGTAGTGGTGGGCATCCTGCCCCCTGGCTAAGGGTGGTAGTAGTGGTAGGCATCCAGCCCCCCTGGCTAAGGGTGGTAGTAGTGGTAGGCATCCTGCCCCCCTGGGTGAGGGTGGTAGTAGTGGTGGGCATCCTGCCCCCTGGGTGAGGGTGGTAGTAGTGGTAGGCATCCTGCCCCCCTGGGTGAGGGTGGTAGTAGTGGTGGGCATCCTGCCCCCCTGGCTAAGGGTGGTAGTAGTGGTAGGCATCCAGCCCCCCTGGCTAAGGGTGGTAGTAGTGGTGGGCATCCAGCCCCCCTGGCTAAGGGTGGTAGTAGTGGTGGGCATCCTGCCCCCTGGCTAAGGGTGGTAGTAGTGGTAGGCATCCAGCCCCCCTGGGTTGGGGTGGTGGTGCGCATTCAGGCCCCTGTGTGCATATGTGGCATTGGTGATGGGCATCCCGCCCCTATGGTACTGCTGTTGCTGGTGTAAGTATATTCAGAATCCCCGTGTATGTGTGTGATGTGTCGTGTACGTGTTGTATGTGTTTTGTGGTTGGTGTCTGGCTTACCTTCTGCGCCGTACGCGTCCGTGCCTGTTCCGGTAGTAGATGTAGAATATTGGTATGATCAGGACGAAGGGATTCATGGTTGGTTTGTGTCATTCGTCCTTCTCGTTGCTTCGCGTCGTCCTCGTCGCTTCGCTTCGTCCTCGTCGCTTCGCGTCGTCCTCGTCGGTGCCGTGTTCGTCTTGTAGCCGTGGATCGTGTTGTGGCGCGATTCGGAGCTTATGTGCGCCTCTCCCGGATGCTTTGACGTGCCGTGCGTAGCGACGGGTTCGGCGCGTACGGGAAGCGCATCGTACTTGTCCGGCCGGACGGGGCTGCATTTTTCCTTCCGTGCGACTCGATTCGGCGTTTCCGGATTCGCCTCGGTCGGAGAACAGGACCTGGTTTGGGTGAGTACGGCTCGGCCGGAATTTTTGCTGTTGTGCGCATCGTACTTGCTCGTTCGGTGTGCTGTACGGATCGGTCGGGAAACAGGCTTTCGCATGGCTTTTTTCCCGGCCGAATAGTATTGGGTGCGCCTCCGACCGAGATCGGAATCGGCCCCTAAGTCTGCAAGAGATTGCTAAGGCACCAACCCACTCACCTCTGGGGCAAGTGTTTTCAGAGAACCACTATGAGCTCTGTTAATGCAAGCAAACCAGACAGCCTGTTTTATGTCATTTGTTGCTATTTGGTGCCTTCTTGTGGCCATTTGTCGTAGCACTGAAAGGCAGCTGATTGCAGTGGATTTAATGTACAACAAACTGAAAAGGTTAGATGCAGAAGGCTTATTGCATATACAATCAGGCACTGAAGAAAGTAATGAAAGTCAGTTATTCAGAGGATACTTGCAACTGCTCTGTTATTGTGAGTAACAACTCTCGGCATAACAATTCTCATCCCACAACCCTTATGTATACATAGTAAAAATCTACCTGCCGTCCTCTCTATACAAAATATCTGCAACATTTCTCCACTATACAACGGAGCGATCCAACAAAATATCAAACCTGCGGCATGCTGACTCAACAACCCTTACTCTAAAAAGTACTGGCTTGACAGCAAAACTACCTATAAAGCAATGAGTAGAAAGTGCTGAAGAGATAGGTTTGTACTGAACCAGGAGCGCTGCTCACTCAATACCACAGCTATACTTCTTATACAATAGGAAATGAAATCTACTTGCTATGGAGACTGAACCGACAACTCTGTTCCATATACTGTTGATCTTATGGAAGTTTGTTCTTCACGTTCTCCTATAATGTGACTATGTTAACATATAACATGCGTTTTATTACAAAATCACCTTTTGCTTCACCTTTGTCAGGAGGGTGCTCCACAGCTATTTGAACCAACTATTCTGTTTCACCATGTTTTGCTGTGTCCGCCGAAGCTCCACTATATTTTGATTTTGGAATATCCCAAAAGAGACAGTCAAACACCAGCTTCATTACCCCAAAGAGCATAAGAAAACACCAACCACTGCTCATCTTTAGTTCAGGTGATACAAACAAAGCAGTAGCGGTGGGTTGGTGGAAGCTGTAGTGGTTGGTTAGTGTTTTCTGATGCTTTGGCATATGTTGTGGACATGCGAGAAAAGGCATCTAGCTTCCAGTTTCTCATACCAGGGCGCTAAGTACTGATTTGTAAAATATAAGGTCCATCTCAACTGGGATGGGAGGGGTTAGGGCTCTTGACGACGCTAGGAACTGTAAAATATTGTGGTCTTTATGTATCGTCAGAGGATCTATATGGCCTGCATCACGTAGAGGCGCCATTTCTCAAGATACCCCTTATTAGTAATGGAGTGAATATCTGGGACATGAATGCCACAATTTGCAATTATACTGAACTGGGGTGGCTTGACGATAAATAACAACCAATCACCCAATGGGAGAATTATGCTGCAACAATAAAGAGTGATGCTGTGTCTGGGTGCCTCAACAGTGAAGTTGCTGTTGTATTCTATTACCTACGTGACAATAAGGGTTCTCTGAAAGGATAAACGTACACAATAATTAGTTAACAATCACATAATCTTATTAGACGTGCCATATTCTTTGACACCATAAAGTTATACTTGATTACTTTATATCACACACATCCTAACTCTCCCAAATTACACATATGCATGCAAGTCCAGCATGTTACAAGATTTATCTTTAAAAATCATGAAACTGTCACAACAATTTTATTGATCAATGTTCCATTAAAATGAGAGATGTTTAAGCACACGTTTTTCTTATTGTACAGTGTTTTTGAAAAAGACGTCCACCGCACAGAGTTGCTTTGTGGTCCACCTCCAGGTAGCATGACAAAATGCCATGGAGGTACAGAGAAAGGCTAGCTGTTGCCTCATTGTCCTTTAAGTTCTTGAAAATGTATTATTGTGCTGCTCAAAAACAGGGTTGATGCATTTCGGCCCATGTCTTACGGCTTCCTCAGGACACAAGGTCAAGTGCCGAAAGTTTCACTGACACTGGGTCTACTGAACCTCAGTGTCGAGAGTACACAATGTTGTGCTGTGAAAAAGACCA
Organism: Calotriton arnoldi; assembly: GCA_963921515.1. NCBI lineage: Eukaryota > Metazoa > Chordata > Amphibia > Caudata > Salamandridae > Calotriton > Calotriton arnoldi. The sequence goes on from CAWUFW010002920.1 coordinate 677,314, forward strand.
GGCCGTCTAAACAATGACTGAATGACGTGTCTCGAAAGCTCTTTCCGAAGTCCAGTGGTATACCATGATGGCACAGTGACCCACCGTCAGTCAGAACTAAGGACGTCACAATGTATTAAGCATTTGTACAGTGCTTTCTACCCCTAAGTGGCGCGCTGAAGCACTAACCGACACGAATAGCAAGGTTGAAAGTTGTTTTGTTTGAGCCAGCATATGAAGTGTTTTCATGTTGTGTGTGATGACCGTCGATGTGCAGTTATCATGCTGTCTGACACAGCCCCAGGAGTTGTAACGGGTATTGTATTGTATTGTATATAGCATTTATAGAGCGCAACAAACACCCTGCGGGTACCCTGGCGCTAAAGATACATGAACACAGACCAACGTGAAGCGAGAAGGACAGAACCTAAGAGCATTACTCAAAAACGACAGGATCAGTTTCTGGGGAACAACCACGTTTTGATCCTTTTCCTGAACAGGGACAGGGTACTGCATTGTCTAATTTCAAGTGGAAGTGTGTTCCAAAGTTTCGCAGCAGCAAAACTAAAAGATCTTCCTCCCAGTCTGGCCCTATTGAACCTGGGTACCTTTGCCAAGTAAGCAGAAGAGGAACGAAGGGTCCGGGTAGGAGTATACCAAACCAATTTCTTCTGTAGCGGCCTAGGACCGAGTCCATGCAAAGCCCTAAACCCTATACAAAGGGATTTAAAATAAATTCTTTGCTGCACAGGGAGCCAATGTAGCTCAGCTAGGCACATTGAGGCGGAAAAGCCTCGTGGCCTAGACAGGGCCAATTTCGCAGCCGTATTCTGAACACGCTGCAGTCTCTGAATCAGATACTTGGGGGACTCCAGCAATAGAGCATTGCAGTAGTCGAGTCTACTTAGGATAGCGCCTTGAACAACCAAGGCTCTAACCGAAATTGGGAGCAACGGGAGAATCTTTCTCAAAGCCCTAATAAGGCCAAAACAGCACCCCACCATCTTGTTCACTTGTGTCTCTAATGACAGGTTGGCATTAAACATGACTCCCAAGTTTCGCACCGTCTTAGATGGCGCCAAGGCAGTAGATGAATCAAGGGGCCAGAAGTTGTGAGGAAGAGGCAGATGGACCTTCCCAACTGCGCAGTGTACAATTTCGGTCTTATCCAAATTAAATTGTAAAGAATTATTACGTAGCCACTGCGCAGTATCATGCAAGCACGCATGAAAATCCTCCAGGGCATTGGGTAGGGTTCCATCAAGAGATAGAATGATCTGGGTGTCATCAGCATAATTTACCAATTTCACATTATGAGCCCGAATGATATTAATCAATGGGCTCAAATAGATGTTAAATAAAATTGGGCTGATGGCAGATCCTTGTGGGACCCCATGTTAGTGAAGGCTGACTGGAAAGGTGGAAGAGCCACTGCCTGACACCTGCCAGATAGATAGGATCGAAACCAGTCCAGGGCAGTGCCCACTACTCCCACCTCCTCTAAACGTGTTAGCAAGATGTCATGGTTGACCGTGTCGAAAGCGGCAGACAGGTCAAGCAGAATAAGTATTGCTGATTGTCCCCTGTCTGCCAACAGACGCAGATCGTCCAACACGGTCACCAAGGCAGACTCGGTTCCGTGTTCTGGACGGAAACCGAATTGTACATCTGCCAGGCAGTTGTTACATTCTAGAAAAGCTGACAGAGATTTGCTAACCAAACGTTCAAGGATCTTCACTGGGTAGGGGAGGAGAGAGATGGGCCGATAGTTACCCGGGCAGGTTGGATCAAGAGTGGCCTTCTTCAAGAGTGGCGTAACTACAGCCTGTTTCCAGCCAGATGGTACAACTCCACTAGATAATGATTGATTACAAATCTGTTGGAGCCTGGGGAAGAGTTCTGAGGCAAATTCCTTCCAGATTTTGTGTGGAAGGGGGTCCAGTGGAGAGCCCGAGGAAACACCCAGAGCAAGCCTGTTAAATTCCTCATCCGAAAGGGGCTCAAAATGGTCCAAAATACTCAGTTTATCGGTCCCTTCACCAATCTGTGTTCCTGCACCAGGCACCCCTCCCGCATCAGCAATCGAGGTAGCTACCCCATGAATCACAGCCTCTGTCCCCCCAGAAAGGTTGGTTTTAAGCCCAGAGATGATAGTTCTGATTTTATCATCAAAAAAAGTAGCCAAACTGTCACAGAGATCTTGAGTAGGCTGGATCTCATTTTGTAGGCACTGAGGATTAGTAAGGTCATCAACAATTTTAAAAATGCATTTAGACTTATTCAGCGAGTTCAAAATGAGCTCTGCGAAATATTCCTGTTTCGCAGCAAGAATTTCTTTTTATAGAGAGAAATAGCTACTTTCCAAGCGGTCTTATCCTCATTCACATAGTACTTTCTCCACTTCCTTTCTGCCTGTTTACATTTTGATTTCAGGGCTTTCAGTTTTTCATTGAACCACCTAGCAGAGGGTCTACCCCTATTTTTACAATTTTTCAAAGGGGCAATTTCATTAACAATTGTAGTGATGAGATTACGGAGGTCCATATAGTTCTCCTCCACTGACCTAAGCACATCAAAATCCCCATTAATAGAGAACGTTGGTGACTGTGTCGCCTTTTCCAGTATCCTCTTCCAATCCCTTCCCAGGAAGCTCCTAACATCCCTCAGAGCGGGAGCTCCTCGGCTGGGGATGGCCGTCAGAAATTTAACCAAATGGTGGTCAGTCCAATCTACAGGAAGCACCTCCATATGGTCAGTGACCCATTCCTCACTGAAAACGAGGTCAAGCATATGCCCCCCTATGTGTGTAGGTCCAGTTACTCCCTGAAGTAGGCCAAGACTTTCACAAGATTGAAGAAGAGTATTAAATCCTGTATCTAAGGTCCCACTTAGCCAGAGATTGAAGTCCCCTGCAATAAGCAGTCTCGAGTGAGTAACAGCCATGTTGTTAAAGACATCAATCAGCACCTGCAGTTGAGACAGATTGACTGCACCAGGGGGCCTGTAGCACACTATGCCGTCTAATAAGTGCCCCCTGGGGTCTTTTAGAGAGAACCCCAGAAGCTCAAAACCCTCTACTACATCAATATCCATAGGGACAAAATCCCATCCTTCCTTAAACATGAGACCAACCCCACCGCCTCTACCTATAGCTCTGGGCTTGTGGAAAAACTTATAGCCTGGAGGACACGCCAGTCCTGGTTCAAGAGCGGAGTCAAGATAGGTCCAAGTCTCTGTCATGAGTAACATATCAAGGTGATGCGTTTCAATGAGCAATTGGATCTCTGTGGCATGTTTAGGGAGAGATCTGACATTGAGTAGCCCGCAGACCAGAGCCTCCTTCCTAATGAAATCAGACCTTGGGCTGACCGGATTCTCGAATATAGGCAATCCTACCCCAATACCTCCATTCTCGCCTATCTCCCGCAGTGCCCGGCTTGAATAGCAAAGTCTCCTAGTATCACGCACAGCATGGCTGACGCTGTGCGTGGATCGTGCGCGGACGGGCGCAGACGGGCTTGCCTTTGGCGCGCCGCCAGCGCGCCCACTGCGCGCGTCCGCTGCGCTTCCTCGATCTTGCCGGCATAAATATCCGGTGTTGGCGTCAGCTCCACCCCTCACCCGTTCTGATTGGCTGCCCTGGGGGAGTGGCACTAGGAGGCTACAACGAGGCTTGTAGCGCCGGTAGCACTATTCACGGCGAAATACAAAGTCTAAAAACACAGTGAGGGTATGCAAAAGAAAGACATGCAAATTTTAATTGTAACATGGACTAAAACAAATGGGCAGCAATACAGAACCAGCCTGGCCCTAAGGGCAGAAGGATGCTCAACGTGTGTACAACAAAAATGAGGGGATATCAGGTAAGGACCGGTAATCCATATGGCAACATGCAACGGGCCGAGGGGGTGTTGAATGAGTAAAAGGATGCCAAAGGACAAGAACTGGAATTGTTGATATGAGTTCTAGTAGCTATTCTCCTTTTTTAAATTTTTTAAAAGCAGGTATATCATCTCCTGCTGAGAAAATACACCGAATAGAGGAGGAAGTGGAAAAGCAATCAAGGCTGGCAGCCTGAGCAGAAACAAAATAATGTTTAAGAGACTTGGATTCATCCTACTCCTTCCAGGCCCAAGCATAGGTTTGTTCCCCAAGCCCCTTTCAATCTCCAGAAGGCTCCCAAAAGCCGACAACCACCAGTTGACCAGCCCTAGGCGGGTAGTGGTTCTGTCTCTCAGGACTGTGAAAGAAAGCTCTGTGTAAGCAGCTCTAGTAAATGTGGCACCTTTGCGGAATATTTGTTTTATGTGTTGTACTACAGCTGTAAATGAAGGAAGGAAATACTTATAAAAATTAGCCAAAGACAAGAAAATTCTCCATATCTGCTCTGATTTTGGCACTGCTGGGCAGCTGTAACTTTGTGTTCACCCCATTCTAATGCTAAATGTGGTGATAAGGTACCATAGATATTCCTATGGTGTGGGTATGGAAGATGGAGATTGTGGAGAGGTGTGGTGCAGCGGCCAGGGCAGCTGACTTTGGAGCACAGGGCTCACGGTTCGATCCCCTGCTTCGGCGGCAGCTCAGCACCATGTGACTCTGGGCAATAGCTCACCTAATTTCCACGACGGCCCCCAGCGACTTGAGACCCGTAAGGGTGAGTAGTTCGCGCTTTACAAATACGGATTTACATTGTTTTTTTACATTTTTTCCAGCTCAGCAGCACAGCAGTGTTGTGATCGTTTTCGGGAAGCTGTTGTGTCATTTCCCAAAAGTCGATGGTATAATGGGACCAAGATGGCTGCTGAGATACCTTGATCTTGAACCTAAAAAAAATAAAAAAGCTTTGTTCGGCTGCTAGCAACCTTGGAGATGCAAGCTGAAAACTCGACCTCAAAACTCACACCTTCGGCTTCAGCAGTGCTCCAAGGCTCTGTACTGGCACCCATCATGTTGAACATTTACACAAAATCTTTAGTTGAGCTCCAGGAGAAACATGGTAACCTTACCTAAGCGTGTATAGATACTTACTAGCACGCCTTCCTTTCCCAAGTGTCAACAGGATTTTTGCACCCCTCCCCTGCTTTGTCTAAGGGAGGGGATTATTTACTAGCTTCCTGCCCAACTAGAGAGAGGGGCATTTACTTCCTTACCCCTCCCACGAGTGGTTAATTTGTAAAATAAATAAGTGCCGGGGCTCTCTTCAGGAGGCAGATTGCACCAGCCCATTTCTCATGTTAGAGCCGGCTAAAACAGAGTCAACTACTAACCATTGAAGTGGGGAGAGGATGTGGCGTAATGGCCAGAGCTGCCAACTTCGGAGCTAGGGTACCAGGTTTGAGTTTTGGCGTCGGCTCAACATCCCCAATCACTCAATCTCCTGTGCCTATCAAAAATGAGTGTGTTCTTAACTGGCGCTCATGAAAGTATTGTGCCGTTGTTGATAATTAAGTGCTGGTGCTCAGCACCGGCTCAAATTAAGCACTGCCTCCCACCTTGACGAACAACAAGGGGTTGGGGAGCCTTGGGAAAAAGTCATAATAACTGCCTGCGGCCCCACTCCTCTATGGCACACTAAATGTTGCAGGCTAGGAAAAGTGAGGCAGCTCACAGCTGTCCCAACACTCTGTTCACTACTGTCAAAAGAGAGAGGAGGAATGGGTAGCTCGGTTGAAAATTGAAATCTCAACCTCAAACCTCACCCCTTCGCCTCCAGCGGTGACCAAGGCTTTGTACTGGCAATCTTCATGCTAAACATTTCCATAGGATCTTTAGTTGAACTCCTGTGGAAGCAGGATGACTCCCTTCTCCAATTCATGGATGCAACAAATATACTTCGAAATGGACTACACTATAGCCCTAGGACCTTAACTACTTGCATAATAACCCAAGAACTGAACTGGATAAAAAGGATGAAAGTAAAGCTCAATTCACCAATGAGTTAGGGCCAGATGTACTGAATTACTGATTGCAATTTGGGATCCAACATTTTGCAACCATTCTTTTTTTTTGTGAATCGACCAATGTACCTACCAATGTTCCGACAAATGTACCAGCCAACAAATGTACCAGCCAATCAGTTCGTATATAAGGAATCGCAAGGCTGTGCAAAATGATCTGCCTAAAGAATATTAAATAGGCAGGTCATAATTTGTGCTCCCTAGGATTGACACCACATATGACAAAGATGGTGGCCTGCAAGGGACAGCAGCTCATCATCCTGTGATTGCATTTCAAAATTGATTTTCTTTTAAGTAGTCTGATTTCCTTAAATGAATTAGGGATTCATTTAAACAAAAAAAGGACTCAATTTTGAAAACCTTCAGTTAGGGCTGGCAGTGATCCCCTGGACAATTACTCACTCACCCCTGAAGTTGCCCATCCAGTTCCCAAACGGAAAGGGGTCCAAAGTTGATGCCTTATCCTTTAACAAATTAGTTACCACTCTAACCTTTGATGCACATGATTCCAATTCAGTATTTGGAAGAAATGCCCAAAACATGCCACTTACAAATACCAAATTTGTAACCGTTTCTAAACCCATTTTGTGATTTGGAAAAAGTTTTCCAATTTGTAAATTGCATTTAGCACATTAGAAAAGGCTTTTTACCAGTTTCAAACCCTCGATTTGCTGAATTGTAGGGTTTGCGACTGTTAAAAAGCTTTGTATTTCTGGACCTTTAGCCCTTGTTCTGTTTTCCTAATAAAACTGCACACTACCAAACGACTGGCTTGAACATCTCACAAAATGGGCACCCAAAAATATTTCTTAGGCAAAACATCTGGGTGAAATCCCAGACTGAAAGCTCACTGCCCACACACATCGAGGCAATCGCAAGCGGTGCTATCATCTCAGAATTATACGTAATATCTGATCATGCCTGCCAAATGTGTCTATAGAATTTAGTTCAAACAATGGTTGAATCCTGAACTGAATGTGGAAGTGCCTTACAGGCCTTCTTTGGCTTGCATCGTTGAAAACGGTCTTCCACTCTGTTGCTTGTCTCATCTCTAGAACAAGGAAATTTAATGACAACACCCAATCTTGAAATCATTGATTTGGCTCCCCCTAGAGGCATGAAGTGCATTCAAGACTATTGAATCAAATCTAAAGTATTACATTTAGAAACCCCCTTACTAAGGGGAAAATAGACTGACTTTAATGGGAAGCAGCAAAGACCTAAGAGAGAGGGTCGACCTCCATCTTGACCTTCTCAAGTTTGAGAAAAATTCAATAATAAAGCATTTTTTCTCAGGCAATTTGGATCTCCCTCCCAAAAAAGACTGGTATGGCCACCTCCTTCACTCAATTCAAAACCAGCCTTAAAAAGGTCTCATTGCCTCTCACGCGACTTGTATTTTTCTGAAACCTACATGTGCGTTCTTACACAAGTCTTTCTGTTTATGACTGCAATCACCGAAGGGGTTTTGCTATACCTTTCTACCACTGGAGGTAGAAATGGCTGTCTGAGACTTCAACGCCACGTAAGAGAGGAACAATTGTGTTTTCTTGTTTCATCCTTTACACAAATAATAAGAAAGGAAGCCCATCAATAGAGGTGGGACTGAAGTATTGGTAAGATGCGTCTATATGATGACTGATGTCTATATGATGTCTATATGATGGCTAACGAGGATGAAGACTGTACCCAGTTGAATAAAGAGACGAGAAGTGATTGTTATGTACTGTAGAGTGAGTGTTTGGAGAGCAGCTGACCGAAGCCCCGGAATAAAATGGATAAAAACCTAGTACCCTATGGCCACCATGCCTTCACCATTACCTATCCTCCCAATCTCTCCAAAAATGCAGCAAAAAAGTTCAAGCACAGGCTAATGAAAACTCACCCTGAGACTCTTATTTCAGATCCATACTTCTGCGTCAGCAAAGGCACAATAACGAGCGATCTCATCTTCCACACAAAGAAACATGCTCAGTGGAGAACCATCTTCCACTCTATGCTCCGAATCTCCAATGTCAAAAAAACCCCGCATGCCCTTAAATTGACGGTAACTGTCTCGGACCTTTGCTCTGTGAATGCCACCATTTCCATATACAACAATGGTAATATCCTTATACAAGCCTCCAATTCCAATCTCGCTATCATAGACAAGATCTTCCCTACCCTCAAGAATGCAGTGAATAGCAAGATAATCACACTCCCCGACACTACTCATCCCGACTATTCTGTTGACACCCCAACTCTACCACAAAATCCCACAACGAATGCTACTGAACCAAATTCTCCCCACACACCCATTGACTCCTACCCCCTGTCACATCGGTCTCAACCACACCGGGGTCCCCTGGCACAGGAGAGTCAGGGATACTCTTAGCTACCGGCCACCCCATTGCAGACACACCATTGATGTCTGTGATGTCCAAGGGAGAATCCACCTACACCAATCCCACCCACGACATACCCCTCCCCCCACCTTCAATTGAGATGGCATGCAAAGCTCCCCATGTCCTACCGCCTACCACGATATCTGATCGGCTCCCAACTCTCTTGATACTCACTCCGCTCATCCAAACTCACCACTCTACGTCCATACCCTGAGCGCATGCGTCAGTCCCCATCATGCTGCCACATCTCGAGGCCATCCCCCACAATGATTCGGACCTTCAAACAAGCCTCCATGATCAACTAACCCCATCGATCCCTATTAAGGATATCCCCAGGCAACCAGACAGCGAGATCACGCAACCAATACTTTCTTGCGGACCTCCGCCTATATTTGACCACACACATTTACACGCAACTAATTATCCCAATTCTGATTCGATTGCACGTTTCAATGAGCTAGCCACTGGCCTATCCCATCTCAAGGTCGAGTTGCAAAACCTATCAAGCATCACCAAGGAACTCCTAAACACACACAGAGCCACTAGTGCCACAGTAAACCGTATTAGTCACCAAACTAGAAGATACATCGCCAAGAAATCACACCGTGAGGACACTAGGCAGAGTAAGATACCCTCCCCCAATGACCCATCCCGTCCCAGGAGGGCAACTGCTGAACTATCTGACAAGGACTTAGATGACCTCCTCCTATCCTATGCCAGTCCGAATGTCAACAGTAAGCCCCGATGTAGCGTTATCCAATCCATACAAACCAACCCCTTCAGAGAACCCACTCACAACTTAAGATCCATTAATAGAGAAAACCTCACTAATATCAACTTAGTGCAGACTACTCTATCCCATTCATCTAGCAGGATGAAGTGTGCACTCATCAATTGCAGATCCGCTTGCAAACATGCTCCTGACATCCACGACCTCATCCTCGAGAATGATCTAGACATTATCGTCCTCACAGAAACATGGCTATATAGCTCCTCCTCTCCCATCCTAGACCTACTGGTACCTCCTAGTCACGATATAATCCGTCTGGACAGAAACGTGAACCCTGGCGGCGGACTAGCCTGCATTTATCGTAACACAATCACAGTCAATCAAGCAGACCCCATCTCTCTATCCTCCTGTGAATATCTCTGTATCAACATCTCCGATGACAAGCGCATCGCCAGCAAACTTCACATAATTTACCACCCCCCTGGTGACAATCTGATGTTCATCGATGAGCTAATGGAAGTCATTACATCCAACGACAACTCACAAGTACCACAGATTTTCCTGGGCGACTTCAATCTCCACTGGAATAACTCAAACGACCATGTTGTAAGCTGTCTCAAATCTTTTCTGTCAGATCAGGATCTTTCTCAATTCTGTGACAGTCCAACCCACAACAAGGGAGAGACATTAGACCTCATCATAGCGAAAATGAACACTGTATCACTAGAATCCATCACCCCATGTGATTGGACGGACCATTACAGCATTCTCTTCTTCATGAATATTGAGGTAGCTACAAAAAGGGGCCAACCCCCAAAAACAAAACAGTGGAAAAGGAATATTCAAAATATTAACCCCACCGACCTAGTAAACCAATGCATCTCCGCCCTAACCCCCAAGACAGACATGGTTGACGTCCATGACCTCACGGTCTTTTACAATTCCACTATGCTTGAAATTCTTGACTCTACAGCGCCCCTCCAAGAAAAAAACGTTTCCTCCAAAATCTCCACACCATGGTTCAACGAGAATCTGAACTCTGACCGGCGAAAGCTAAGATCAGCCGAGAGATTATGGAAATCAGTACCCTCCACTGATCACCTATATCACCTTAGAGTGCTGAGGAATGCATACAACAGGAAGATCCTAAAGGCTAAGGCAGACTTTTTCAAAACTCAGTTGAACCAAGCCATTAACCGCCCCAAGAAACTATTTGAAATAGTCAAACAACAAGCGCGCAATACGCCTAAATCTGTGGAACTAAACAATCCGGCTATTCCTAACTGCGATCAGCTTGCCAACTTCTTCCTTGAAAAAACAAAATCCATTGAACTCGACATCCAATCCAAGAAGGTCCTTCCACAACCTATTGCTCAGGACACTAAATTTTACGCTCAGATCGTGGCCCATTCTAGTACTCTGACGGAAACCCCAAAAACAATGCCTCTTGGCGCGCCTTCTTGCCCATCCCTGAACAAGAAATCTACAACACTCTTCTAGCGATTAACCCCTCCAATCACTTCTCTGACCCTCTACCTCCTTCCCTATTCAAAATGATCAAAACCTCTATCATACCTATGGTCGAAGATTGTAAACGCCTCTCTGAGACTAGGCTCCATACCGGACTGTCTTAAAGTAGGGCAGGTCACACCTATACTAAAGAAATCTGACTCCCTCCCCTCAGATCTAAACAACTACCGCCCGATAACCAACATCCCTACTCTAGCGAAACTGCTGGAAAAATGTGTACAACTACAACTATGTAATCACATCGAGAATTTCAACCTCCTAGACAAACACCTAGGACAGGTTGCACAGGCCGGGTGGCTCTCGTTGGCGACTCAGCGACAGCGGTCTCCCAGGTGCCTGTGCTGCGGATGCCGCTCACTGAAAGGGACAGGTAAGAGTTGGTAGTCCGTCACAGAAGGGAGGCAGCGGGTGCCAGCGGCACCGTTGTCTGGAGGCAGGTTCCTGGTCGTCTCGGCGGGTCCCACCAACCACTGACAGGCAACATGAGTCCGCGGTACCGTTCTCTCTCCCACCCACCCTACAGCAGGCCCCGTCGGACAGCGGCTGGGTGTTTGCCGAAGTGTTCGCACCTGCTGTACTTATAGGGGCAGTTACCTGCTCGGGGCTGCACAGGTGTGAGACTGCCGCCGGCATCCCTGCTGGCTGTGCCGGCCCCATAACCCACACGCTGCCAGTGACACGTCAGTATGTGTTTTGTGTGCTTTACCATTGTATACACGCGTTACTATTCTGAGCACGCTACATCTACCGCCCTCCTCGTTATCAGCAATCTACACTGTGATGGGCAGTGTTTCAGTCAGCCAGATTAAAGGAACAGTTTCAATGAAAGGTGCGTGAGAATAGTCTGTCTCCCTGTGACTTTAAAATGGAGTGACCTGCACTACAGTCAGGGTTATTGTGCAGGCAATCATACAACATGGATACTTAAAAAACAATGCAATTTTATTACACCAGCCCAGTTTGACGTTATATTGAGGCCAGCAGTACCTGTATCTGTCTACCAAGACCCAAGACCACCACCCTTGAGTGCAACACCACCTGAACACCTGGCTGAGCGATGGCAAAAATTTCCTGCTCTGTAAATATGTAATATATAATGGTCCAAGCCTTTTGCTGTTAAAATGTAATCCTGAGTGAATTTGTATATATATTTATCTCTAACCACTAGTATATGTAGTAGACCTTTGTACTTACTAGCATTCCTATGTGATTTTGGAGTTTATCTGTTTGTATCTCTTCCTTGAGTGACTTTAGAACTTGTACATTTGCAATTTTTCCTCCTTTCGCTCCACTTGTACCTTTGCAATTTTTTTCCTGTTTATATCTCTTATGTAACTAACTCATGTAATCCAAAGTCCTTATGTAACGCAACTGGTTCTTTTGTAAAGCGCTCTGACACCTTCGGGTAATGTTCGCGCTATATAAAATAGCATTAAATAAATAAAATAAATAAATAAACACCAATCCGGCTTCCGGCAAGGTCATAGCACAGAATCTGCTCTCACCCACCTATTGGATGACATACTAAAAATGCTAGACCACAACGAATCATGCCTATTGATACTTCTTGACTTATCCTCCGCTTTCGATACGGTTAAGCACGACAACCTACTGTCCCTACTGGAACGAAGGATGGGCCTTACCGGACCAGTGTTACAATGGTTCACCTCCTTCCTTAATAACAGAACACAAAGAATCAAGATGAAGCATTCACTTTCTCAACCCTCCTTGGTCACCATAGGGGTCCCACAGGGCTCAGCACTCTCTCCCATTCTCTTTAATCTTTTCATGGAGCCCCTGGCAAACGCATTGAACTCTGCGAACATCCAATATCACCTGTACACTGACGACACCCAACTGTATATGAAAATCTCCTCACCAGAAGACTTCATCTCTCTCAACGCTATTCTACAGAACACTCAAAGTTGGCTCACTGGCAACCACCTTATGCTTAACACCAAAAAAACAGAATTCCTTCTCATCTCCCCTCCCAATCACACACCCAAGATAGACTTATGGTTGAAGCATCTAACTTCCTTTGACTGTGCTCCCCACATCATTGACTCTGCGAAATCCTTGGGAGTCACCATTGACAAACACCTGAACATGCAAGCGCAAATCACTAATGCCACCAAGGGAGCCAATCACCAGTTGAGTATACTAAGGAAACTTAAACCCTTCCTCCCACAGACCGACTTAAAAATGGCGGTACAAGCCCTGGTGTTACCAAGATTGGATTACGGAAGCACCACCCTATGTGGTCTCCCCAAATACAAGCTGGCCCCGCTGAGGGCTTCGCTCAACGCTGCGGCCAGACTGGTCTCAGGGATTAAAAGAAATAGCCACATCTCTCCAACCTTGAAAGCTCTGAACTGGTTGCCCTACGAGGCAAGAATACACCTAAAGGTTGCCTGCATGACCCACAAAGCCCTGCATAACAATACCCCCACTTACTTAGCACTAAAGTTAGAGCGATCGGGAGGATGCAGACAATTGCGAAGTGCGAGGTCACTACTACTGAAACCACAATCCTTCCATAAAAAGAGAACTGGCTGCAGAGCTTTTTCAGGGATCGCACCGAAGATTTGGAACTCCCTCCCTCCACTGGTACGTGGAATCTCATCCTTTACCTCCTTCAAAAAAGAAGTAAAAATGCTTCTACTGAACAAATTTACAACCTAAGGCTTTAATTCGATGTTGACTAATAGTTACCTATGATATCCAGATATTTCTGTCTACCTCTTTTGGATTTTATGGAAATTACTGAATGTATATATTCTACCTCAACCTCCTACTGTCTAATAACTGTGTACTGTGAAGTGCTCTGATGCCCTTGTGGATCATTCTTTGTTGTCTACTAGTCACCTATGCTATCCATATAATACTATATACCTCTTTTGTACTGAATAGCGAATACCAAATGTTTGTATACTACATCAACCATCTAATGTTTAATAATTATATATTGTAAAAGCGCTCTGATACCCTCGTGGGTCACGTTCGCGCTATATAAAACTTTATAAATAAATAAATAAAATAATATGGACCTATGACTGTTTAACTCTTTCCCAACATCACGAAAGGCAGCGGATACCGCTCTAAAGTGGTGGTGGTTCCATGGCGATGGGTGGTTCATGCCTACCGAAAGGGCAGACGGTGGGTCTGGCGACCCATTTCCGACAGTTTCTGGACTGTATTTGGCCATAGGACTGTAACATGGAATTTAAAAACTTGTATCCTAAAACCGGACCTTAGAAACCATAATGTAACAAAACTTACTTGTGTATGAATTGTAAGGTTTTATTTTGTAAAACGTTCTGACACCCTCTCATGTCCTCTTCACACTATTTAAACCTGCAAAATAAATAAATAAAAACACTGTCTTGTATCACATGTTCTAATTCTATTTCATTGCGAATATGTTAAACATGTTCTCCCAATATGTTAAACACTCCTTGCAAAGGATCATGACCTTGCTATACAAAAAAGAAATACTTTTAAACTAATAAAACAAGTGTGTCATTAAGTTATATGACAAAAGCCAAATAAATTATACTCAGTTGAAGTTTAATTGAAGAATCAGAAAATTGTACCCTGCATATACTGTGTGGACAGTAATTACTATCGAACAACTATGTCATGTGTGAAAAGGGAAATTTCCTTGTCAATTCCTTGATGTTAGGTAGAAGACAAGGTGGGCACTTGAAAAAAAAAGATGTGATAAGCTGGGTTATTCTTTAAGTGGGGGTCACAGTGTATCACTCAGCAACATTATTGTTAGGTATTCGGTATTCCTGTCACAAATCCCGGCAAGTTCATGTCGTTGACCCTCAAAATGTGACAGAGACCCCCCTGTCCTGTTTGCCTGTGCAGCATCATCCCCCTGGTTTAGCGCATAGCCACTCACTGAGGGATAATGCTTGGAGGGGCAAAAAAGGTGCAGCCGCACAGCTTAAAAGAATATCTCTGCAAGTAACTACAGCTAACTCCATCAAGAGCGCTGTCTGAAGAAAGATCCAATCACGAGTTAGTAAGGGGTTTACAGTGGTCCATAGGTATCACGCCTACTCCTGTGCAGGGCTGCATTGCCTTGCTGCTATAGTTGTAATATTTTACATATGTGCATGAGCATAAGCACACATAATTATGCATGGTCTTGTGCTCTGTGACGACAACAAGAAACATCCACATATTGCCACAATCTCTTTTAACTCTTCACTTTGACATATCTTGTAAGTATGGAGGAAGGAGGGGTCTACGCCATTTCTGGAGGCAGCAGGAAGTGACGTAACAAGATGGAGTGGAAGAGGGAAGTTTGTGTGTTGGCTTGTAAGAGGTGGTACAGGGTGGGTAAAAGGGGGAGTTCAGTGATGTGGGGCAGTCAATGTTCAGTGTGCATGAGGGAAGTGGAGTGTGAGAGACACAACTTGTCTCACCCAGAGTGGGTCTTTACAAGCCACATACTGTCTCACTATCACATCACCATTAAGGGAGTGAAAGTGCCACTATGGACCAACACTAAAATGAGTATTTTAGGAACCTTCACTGAATATGGTTTGGAGGGATAGGGAACTGAAAATGAAATCGAGAAGAGGATATTGAATGTGCTCTAGTCCCAGACAAGCTGGTTTATTTGAGTAAACATTTCAAGTAAACAGAGTCACAGTCTTTCCTATACACAATAGCACATTATGCAAAGGGTTACGATGGACATACGCATATATTTGCATTGACATTTCTATGGCAACTGAGCTGACGTGCTTACACAGTACATCCATCAAATGTATTGAGTTTGCCCGCGGCTCTCGGGACCAGCTAAAAGCAACTGAAAATGAATGCTACAAAAAAAGGGTTTTCTTTCCTTTTTTCAGATGTTTTTGTCGGTGCTTCCTCCCTTGTGCATGTAGCCCCCCATTAAAGTTTTTCAGATTTAAAATAGTCCATCATGAAACCCACTGGAGGCAGAAGGCCACACCAAAGCGGCCAATAGCAAAACGATGAGGCTAAGATACTACTGTGGGTTGATCCAAAAAGTGATTGAAAACGTCTCAAGCCAAAGGCTTAAGGTTCCAGAGCGAACTAAGCTAATGGCTGAAAGAGACAGACCTGAAGCCCCCTAAAGTAAATATAAAATAATGCGCTATCCACATCAAACCGGAAGAAGGGCCAGATTGGAAGGAGCAGCGGGGGATGACAGACCTTGAAGATGTGAGGAGGAATGGAGGATGGTTGAGTACCCTACTGGGCACAGCCGGAGGGCAGACCCATCCGGAACAAGGTAAATTATCTGAGTCCTTGTCGAGGAAGTAAGTGATGCACCAGAGAGCTGAGCTGGGCTCCCATTTTAGAGGCTTTGAAAATGTCGTTTTATGAGCTATGGGGTTAGGATAGATTTCAACCACTCGTTCCCAGCGTCCCGTTGTTGTGTTCTTGGTCACTGAGTTTGGGTGTGCTTGTCCTTCTCATGCTCTTGTAGGGGATATGTGATCGTTTTTTGTGGTGTTATGACACTGTATTGAGTAGTATAATTTTGTTCCGCTTTTCTATTGTTGCCAAAACATCGCACACATATATTTTTAGCAGGTACTATGCGTTTAACCATTAGATCGAATTATGTTATATTGTTTTTTGGTATAAACGTATTCCATAAATGTACACACGGTAAGTGCAGACAAACTAGGTGCACACCTAGGCCTAGACCTAACTTGAATCCTTACCTAATGCTTACCTTAAAGGGGCCCTCCAGTGTACCTAAACAAAAACCGGTTCTCTTTGCCAAATCCTGCACCTCTAATAAATATCAACAATAGGCATTCCAGAATGTTCCTTTGTTTGATAAGGTCATCTTGGTTTTTGAAGTCTACTGTGACAGCATTCACCGAAAGGCCCCTTTAATTCTTACCTGACGATACTGGTACTCGCGATATCTCTGTTTTTGCGATGTTATTCAACACATTATAGCAGGATGTTTTACATGCGATACTGTGGTGGTGCACGGTTTAGTGATCCTTATATATGTAGTGTAATGTTCAAAAGCTTTTATCGTTGTATGGCAGTGATTTCTTCCTTGTTGCTTTCTGTATCCTCGTAATAATTTGGCTCCTCCTCTGTGGAATGATGTGTGTGACTGCTTGTTCTGTTGTCAGCCTTAGTATTGAGGTGTCTGGTGTCTTGTGCTCCTGTGTGTTAATTGTTTCGTTACTTTTAGGTAGGGAAGTACCTGGTGTCTTCAGTGCTTTAAATGAGAAATAAAGAAGTGCTGATAATCACGATTCTGAGTACCTGTTTGCTCCTGAAAAGTGCTGGTACTCTCCCATTAAATGTACTGCATCAGAGCAGAAATGTCCCCTCCCTTTCAAATTAAAGAAGTGCAGGCAGTCAGTACCGGACAGCACCTGCCCATTTAAAGCACTGGGTGTTTTGCCTCCTTGGAAGTCTTGGTTGTGCTGTCTCCCTTGTTGATTGTTGGTTGTGCTCAGAATGGTATGCATGTCGCAGAGAGGTAGGTGGGTAGTTAGACTGGAAATGTCTGTGTGTTTGAAGAGTGGGCCTGCTCCTAGCAGACTGTTCTAGGTCAGGCGCTAGTTCCTCTGACTTAGGGCCCGATTATGAGTGGCTCGTAATATTCCGACCCTTTCGTAAACTCCAGTTTATGCGTTTTTGGGAATTACGAGTTTGAAGGTATTTAACACATCCGATAATTATCAGATGCTCTAAATACCTCAGCCCTCAGCAGTTCAAACCTGCCGAAATTTAAAGGCGGAAACCATATGGTATTTACCGTAACATTCGGATTTTGGTGCGTTAAAACCCAGAATCCACGTTATTCCCCATGAACTCTGGGCAAATCACTTAATCTCCCCGTGCCTGAATGTGTCCTTGTGTAACGTAACCGGTGCTCATGTAAAGCACTCCAATACCTTCGGGTCGAGTTTGCGCTATATAAATCTGCATTAAAAAAAACAAAAAAAAACCTCGTAATAGGCGTTATTTATCGGGTGCGATAAATAACGTACCCTGTGGTGTCGTTATTTATCAGGGGCAATAAATAACGCCTAATCGGGCCCTAATGTTAATAAAGAAGCGTTCCTGTTTGGCACGCCTGAGTCATGCTCGATTCTTCACTGCTGTGTAGACTCAAGCATTGTAGGAACAGAAGCTCAGCCAGTCCTGTTTCTTTCTCTGCTTTCTGGTCCTTCCAGGTTCCCAGTTTGGTCCTTCCAGGTTCCCAGCTCAGCCATCTGGGAAAACCAAACAACTCGTGCCAGAATGGAAAGTAAAATCAGATCTTGCTGAACTACTCACAAGTGACATGGGGCAACTTGAGTACTCTTGGAAAGAGCAACTGTGTGCACAAAAAGGGATTTGCCCAGGAGCACACAATGCAGGTGCTGAGGAAACTGAGATCCGGCCCTGGTTTCCTGGATCGAAACATTTAGTCGCTCGACCACATTTCCTCTAGTTAAGCCACTGGATATACACGATACCGCAGCTGTTGCATTCTCCACATAATTATGGATTTACTGAAGGTGCCACATAAACCACCGTCTTTTGCTTGATTACCAGATTCCAACAAATACTTTACTAGCTAAAAAGATCTAAAGTTATTTTAAAAAATATATAACTTGTGTCGCCGCTGCGGAGTTTCTGCCATTTACAAAGCTTAGTCACTTGTCAGCTGTCATTATTTTATTCGGGTGTTAACTGTTATTAATAAGGTGAAAGCTTTGCCCATGCAGTATTATTTGTTAAAAGGCCAAAATAGCAAAATACTACTGCCAGAGAATGTGCTACGTTATGCCGCATAATTTGCCTTGCCTCACAATTTAATCAACCCTGTCACAAAATGTTGGTTGTTCATTGGAGCATAATTCCAGTGGCCCTGCCTTTGCCATCTCCAAAAAATAGATTAGCTTCTGTGTTGATACAACCGCCTTCCTTAGGCCTCTTGGCGCAGTGTAAATCTAGGAATGTCCAAGTGCTCGCGTGCGTGGGTTCTCAGCGCCAGGGCCCTGTTTAATGCAGCGTCGCTAATGCCGCGGCCTAACGAGATTACTAATGGGGGAGGGGGGGAGGAGAGGCTGCCGCTTGAGAAAGTACTCGGCCTTAAACCCGAGGGCCCTAATCAGCTTTGCCGCTTGCCACTGCACGCACTGGAGCTGCTGTGTCGGCGCGAGCAGGTATTCCACCGACCTCACCTGTCGACGACCTTCGGGACGGTGTGCAGCCGGTGCCCACGGGACATGCCAGCCGCGAGGGGGGCAGCCAAGCCACGGTGAGTGACGGCCGAATGGCAGTGTTGTGGGGTCTTTAGCATCAAGGAAGTCCCCCCCCCCGTCCACGCTGTGTATCTCCTTACAAGAACGACCTTCCACACTTGCCCACACCCCCCAAACCCCTACCCCCATAGCAGTGTGGTGCATGATGGACAGGACAAGACACTGTATAGCCAGCCTGATGTACTGTACGAAACTAAGTCATCTGTAAAATCTGTCGAGCACCCCCCTGAGGCACCCCCACCACTTACAGCAGAACTATTTTTTAAATGATTTGGATAGATAGGTCCAGCGCCTAAATGGAAATACTATGGATTTCCAACAAGGTCTGACTGGAATGTGACACCTGACATGTGAATGACCCCGCCCCAGCCCTATCTGCTATTCTGAAGCAACAGCCGGTCGCAAAGTCTCACCATTTTCCTGTGGGGTGGGATGTGGGGATATAGGTCAATCCAGAGGCACAGATTAATAAAGAGTGTGTGGGGCGTTCCACCCCCCAATAAGTGCTGAAGGTTGGGGTGTGGGAGGCCCTGTCGGGTCAGACAGTATCTGAAACATAAACACTGAATTCCCAGCGGGCTTTAAATTCTGTCTCGGGGGTGGTCAGGTGTCCGGCTTGGAGGGCTGCCATGAAAGTGAAAGACGTTTAGTAAAACTCACTGGGAAATAAAGAGCGTCGCTTGGGGGCATTGATAACACTTTGTCACTTCGGAATAGAATCCTGTTATTAATTATGGATCACTGTCTAATTTCTGAACTCTGATATGATCACCCTTCATCCACAACATTATGCCACAGAAATGTGGTTCATAAATTAATGATTTTAATAAAAATATGCCAAAGTGTTCTGTAAAGCAGGTGCCTGATTGGTGCTTTGTGGCAGAGACCACAAGAAGTTACAGGGCCTGGTGCTGGAACTGACCACTGTTGAACATGACAGGATGCTTCACTCTCATAAAGTGACCTTTGCCCATGCTGGTATTAAAAGTGTTTGCAATGCTGTAGAGTAGATCCTGAAATGTGTTGAAAATATGGACATTTTGATCAACGCACCTGGCCCAAGTTATAGAGGCTCAAAATTAGACACCGAAGAACGTAGACAAAAGGATGACGGGAACACCTATTTTGGGCCCATCATTGTATGAAAAGCTATTTTGCCTTCTGTGAGCAGGAAAGTTTTAATGTTGATACATAATTTTAAGATTTATGTTGTATCTTGTTAGGTTGTTTCACTGTTATCTTTTGTACTATGCCTTTAAGCATAGTACTTCAATGTGTTCTGGAATGTTAGTATGCGAACTACTGGAATGATTCTGCTTGGAGCTGTTGGTGGAGCTGCTCCCCTGCTCCGCTGTTGATGTAGCCATTAAAGTACTATTTTACCATCAAGCGACTCCAGCCAATTACTACAAATTTCTGGCGACGATTAAGCTGGCTACATCAGGAACCCACGCAGCTGTGTCCACTTTAAGGCCGTTTCCGAATCAAGAAGGGAACAATCACAAGGTACTTTATTACACCTTCTCGCGCTGACCGAGCTCAGCTGTTCCTTATTCCTGTGAAGTTTTTTTTTTTCTCTCGAGTGAGAGGGGGAAGTTTTAATTAACTATTCTCCCTGCTTTAACTGCCTCCCTCGCGCTGCTCATCTCGCGCTTGTCCACCCACCGCCTCACGTCACTGCCTGCTTCCTCGCGGACCCATCCTGCTGCCATTGTTTCCTTGCGCGCTGCTTCCTCTGTGGCTCCTGCACCGCATCATCCTCATCGCGTCATCACGTCACGCAAAAACAAGCAGCAGCGGCCATTTTAGGTGTTTGGGACGGATTGCGAGGAGAGGAAACTACAAACGTTGAAGACATCGCGTCACGTCTGGTTTCGGCCATTTTTCAAGTTTGGGAAGTTTGCTTGTTTTAAACGCTGCACCGCGTTCAACGTTGTTGAGGAAACCCAACCTCTACTTCTTGGAATAAGGGATCTATGGACACAAGTTTATGTATTCTGCATACATCGGTGATACACACACCTTTCGCAGTGTATCCTGCATACGTAGGTGATACACACACCATTTACAGTAAATAGTGCTGGTTCTGTTTAAAGTGTATTCACTACTGCACAGTGATATATGCACCTTTTAGGTTTAAAGCCAAGGTGTGAGGAGTTGCATCTTTATTGCTCTCCTTAAATCATTTTAGCTGTGTTTCATGCTTTCTATGTTATGTGCCATATAATTTTTCTGTCAACAGGTGTTTGCTTTTATTGTAACGTACACTTGTAGTATAGTGTTTTTTGCTTACCTTTTAATTACATCATTGCTTTTTCAAGCCTACCTACCTTAGTGGAGTTGTGTACTATGCAGTCTGTAAACCCTCCTCCTTCTTTTCTGGATTCTCCAGGTGATCCTCCTGTTAGGTGGGAGATATGGCATGATGCTTTCCAAACCTATTTGGGTGCCATTGGGGCACTGCGTTTTTGTGCGGAGAGAAAGAAATGTCTTCTTCTCCATTCCCTAGGATTTGAAGGAAGGACAATTTTTAAACATTTACCACCTTTGTCCCAAGAACAACTTAACGGGATGGATGAGTATGACGAAACTATTTTGAAACTTAAAACAAGATTTGACAAGCAACCAAGTCTTATGGTCTTAAGGCACAAATTTTTTAAAAGGAAGCAAGGGGAAGGAAAAGATGTTGACAATTACATTTCAGTGTTACGCAGACTGGCTGCTGACTGTAAATTCGAGAATTTTACGGATCAACTCATTAGAGACCAGTTCGTGTGTCAGTGTAAGGACAAGAATATTCGACAGAAACTTTTGAGTTTGAGTGATCCATCTCTTGATGAGACGATCAAGATTGCCAAGAGCGTGGAAATGTCTGTTGTTTCTCTCAAAGAGTTGGATGATAAACCCATTGATGGTGTGAATGCTGTAAATGTTAGCAGTTCACTTAATAATCGTTCCAAGGTCAATCAATATGTGAGTCAGTCTGGTAGATCTAAATCCGAGGTAAATTCTCCTTACAGAGGTAATAACAGCATGTGCATAAAATGTGGTAATCCTCAACACACCAAAGGTTCGCGTTGTCCTGCAAACAATGTTATATGCAATTATTGCAAAAGGATCGGCCATTTTGCAAAAGTCTGTTTAAAGAAAAAAATCCTAAGAAACCAGTCATTTGTTCTGTTGAGTCTGATTCTGAGTCAGACCCTGAGTTTGTCTCTGTAGTCTCTATCGAAGATAATTTTAATGTACACAGTTCATCTTCTGATAAAAGGGTTATTGTTGGGGACCCTTCCAATTGCGTTGATCCCATAGCAGACATTGGTATTGGTAACTACACTGTTAAGCTACTAGTTGATTCTGGGGCGAAAATCACTATGATTACGCAAAAATTGTTTGATGAAACATGGAAGGGTTCACAAGTTCTTGCACCACCCGATCGTTCACCTGTCTCATATGAGGGGAGGAAAATAGATCTGTTAGGATTTTTTGAAGAAGAAATGTCATTTAAAGACAGGAGAATCACAGGGAAAATTTATGTTGCCGTGAAGGGACTTAACATCTTGGGGTGGTTTCACCAGGGCCTGTTTGGGATGATGCTCAAACCAGGTGCTAAAGAACAAATCTTAGTAGTTGGGTCCAATGATGTTAGTTTTTCCTGGAAAAAAAAATATCCAGAAGTATTCTCAGAAACTTTGGGAAAAATTAAAGGGTTCAGGCATAAGATTATAGTTAAGGAAGGTGCCCTTCCCATTAAACATAAACTAAGAGGTGTGCCGTTCAGCATAAGAGAAGATTTGGAGAAGGAACTGAAGGGTCTTTGTGAAAAGGGGATCATCGAACCTACGGACTCTTCACTCTGGCTTTCTCCTTTAGTTGTAGCCAGAAAGAGGGAGGGGATCTTCGGGTCTGTGTTGACTTAAGATCACTGAACAAAGAAATTTGGGTTGATTCACATCCCCTGCCCAAGATCAATGATTTATTTTCTTCCACAAAAGGGTCGCGCATCTTTTCAAAGTTAGATTTGGCATGTGCATACCACCAGGTGGAGCTCGATCCCGAGTCAAAACATCTCACTGCATTTGTATCGCCTTTGGGAACATTCCGCTACTGCCGCATGCCTTTTGGGCTGGCGTCAGCGGCGTCAGTGTTCCAAAGAATAATGAGCAACATTCTTAGAGATGTGGAGGGAGTTCTTGTGTTTCAAGATGATGTTCTTGTTTTTGGGAAGGATGTGGTTGCCCATGATCGTGTGTTGGAAAAAGTTTTGACTTTGTTCAAGAAGCGTGGAGTGGTATTAAAAGAAGGGAAGTGTCAATTTCAATGTTCTGAGGTGGAATACTTAGGACACATTATCTCACAAGACGGAGTCAAGCCTAGACCAGGTTTACTTCAGGCAATTGTTGACGCACCAGAACCGCAGGATAAGGCGGGTGTCAAATCGTTACTTGGGCTATGTGAGTATTACTCACGTTTCATTGCCAACTTTGCATCTGTTGTGCGACCTATTAGCAATCTTCTCAAGAAAGGAGTCAAGTTTGTGTGGTGCAATGAGTGTGTTAATGCTCTCAAGGTTGTAAAGTCTGCATTAGTTACGAGTCCTGCTTTAAAACCTTTTGACCCTAGTTTGCCTTGTTGTGTCACTGTTGATGCGAGCCAGGTTGGTGTTGGTGCTACTTTGACACAAGTTGACAAGGTGTGCGAGAACACTGTGTGTTTTGCATCTAGGGTACTGAGGACACCTGAACTTCAGTACTCAGTCATTGAAAGGGAGTTACTAGCCTGTGCCTGGGCCATTGAGAAGTTCAGGCCTTTTATCTGGGGAAAGAGGTTCTTGCTTTTGACTGACCATAAACCTCTTGTTAACATTCTAGGCGGGGTTTGAGTAAGTGTTGTACACCTAGAATCATGCGTATGGTAACAAGGCTCCTTCAATATAACTTCGAAATTAAGCATATATCAGGTGGGAAGAATGGCAGGGCAGATTTTTTATCGCGTTTTCCTGTTTTGTTGAATGATCATGAGGATGTGAGTTTGGATGAGTTTGTTAATGAGGACTGCGATGATTGTCTTGTTGCTGCCATGGATGTGCCAGATTTGGATTTAGGTTCAGAGAGTGATTGGCTGCAAGCGATTGAGTTGGACAGTGCTTTGAGGGAAGTTTGTGATTTTGTCAGAAAAGGGTGGCCTAGAGAAAAGGCTCTTCCTGTCTCTCTCCAACCTTTTTGGAAGGTTGAGGGTGAACTTTCCATTGAGGATGGTTTGTTACTTAGGGGTGACAAGTTTGTGCCTCCTTGTTTGTTCAGGAGAACCATTATTGGAAGAGCTCATGAAGGTCATCTTGGTTCTACCCTCACGAAACGGCGTATTCGGGACACCTATTGGTGGCCTGGGATGGATGCTGACATTGATTTAGTTGTTGCCAATTGCGTTGTTTGTTGTGCCGCAGATAAGAGTTTGAAGGTGTCGGTGCCTCCGTTAATGCCTATTGAGTATCCTAAGGGTCCTTGGTTGAAACTTGGAATTGATGTCATGGGACCTTTCGAAGTTCTGCCAGGTGGATGCCGATTTATTTTGGTTCTTATGGATTATACTTCAAGATGGCCTGAGATCAAGATGGTTAGGGAAGCCAACACCAAAACTGTGATGGAGTTTCTAAAAGCGTGTGGCTTAGAGAGGGATTTCCAGAATTTTTGGTTTCAGACAATGGGAAACAGTTTGTCAGTTCTGAATTTGAATCTTTCCTGGTTGAGTCTGGTGTGAAACATCTTAAGAGCTCACTTTACCACCCACAAACCAATGGTTTAGTGGAAAGGATGAACCGGGTTGTGGGTGAGTGTATCAGATGGTCTAGAGCGGGTAGTCATGATATTTCCAAATCGCTTGATGCCATGATTTGGTTCTATAGGACTACACCGCACTCTTCTACGAAGATTTCTCCTTTCGAACTCCTGAGGGGACGGAAGCCCAACTCTAGTTTTAGACCTGCATGGATGAGGAAGTGGGTCAAGTTTGAATCGGATGTTGCAAAATTGATGTCTCTAGCTTCTGAAAATATGTCTAATACTCAAATGAAACAGAAACGTTGGTATGATTTAAAAAAAAGGTGTGAAGGTTGCCCCACTTGAAGTAGGTGACTTCGTTAAGATCAAAACTGCTGTTCACTCTAGGAAAGGGGATTGTAAATTTAGTGAGCCGGTTGAAGTCATCAAGATTGTTGGAAATGCTGTGAAACTTGCAAATGGTTTCTGGTGGAACCTTAACAGGGTTGTGAAAGTTCGGGTTAGAAGAGAATCTGTCACCAATAAGAACTTAGTTCCTGTTTCTGTCAACAATACTGTGACTGGTGTTCCTGAGGAGGTGGTTCCTCTGTCCACCAATCTAACTTTGCCTAGGAAAAGTTCAAGATGTATAGTCAAACCTGCTAGGTATAGGTCATAATTGTTTTTTTTTTTTTTTTTTTTTTAGAAGAAAAGAGGATATGTTGTATCTTGTTAGGTTGTTTCACTGTTATCTTTTGTACTATGCCTTTAAGCATAGTACTTCAATGTGTTCTGGAATGTTAGTATGCGAACTACTGGAATGATTCTGCTTGGAGCTGTTGGTGGAGCTGCTCCCCTGCTCCGCTGTTGATGTAGCCATTAAAGTACTATTTTACCATCAAGCGACTCCAGCCAATTACTACAATTTTCATAGGCTTGCTGAAGATGACATTATGAGCGAGCTGCATGTGTGATACAGAAATATCTTCTTGGGCTGTGCGGTAGCCCTGATGCTTTTCCAAGGGCGGGCCAGATGTAATGATCAAACAGGAACATGTTTGTGACATCTTCTTTGGTTGGGTACACTCCAATGCTTGTTGGGGAATCTCAGACTCACCGCCTGAATGCCACTGACTAAGCCAGGCCCCTGCGTGGATCAGCCATAATTCGTTTGGGTCTTGTGAAACCAACGGGCAAAGTTGATGGACAATCTATATACTACAGCTTGCACACCTGAGGGGACACTGGAACCTATTCAGAAAGGTATTTTAGAAAGCGTAAAATAGCACTCACATAGTACCCATTTACGTACTCTTAGAAGCCTTTGTGAATTGCCCCCAACACATTTATAAATGTGAATATTCAGATGAAGGTAGAACAATTACAAAAGAACTGTGTCCTCTTTGCACTTTTATATTTCGGGGCCAATTCACCAAAGCATGTAATAATGTAAAGGAGCACTCTTGTAGAATTACTTTCGGTACTCTGTACCCTTCTGAATTTTCCTTACATTTTTGTGAGTTGGCTTCTGTGTTTCGACATGTTGTAAAGCTGTGGAAAGGTGGCAGCGCCCAGTGCCTGAGATACTGAGTACAAGCTTAGCTGCCTCCTCATGTCCTCTCCGGCTACTAGTCCGATGATCCTTTTTATTGACAGTCATCAGCCAAGAAGAAAGGGTTTGCCTGGGGGACTGTGCATATTTATCCAATAACTCAGTGACATGAATACAAGTCTCAAATTATTTGACCAGAAGACATCATGTGACATCTTGAGCCAAACTGGACTTTTTAGCCATCATTCACATGCATTTTTTCACTAGGCCATTATAAACATAAATGCAAGACTACAAATCCCAGAATGCAAAGTGTTGTTGCTTTAAGAGAAAAGCAAGACTTGGAAGAAGGTGCTGCACATGACGTGAGGACACTTGGATGCTCTGAGATGGTTCTTTAACAGGTGTATGGAGTGCATGGTTTGTCTTGGGTCTGGGTCCAGAGTAGGGGTAGGATGACCGCTAGTTGCGCGCCACCCTAACAATCGAGCAACGACGTGCTCTGTTGACAATCCCGTCCGAACTTGACCTCATTACTAGGGGTCTCAACGAATCCATTCCCTTTTGTCCTGGAACACCTTAAGCAACGCTGGTGACAATACGGTACTCTGCACCAGCTTTGCGGTAGTGTTAGAGATAGGACTATCATAACTCCTTTTTAGACACCGGTCCTGATGAATTGCCGCTTGACCCGTTAGGGGCTGAAGGCGAGAAACATGTCGACCATTTACACCCACTAGACCCTGTAGGATCATTGGCTCCAGACAGGGCTCACGCATTTTTAGTTAGGGTAGTACACCCCCAGAATAAAAAATGTGTTCCAAATAGGGCAGTACTAAACCTATTTCAAACCACAACGCACACTCAATTCACTACCCTGACCACATACCCACATACCCTCACACACCTAACGGCTGCCTCTTAAAAGATCTCCGGCAAAGCGCCCCTTCGCGGGTGCCCGACGGGCATTGCAGCGCCGGCCCGACGAGGAGCACAGCCCAATGATGAAGAATGACATCCTTCGGGGTGTGTGAGGGCAATCCATAAGAGACCTGAGCACTCCCCCTCATCCCCCCTCAGGAACTGCACACCTACTTTTCTTACATACTTTCCTTAAGGTCAGCCAATCAATTCTGACCTAGGTTGTTGCTGGCAGAAGATTTTTCCCTGAATTTAAAACGTTGGAAGTCACAGCCAAATAAAACAAACATCAGCTTGCTTTGATGGCAACCTCTGAGGCTACAGCATCAGCTGGTTGCTAACACTGCCTGTGTGGTTAGGTTGGGCGTGGTTGTTAATGAGGGTGCTTAATTTGTAAAAGAATGAGTGTGGTGCCCAAAGCTCTGCTCAGAAGACCACGGCCGGCACGATTAAATGTTAGCACGCTGAATACCAAGGTTGTGCAGTCTTCAGTCCACCTCTCGCCTCTAATCCACTGTCAGACACCCCTTCCCCTTTATCTCACGCTTGCAGGTTCTTGTGTTCTCCTTTTGTGACTTGTTTCCAACTTTCTCTTCCTTCTTCTTTCTCTTTCAGTGTTTTTCTCTCTCTTACTCTTAGAAAATGTCTGATGAGGAAAAACGAGTGCAATTCCCCAAAATAAGTGCAGCTGACCCCTCCCCCCCAACCCGACAATTACCTGCTCAAATTAAGCACTGTTAGTGCCCTGACCTTGTTTTGAATTGAGGGCTTGTACTTGCTAATGTACCAACGTATTTCCTTGTAGACACAGTATGGGTACATCACACCAAATTGTAAGTGCCCAAATAAAAAACAAACAACATCGACTATGCCAGTCATTTTTGCTTATTTTTTTACAGTGAAAGGTGTTTGTTCGTAGCGATGCTTTGAAACCATCAAAATGTTACCTCCAACACAATGGTAGTGTGGGCCATTAGCCCCTTAATTGTCAAAGTTGGCTCTTTGTCCCTCTCTTATTAGTGGCAGCTGCCTCAGGCTAGACTTGGATACCTGTCCACCCAGACACTATTGTGTTCAACATTAGTCTCTTGGTAGTAATTGTGTCAAAAAGATACATTTCTGTGATTTTGAGCATCTTCCTTTTACATAGCTCAACTCTCTTCATGAGGGTCTGGGCTGGGTTTTGGGCTGATTAGAGGGGGAAGTGACCTGCTCGTGGTCTATGCCCTTTAGTCCTACTGTGGGGTTGCCCACGGCATGACCTTTTAATGGAGTGCGTTTGGTGTTAGTCACGTGGTTCCCCGATTATGAATGGTTCAGGAAGTAGTTCACTGGTGACGGTGTCAGTAAATTTACCATTGTATTCAGCTGTGGATCATATTCTTGCTTGTTTACCATGAATCAAATATTTCTTGGCGGTCGTGCCGGCCCTTGACAGTGGGTTGGGCTCAGTGGTTCATTTGTAAAAAAATAAGCGCCGGGCTCTCTCGTTAGGATGCAGCTTGCATCAGCCCATCTCGCCAGTAATGCTGCCTATAACAGAGCCAACTACCAACCAGGAAGTGGGGAGAGGATGTGGCCTAATAGCCAGAGCTGCCTACTTTGTAGCTCGGGATCCAGATTTTAGTCTAGGCATCGGTTCAATATCCTGTGATTCAGGGAAAATCATTTAATTTCTGTGCCTACCAAAAATGAGTGTGAAAATATAGCGCCAGTGTTGGTGATTAAGTGACAGTGCTGAGCACCGGAAACCACCGGTTCAAATTAAGCTCTGGTTGGGCTACTGAATATCGAGATATAGGAACATCGAGGAACAAAATATCAAAAGCTAAGTGGATAGAGGGAAGAATAGATTTACTATTCTTTACTGAACATATATGAACCGTGAAGACATAGCGTAGGCATATATATATGAAGTTGGGTATAGAAAATCTAGACTTACCTGTCAATATATTTTGTTAACATTTTGTCCTCGATAATCTGTCCCATTGGTCTTGTGGGTTCAATATTTAGGATGCACACCTTGATATGCTACGTATTGAACATGTATGAATCTCTTGCCAGCATTATGTCCTTTGTCAATGAATGCAAAATGTTTCTCATTATTGTTACAAAGTCTACTTGTACAACTTGTATCATCCAATGTGTTGCTGTGTGAAGTGATCCTAAGGTGTCCTGGATTTAAATGCCACAGAACTTGTCACCTTCCTTAAAATGCTGTTGGGAGGTGGAAGGTGGCACATTAACTTTTTTTCCACATATGTTATTCACGCCAAATTTGTGTCCTTTTTTTCCAACATCCTGGGCATTCCAAAGTTATACAGGGATTGTGGATTCCCCAGGAGGGGACCAAGAAAATAGGCAAAATATAGCTACATTTCGAGTTTTTCAGGGAAAATAGGAAAGAAGTGCGCCGTAAAAAAGTGCCTGTTTTCCCCCTAAAAATAGCATCAATGAAGATTTGCATTGCTAATGTCACCATCTTCCCAGCTTTTAGAAGCAGGCAGAGCTGAATCAAGAAAATGAATGTTTTACTACAGTTTTGGCATTTTTCAAAGAGGTAGCCCATTTTTCCTGTTTTTTGTGCTTTCAAGCTACTTTCAGTTTGTGGTGAAAAACTGTGTGAAACCCACAGGTGAACCAGGGAAGCTATAGATTTTTGAAAAATAGACAAAATTCAGAATTCAACAAGGGTTCATATGCCCCTCAGGGATTTCCCAAAGAAACTAACTGTTGAGATAAAGAAATATTGAAAATGGGTAGAAAAAAAGACCATTAGTGACTACATTTTCATCTATATTTTTTTGTCAAAATGTCTTATTTACAAAAGTGACATACCATACCCTCTGCTAGATGCTTCTGGTTATTGTTGAAATGTAAATGTTATGCACTCGTTTTGCGTACCTATTGCTCTATGTAAAGTTAGCATTCGCTGCACCATTTTAAGTTGAGCAGCCATTTTGAGCCATGATCGAAACTAACTTCTGTCTCACTGTGTCTGCCTCAAAAGCAGCTTCGATATTGTTTTTTTGTATTTCTCCAAGGTTGAGCTTCGCTGTACTAATAAATAGACTGTTTTTGTCATCGCATACCTTTCCCACTAGATAGGCCTGCTCCCACCCTTAGACCGGTGGGGGCAATGGGTGACACGGACAAAGGACTATTGCAGATAACCTCAGTTTCCATTAAAATTAAAGATAATGCCATTTTGCCTCCTATACTGAAACAAACACAAAGTTCCCTTCTCCTTCTACTCTGAAAACATGAGGATTCGATCCTCTAATTGGATTGGTTAACTTAGTTATAGTAAGGCCATACACTGAGATATAATAAGACAAATTTTTACCAGGTTGCTAAATTTACAGACAAAAATATATAAAATCATACATAGAATAATCAATTTCTAATCAAACATATGAATTCAAAGGAATGTATTATCAATATTTTATTCAAAAGATCATGTTCTATACAATTGATATTAACAAAGTTAAAAACACATTTAAAATCCTATATTCATCATATTTTTAAATAAAAGGTAAACAATATGTGCAATAAATACATGAAGAACAACTGTCGACGTGGCGTTTCGGTGCTAAGGTGGACCGTCACCTTCTTCAGGACAATAGTTCAATATTTAAAAATCTGAATAGAATGTAAAAAACTTTATTAGAAAAACATTTTTTAAAAACATTCCTTTGTTACATTATTCATGATTTATATTTAGCAACCTAGGAATAAGTCTGCATGGAAGAAAAGTGTAGGCCAAAAATCCAATAGGCTTAGACTCATTAATTTAAAACACAGAAAGATTACTCAAACATAATAGTTTAATACACCGGGTCTCATTCATATTAATAGTAAACCCGTTACATACCTATTGATTTATATGGAAGCTCTTATATTTGCCTCCAATGAAGTTTTGGACGGGTTACTCGTCTGATTTTTACAGTCTCATAGGTGCCGGATGATACTATGAGGGAAGAGTATTCCATTAAGATCAAACCCTCTGAATATTGTCTCATTTCAAATATAAAACCGCCTGAATAAACTTACCCCTATAATTTTCTTGGAGGGTCTTTGTTTAGTTTTCTCACCCTTCTATTTCTATGAATCCCTTCAAGGAGTAAATGTAATACCTACGGGGGTATGCAAAAATATGCTATTTGGAATTATTTTAAAATATATATATCCCCAAGGTTTTCGCATTCTAAATACAGAGCCAACTTCACTTTAAATTGCTAAAAGATAACACCACTTTTTAATCGTGTGGCTTACCTTTATTAGTCACACTTCGATGGGATCATTCACAAATAACTTTTATATTGTCAAGTCCATCTTAACTCAAAATATTGATATGAAAAGATTTTTTATAAAGAATCACTTATTACAGAGTATATTAAATGGAAAAGAGTTTTTCTGTTTTTATTATAGTCAGTATAAGCAAGTTAAATTTTACTTATCTCACCTCTAATTAAAATCTTGTTTATTAGATCCACCCACTTTTTCTTCTTTAGGGGTGCTGGTTTCAGTTAATTTTAGTTCTGGTCCAGATTTTATTCTACAGAGACAACATAAGAATGTATACTCAGCTATTGTTCAGACTTTCTAGATTTTAACTTGACCTATAACTAGCAATGTTATTTTATAGTCAAAGTTAAGTTAAGTACTCTGTTCTATACATAGAGCAGTATAACAATTTATTTATTCTTCAAAGTTTGTATATCTAAAAAAAAAAATATATATCATCTAAGTCTACCTTCATTCTGTTTAGAGAGATATAAAGATCAGAGTTAGCATTCCCTCAATGGGTCCCACTTACCTGGTATGAAGTTAAAAGAACAAGCATCCGTCTTGCTGACCTGCCAAATTGAGTCTGAAAGCAGTGTTGTTTTCAGGCTCCTTATATACTCCTTTTGATTACCTAATTAGGCCCACCTGTCCGGTGAATGACATCACGTTGGATTAAGTGCACTGAATTACCACTCAACCAGGGCGGCCATTTTGAAATGTGTGCTCGCCTCATGTTAATGAATTATAACTGCCCGTTTGTTTGATTTTATACTAAAATGCCCATGTCATGGCCTCTGCCATTACCAATAACTTGTTATGCTCTCTTGGTGCGATCGTCTCGCTAAATTTACGGTTTCAAAATATTGAACTTAATACCCCGTTTTAATCGGAAACTAACGCTATCATAATTAAGAGCGTCACATGGGAATCGCGTTAGTATCAATCCCCTACATATCATTTCTTTAATAATGGAAATATCGCTAAGCGAACCATGCATGGAGTGGACTATGTTCAATAATATGCCCTGTTTTAAGCCTCAACTACGGCGGCCATATTGTATTATACTGTGGTCTAATACCGCTCAGTTATACCTACCTACAAATCTTATTTATTTATGAAGCACCTATTCTCTGGTTTGCAATAATGATAATATTAGTTACTCTTTATTATGCCCCAAGATTGTCATATTGCTAAATCATTCGGATCGTGGTAATGATTTTAATTATAATTGTACCGCCATGTTGTGTTAATCAATTGCGCGGCACGGTAATAATACTTGCAATATACTGTTTCATTTTATATCTTCACGAACTCTAGGTTCATATCAGGCGAACTGAAAACCAACACAGGTACCTGTCCCTTATGGTACCCCATGTGTTTTGTGTACACTTGTGCCGAAATGATGTTTCACTCGTCCTTCACTATGGCGGCCATCTTGGTGCAGTGTCATATTTGTCTTAGACACATCAATGCTTTTTAACTATAAAACATATTGACGTGTTGTCAGTTCCTGTCGCCACTATAGGTATACCCATTTTATTATGTTTGGCATAAAAAATGATGGCACATATAAATGGTGGTACATAAAAATGCAGGTAATCAGTTCTGCAATATCATGGGGATTAAGACCCTGTAGATATGTAGATCTCAATTTTTGTTATGTAGAGCCATATACTATGTTGTTGATTTTCATTTCGCCTGGTATGAACCTAGAGTTCGTGAAGATATAAAATGAAACAGTATATTGCAAGTATTATTACCGTGCCGCGCGATTGATTAACACAACATGGCGGTACAATTATAATTAAAATCATTACCACGATCCGAATGATTTAGCAATATGACTAACGCGATTCCCGTGTGACGCTCTTAATTATGATAGCGTTAGTTTACGATTAAAACGGGGTATTAAGTTCAATATTTTGACCCCGTAAATTTAGCGAGACGATCGCACCAAGAGAGCATAACAAGTTGTTGGTAATGGCAGATGCCATGACATGGGCATTTTAGTATAAAATCAAACAAACGGGCAGTTATAATTCATTAACATGAGGCGAGCACACATTGCCCTGGTTGAGTGGTAATTCAGTGCACTTAATCCAACGTGATGTCATTCACCGGACAGGTGGGCCTAATTAGGTAATCAAAAGGAGTATATAAGGAGCCTGAAAACAACACTGCTTTCAGACTCAATTTGGCAGGTCAGCAAGACGGATGCTTGTTCTTTTAACTTCATACCAGGTAAGTGGGACCCATTGAGGGAATGCTAACTCTGATCTTTATATCTCTCTAAACAGAATGAAGGTAGACTTAGATGATATATTTTTTTTTTAGGTATACAAACTTTGAAGAATAAATACATTTTTATACTGCTCTATGTATAGAACAGAGTACTTAACTTAACTTTGACTATAAAATAACATTGCTAGTTATAGGTCAAGTTAAAATCTAGAAAGTCTGAACAATAGCTGAGTATACATTCTTATATTGTCTCTGTAGAATAAAATCTGGACCAGAACTAAAATTAACTGGAACCAGCACCCCTAAAGAAGAAAAAGTGGGTGGATCTAATAAACAAGATTTTAATTAGAGGTGAGATAAGTAAAATTTAACTTGCTTATACTGACTATAATAAAAACAGAAAAACTCTTTTCCATTTAGTATACTCTGTAATAAGTGATTCTTTATAAAAATCTTTTCAGATCAATATTTTGAGTTAAGATGGACTTGACAATATAAAAGTTATTTGATGAATGATCCCATCGAAGTGTGACTAATAAAGGTAAGCCACACGATTAAAAAGTGGTGTTATCTTTTAGCAATTTAAAGTAAAGTTGGCTCTGTATTTAGAATGCGAAAACCTTGGGGATATATATTTTTTTAAATAATTCCAAATAGCATATTTTTGCATACCCCGTAGGTATTACATTTACTCCTTGAAGGGATTCATAGAAATAGAAGGGTGAGAAAACTAAACAAAGACCCTCCAAAGAAAATTATAGGGGTAAGTTTATTCAGGCCGTTTTATATTTGAAATGAGACAATATTCAGAGGGTTTGATCTTAATGGAATACTCTTCCCTCATAGTATCATCCGGCACCTATGAGACTGTAAAAATCAGACGAGGAACCCGTCCAAAACTTCATTGGAGGCAAATATAAGAGCTTCCATATAAATCAATAGGTATGTAACGGGTTTACTATTAATATGAATGAGACCCGGTGTATTAAACTATTATGTTTGAGTAATCTTTCTATGTTTTAAATTAATGAGTCTAAGCCTATTGGATTTTTGGCCTACACTTTTCTTCCATGCAGACTTATTCCTAGGTTGCTAAATATAAATCATGAATAATGTAACAAAGGAATGTTTTAAAAAAATGTTTTTCTAATAAAGTTTTTACATTCTATTCAGATTTTTAAATATTGAACTATTGTCCTGAAGAAGGTGACGATCCACCTTAGCACCGAAACGCCGCGTCGACAGTTGTTCTTCATGTATTTATTGCACATATTGTTTACCTTTTATTTAAAAATATGATGAATATATGATTTTAAATGTGTTTTTAACTTTGTTAATATCAATTGTATAGAACATGATCTTTTGAATAAAATATTGATAATACATTCCTTTGAATTCATATGTTTGATTAGAAATTGATTATTCTATGTATGATTTTATATATTTTTGTCTGTAAATTTAGCAACCTGGTAAAATTTGTCTTATTATATCTCAGTGTATGGTCTTACTATAACTAAGTTAACCAATCCAATTAGAGGAACGAATCCTCATGTTTTCAGAGTAGAAGGAGAAGGGAACTTTGTGTTTGTTTCAGTATCTATACCCATCCCTTTTCCAAGTACTAGGGTACCTCCCAAACCTTTTTGAATTTTGCCTCCTATTCCTCAGTACAAAATACCGCAAGCGGGGAACGAGCCTTGTTGCAAATTATACAGGATCTGATTGCGTGAGGAGTTGTTGAAGAGACGTCTGCTAATGTGTGTAATAGCCCTATTCTTCCCATTCTTAAGAGGGCACCTTCGGGTTCCTCTAATGATCATCCTGATGTTTATCGTTTTGTGATTGACTAGCGCGAAATTAATAAAATAGTGGTTCCTCAGTTCCCAGTGGTCCCTGACATTACTGCTCTTCTGACAAGGATTCCTTCCTCTGCTAAATTCTTTTCTCTCATTGATCTGAAAAATGCATTCTTCAGTATTCCGATCCATCCAGACAGCAGGCACTTGTTCGGTTTTACACTCGGTGGCAGAATTTTTAGATTCTGTCGAGCTCCTCAGGGCTATACTGAGAGCCCTAGTATATACAGTCAGGCTTTGAAAGCACAATTGGATGCCCTCACTCTTCCTTCAGGTTATGTATTGCTCCAATATGTAGATGACCTTCTCATCGCCTCTGATACTGAAAAGGGTTGCAAAGACAGTACAGTTAAATTGTTGTTGGATTTGCAACACCACAGACATAAAGTGTTCCTTTCCAAATTTCAATATTGTCGACAGGAGGTCACCTATTTAGGTCACCTACTGTCGAAGGAGGGTAGGAGATTGACCCCTGAGCGCATCAGTACCATTGTTAAAATGCCTATCCCTAAAACTCAGAGGGATGTGCGCACTTTTATTGGCATTGCTTCCTATTGTCACCAATGGCTCCCTAACTACTCGTTACTAACAAAGCCCCTGCTGGCATTAACCACTAAAGATGTGCATGAACCCTTGCCTTGGACTTCTGAATGTTAGCAGTCTTTTGAGCAACTAAAAGTTGCGCTTTGCTCTGCGCCTGTGCTTGGTACGCCTGACTATGCAAAGCCGTTCGTGCTGTACCTACACAAGACAGCTGGCTGTGCACTCTCTGTCTTAACACAGACCTTTGGAGGTAAGCAACGGCCGTGTGCTTATTTTTCTGCTCTTCTTGACACTGTCGCGAGAGCCCTCCCGAGCTGTCTAAGAGCGGTAGCGGCTGTGGCCGTCTCTATAAGGCAATCGGCTGGGCTCGTACTTGATACTGACCTCACAGTCATGGTCCCCCATGCTGTGGATACTCTTTTGAACAAGACCAAGACGCAGCACCTCACCAGTGCACATCTAACCGGTTATGAGCTAACTCTCTTTGCACCACATGTCACGATTAAAAGATGTGCCACTCTGAACCCAGCCACGTTACTACCCCTCCCTTCTGAGTAAGAGGAAATTGACATACATGATTGCATTTTTCGGACTGAGGAAGAGACGAAGGGATGGGTAGACTTGACTGATGTTCCCTTATCTGACCCCCAAGGGGAACTATATGTTGATGGCTCTTGTTTCAAATTACCAGATGGCACCACCACTGCAGCATATGCAATCACTACACTGTACACAGTAGTTGAGACGTCACGAGTTCCCTATCAGTCGGCCCAAGCTGCAGAGCTTGTTGCCCTTATTCGAGCTTGTGAGTTGAGTGAGGGACTGGCTGTCAATGTCTATACTGACAGTCAGCACGCCTTCGGAGTCGCCCATAATTTTGGACGGCTCTGGGCAGAGAGAGGGTTTCTCACTTCCCATGGGATGAAGATCCAACATGGTCCCCTCATACATAGGCTTTTATCGGCTTTGACACTCCCCAAGAAAGTAGCGATAGTAAAGTGCAGCGCACACAAGACAATTACTGACAATGTGGACAAGGGGAACGCATTTTCAGACCAGATAGCTAAGGAGACTGCCCGAACGAAGATGAAAAGGATGTTTGTAGCAGGTCCCGCTAGGTGGGTGCCCGAGGTCGCCATGTTTGAGGATACGCTGGAAAATGTCAAGGAGATACAGAGTGAGGCAACGATTGAGGAATTAGCAATATGGCAGGAAAGCACAGCACGTTTGGATGAGGAGGGGTGTTGGACTGATAAGTCATGGAAACAGAGATGGATGCTTCCAGATGCATATGTTCTTCCCGTAGTCACCATGGCACATGGGCCAGCTCATATCAGTGCTAAGGCTATTTGTAAATTGCTAGACCCTGTATGTCAAAATGATAATATCCCAAAGACTGCTGATCATTTGGTCAAATATTGTATGGTGTGCATGATGCACAATCCTGGAAAAGGTACCCCTATGCCACCTGGTAATTTTGCACCTCCCACTTTCCCTTTTGAGGTCCTTCAGATAGATTATATAGAAATGGATCGAGTCAACAATTTGAAATATGTGTTGGTGGTTGTTTGTGCATTTAGTAAGTGGGCTGGGACCTATCCCACGAAAGGAAACACAGCCATAGCGACTGCAAAAGTACTCCTGAAGGAGTGCTTTCCTCGCTTCGGCTTGCCCCCTTTGATTTGGAGTGACAATGGAAGCCACTTTAGCGCTAAAGTGATTCAGTTAGTTTGCGAGGGACTACATATCAGACAAAAATGTCATGCTGCAAATCATTCTCAGTCCGCAGGTTTGGTTGAGAAGTACAATGGTACTCTCAAACTGAAACTGGCAAAGATTCAGGAAAGCACAGGGTTGCAGTGGCCAGTTGCTTTACCATTAGCCCTTTTGTCCACAAGAACAACAGCGCATTGTAGGACAGGACTGTCCCTCCAAGAGGTCATGTTTGGGCGATCTGCAAATGTCTGGGGCATCCCACGTCCTCGTAGGTTTTCTGAAATTGAATATCCTCTATTAGTGGACTATCTGTATGAGTTAACTAAAAGTCTGAGTTCTATTCACCAACAGATCCAGGACTCCCTCCTGCCAGTACCTGAGGGGCCAGGACATGATATTCGGCCTGGAGATTATATATTAATCCAAAATTTCCAGAGAAAGAAGAACTTGGAGCCGAGGTGGAAGGGCCCAGTCCAGGTGCTCCTTGCCACCCGCACTGCAGTCAAGGTCACAGGCCGAAAGAACTGGATTCATAGTCAACACTGCCGCAAAGTGCCTCTACCCTTACCGTATGATCAGTGGGTCAGAGATGGAATAGGGGACTCGGAGTGGGAGCAAGTCCCACGGTTCGTCCCCTTTACAGATGCTAAACTCACGTGGACCCAAACAGAGGCAGAGAATGAGAAGGTGCTAAATACGGCAGTGCCCCCGGAGATTAAGGCAATTCAAGAGCCCCTCTCTACTGGCCCCTCTGTGTCTGAGCCCCTTTTTACTGACTCTTCTGTGCCTGGAGTAGCTAGGTACAATTTGCACCCCCGACGGAGGAACAGTGCACCAAAGGAGGAAAAGTCAGATTAGCAGGGATGGACTCGACAAGTCAGGCAACAGTAGTTTAGGGAGAGGCGAGATTGTTGCATTGTTCGGACATTGGTCAGGATAAATCGAACGTGCTCCCCTGGAGGGGGGTAAATTATCCTGTGCGACGTGGGATTTCTTCAAGAGCTAGGATCGGACAGCTCCACCGCCGGTGCTCAACAGTACCAACGTTGATGAACAATATGAGTCTGCCAGTGAGGCTCAGACGGACACTGGGAACACTTGCCCCTTTTTTAACAGTTTCATTGCATTCTCTTTCCCTTGTTTTGTGATGTATCCATTTGGTCGGCCCATTACCGAGGAAGAACAACCGTTTGCACCTCCGCGTCCAGAGCGGGGTTGGTCCACGAAAAGTAAAATAGTTTTTGCATCAATAGTTGTTATTACACTAATAATTGTACTAGGGATATCTTACTTTCTGGATGAGAAGTATCCTGTGCATTCCCTGGTTGGTACAACACCCGTTCCTCCTGAACACATGTTTCTCACTTTGGCTCCTCACAAGGGAGAACACCAAAAGACCTACACTGATAATGTTTTCATACAAATGTTACACCAAGCTCATGACGTGCCTAACACAACAAATTGTTGGGTCTGTGGATTGCTCCCCTCAGTCACTCATAAGAGAGATAATCTACTGTCAATGCCTTTGTCATACCTTGGAAGTTGCGAGGGCTGGTTTGAATTGCTTGTAATGGTACACCACCATTTCCACCACCACTCCCGTCGGATTATGACCCCTGCAGATTCTAACACTGTGACTGATTATATACGTTTCCATCATGGGTTTATTCCCATAGGCAAGGCAGGATTAAACATCTCTGGTACTTTGTCCCCAGACTCTTGTATGCGCAAGTATGATAAGGTGAAGAATAGCACATGGCTTCAGATGGAAATGGCTGATTTCCAGACATTTAACACATCTGAGTACTTCCGCTCCTTCCAAGACCGTAATGTGACTAGGGATAAGCCAATACCGGTGTCTGTGGTCAACTCCACAGCTGCTTTCTGTGTTCAGGGACGGGGGGAGGTAGAGGTGGGGGACAACAAATGTAATTTTACGTTCCCACTTAGCACGATTAATAGTCCACCCTTGGTTTTGCCCCCTAATGTCTACTTCGTTTGTGGATCTCAGGCTTATGTCTGGCTGCCATGGGGATGGTCAGGCAGATGTTACCTCTCTTTCCTTCTTCCCCTAGTGTATGTCGCTCCGCCCAATTACTATAAAGACCATCGGCTGCAGCACAGAAGTGTGTACTTGTCCCGGGTGAGAAGGGTTATTGACACAAAAGATATAGATCAGACAGATACCACTTTGCAGCAGTTTGAGGATGCCATGAAAGGTATTGTACCTTTTTGGGGTCCCATGTCCAATAGCCTTAACATTCATCGGCTCACGAGAGTTGTAGAAGGGGTCATTAATACAACAGCAGGGATTCTGACCAATATCACTGCTGAGCTTCAGGCTATGAGACTCGTTACCTTACAAAACTGGATGGTGTTAGACGTCATCCTTGCTGATCGGGGAGGGGCCTGTCGCGTCATTGGTAGTAGCTGTTGTGTATATATACCTGACCACGCCCCCAACATATATGCTGCCATACAGAAACTACACAGACTCTCCTCCGACATTCACCGGGAAAATGGTACTTGGACCCTATCTGGGTAGTTTTGGGGTCTGTTTGCATCCTGGGGTTGGAAGATCCTTGCTTTCCTGGCCATAGTCGCTGGCATTTTCCTCACCTGTTGCATCTGTATACAATGTCTCCCAGCCTGTTGCTCTTATTGTGTTACACTTCTCACCCCAACCGACCCCACCCACGATACTCATGCTGTGATTATGACTCAGAAAGAAATAGACAGTTTTATGCAGATAGACGAGGGTATATTCGAAGACTCAATTTCACTTGATGCTGAATACATGGATTGCTCTGAATTCTGAAGATCATTTATTATATACATGCCATGCTATATTCCATATTCTCTCAACTTCAAATAGTTAGCTCCTGCTAAATGGAGGGTATGTTATAATGTAAATGTTATGCACTCGTTTTGCTTACCTATTGCTCTTTGTAAAGTTAGCATTCGCGGCACCATTTTAAGTTGAGCCGCCATTTTGAGCCATGATCGAAACTAACTTCTGTCTCACTGTGTCTGCCTCAAAAGCAGCTTCGATATTGTTTTTTGTTGTTGTTGTATTTCTCCAAGGTTGAGCTTCGCTGTACTAATGAATAGACTGTTTTTGTCATCGCATTTCTTTCCCGCTAGATAGGCCTGCTCCCACCCTTAGACCGGTGGGGCGCAGTCAGAGTAACCTTGACGCTGGGATAGCATGTACCCGGTCCCAGGATTGCAACTCATCCTTTAGTACCTCCTTTGTTCATCAGCTACCAACTGGAAATTTCCAGTCTGGGCGTATCTTTAGTGGTTCTGGAGATGTACATTATGTGTTACCATGTTGGCAGAGGTCAGTCCCTCTGCAGCAATCTAAGGAGGCTGGTCAGACCGGACTCCACTCGAGTGTACTCCTAATAAATACTTTTGGTTTGTATTCTCTTGTGTCTGACCGACTCTTCATTTGTATGGAAGGCTGAGAGGTGGTCGTGAGTGACCCGGGTGGCCCTAATCGGGTCACTTCCTTCATTATGGGAATATATACGATTGGTAGGTTGTTCAAGAACTCATAGTACCCAGAGCCAACAACTGAGCTGCACCGTACAATGGTTTTTCCTTGTGTACCGAGGATGGATCAAATTATATGGTGAAATATGTAGAGTAAAAAATGGAATCAAGGAAACCTACGTATTTCTGAAATGGGTATCAGATTTGGAGTTTAGGAGCAGTGGTTATTTGTACATCTCTGAATTTGTGGGTAACCATACTAGCACGTGATTCAGAAGGCATTTTTCAAAATGTCTTCTATCACACTGGCTTACATTTAGAAGGCACAAATGCAGCAAAATCTAATTGGTAACAAAAAATGTTCTACTGTTCTACGTTCCCAGGTGTCTTCCGTGGGTAGGCCTGGTGCCCGTGATAGGAAATGGCCCAAAACGCAACACGGACACATCACATTTTTCCACAGAAAAATGGCCCTTTTTTTGCAATGTGGGTATCTGTGGATTTTGGGCCGTAACCCGGCCGGCAACTAGGAAAACCTAACAAACCTGTACATTTCTGAATACTAGACACCTAGGAAAATCCAGACTGGGGTGACACGCATGGCTTTCCTGAGGTTTTCCCACCCAGAAGCCTTTGCACACCAAAAATTTTGACAAAAAACACACATTTTCCTCATATTTCTGTGAGGAAAACTTCTGGAATCTGTGGGAAGCCACACATTTCCTACCAACCAGCATTCCTCTAAGTCTCCTGATAAAAATGGTACCTCATTTGTGTGAGTAGTCCTAGTGCCTGCGACAGGAACCAGCCCAAAGGGCAACATGCACACATCATATTTTTCCACTCAAAACTGGCCCTTGTTTTGCAATGTGGGATAGCCGTGGATTATTGGCCCTTGTTCATCCGGCACCTAGGGAAACCTAGCTAACCTGCATATTTTTTTAAACTAGACACCTGGGCAAATCCAGGGTGGGGTGACTTTCATGGCACTCCCAAGGCTTTCTTAGCCAGAAGTCCTTGCAAATTTTAAACTTTGACAAAAAAACACATTTTCCTCACATTTCTGTGCAGGAAAGTTCTGGAATCTGTAGGGATCCACATATTTCATACCACCCAGAGTTCCTACATGTCTCCTAATAACAACAGTTTCCCACTTGTGTGGGTGGGCCAATAGACCACCACACAAAAGGTCCTGAAGCTCTACGTGGCGAGATCAGGGAAAGGAGCAGCTGCTGTATTTAGGGCCGTGCTGTGCCGCCACCTATGGAAACCTACCAACTACAGACATTTATGGAAACAAAATGTGAAGTGATATGTGGCAAGTTGTTGTTGGTATTCACTAAAGGCCATGAGGCCGATTCACATTCCATGGTGGTGTGCCTTGTGTGAATCCCAAAAGGTTTTCTTACCCACAATGCCCTGCAAACTTCATTTTCTTTACATTTCTGTGATGGAAACTTCCAGAATCAGGAGGAATCCACAAAATTCCTACCACCTAGCAGCAACCCCCATCCCTATATTTTTTTTAAAGAAAATTATATATTTTTTTTAAAGAAAAGTCTCTTGGTGTCTAGTGGGCTTTCTGCCCCCTTCCCCCCCCCCCCCCTCCCGGGAGCATATTGGGGTAATTACCCCATCCGCCCCTCACAGGGGGTAGAGAGACTGACATTTTTAATGGGAAGTGGCGGAAACGCAAGCCTTTACCTAAGGAGTTGCTCCCCCATTCCTGGTGCCTAGTGGGTGGAGCCCCACTTGGGGATCGCTCTTTTGTGACAATCCCCAAGCAGGGATCAGCTGGGCAGAGGTACCATTGGAAAGGGGTGATTCT
This sequence comes from Calotriton arnoldi, assembly GCA_963921515.1. Taxonomy (NCBI): domain Eukaryota; kingdom Metazoa; phylum Chordata; class Amphibia; order Caudata; family Salamandridae; genus Calotriton; species Calotriton arnoldi. The sequence goes on from CAWUFW010002920.1 coordinate 720,380, forward strand.
CCCCTTTCCAATAATACCTTTCCCAAGAGAATCAGTGCTCGAGGGCTGAGATATGCCCCCCGAGCACTAATGCAGTTAAAGTAAAACAAGCCCATCGGGTCATTTACTTTCACTTTACTGTAATGACGGCAGCACGCCCTAAAAAAAAACCTCTTGGCTATTCTGGAAGCTCTTCCAGAGCAACCTGAGATAAAAATAAAATAAAGGAATCCCAGAGGGGTCTTTACACACCTCTTCAGTGAGGGCTAATGGCCGGCAGTCACACTTTTAAGGTCGCAATGGGGAGGGGGCACATAAGGGGTTAATGCATGTCTATAGTCATATATGGATGATGATGCAATTTTTAGATTTCCTAAATTCTGGGCAAGGCATTAGTGATTTAGTCATGGTATCAGAGACACCATGCATGTAGCCAAGCATGGCCATACTGTTTTACGTATCAACCTGATGATATCATCCAAAAGTGACTAGTGGGTGGCAGGATTTTGAAATCTAGGCCTCTAGGTAGAGGTCTGTTGTTACCCAATAACTCTAAAACCTTTCCCTCCCCCAAGAAAGCACAAACCACAAGGAAACGCTGTGAAGCCCGACCCACCCATACAGCACAGAAATAGCAGAAAGGAGGCAGTTAGAATAGATTAAATCCTAGCATAGGTATCGTGGCATGTCATTTATTGATCATTTCCCTAGTTAGGAGTGAGGTGAGAGTGGTCACCCTAAATCAGACCCACCTCCCTACAGTTTCAGGCCAAAAATGCTGAGAGAGAGAAATGTCTGAAAGACAAACCTTCAGGTTTTGACACCTCTGGTTCCATATACTGATGGAAGGGAGCTTAGCCCTGCAAAGTAGCCTCCACCTCATGAAAGAGAGCAACAGGACAATAGGATGCTGCAAGAGGATAGAGGATAATGTTGCAGAAGGAGTGGTGTAAAACAAGAGAGACGAATAACAGGACTAAACAGAGGAAGGCATAGAGCTGGAGTCAAACCAGTGAGAAGATGGGATAGATGGCGATGGCAAAGATGGGAAATGGGTGTCTAAAGAGAGATAAAAATATGGAACAAAAGAAAGAAAGTGAACCTAGACAGAGGAGACAAAGGTAAGAGAGAAAGAAGAACAAAGAGAACTGGATGTCAGAGAGAGGGGAAATGTTAAAAATAAGAAATGAAAAGTGACTGGTAGAGTGACAGACATAGAGAGTGACATAAATTACAGAGATTCACAGTGATTTAAATAGGCAGGTGGCCTGGATGAATCTATGTGATTGCTGAGGCTGTTTGCTCAGTGGACTGATGCACCCACTCCAAACATCTGTCTTTTACCCGATATTCACAGGTTTGAATCCTGGCGGGTACACTCAGCCTCTCATTCTTCAACCTTTCACTCTTGTCACTGGTTTAGACCTCAAAGTTCATAGCTATTTACATGCATCCAGTGGGCACCGGCTTCTCACAAAAGACCTGTCCTGTCTTCTGAGTTACTATAGGCTCAGGAAGCAGGTTGTGACTCTCTGGGCTGAGGCTTCATCCAAGATGGCTGCTGCACTACTCAACGTCGATGCCAGAGTAGGACGCGCATCAAACCAAAGGTTCGACCTGACAATCCCTACTTGCCCGGAAATTGCTCAGAAAAATGATGGGCGAATCTATAGACTGAGCAGACATAGACATGTGAATCCCTTATGAAGACACTCCTAGCAGGCAGCGCATCTTCAAGCCAGTGTTACATGGCAATTGACATACAGACGAGAAAAATCAGCATAGTTATTTTTTACAACACAAACTAAAAAAGAAGACTTTACACAGTTAAAAACATATCAGATAAGACTTTTGTAAGTCCAAATATATAACAGTGAATAAGATCAAGCATAAAGAGCAGGAGTGCCCTGTACACAATACCCTGAAGCAAGTGGATGGGCAACTCTATTCGTAGCTCCAAAGAGTGAAGTTGCTCCCAGGTGTGAGGCCTGTTGGCACTTTTCCGCTCCCTGCACCCTCATATTTTTTTGCCCTTTGCTCACAGCTGAAGAGAAAAGCATGGGCACAATATTGATGGGTGGTGAGTATTACCCAGATTACATCATCTGAAAGTGACAAGTGGGTGGCGTATTTATAAACCCCAGGCTCCCAAGGAGAGGTCTCATTGGTCCCTCTCTATGAGACTGCACAGACTGCAAGGAAAGGTTTCGAAATCCCACACATGCGCACACGCATGTTTTAAAAAAAAAAAACATTTTTAAATGTGAGGCACCGTTTGTGTTCTCGATGGCAACACTTTTCATGAGAGGTTGATCTTGGTACAGGGCTGTATGGAGGGACGCCAACCTGTTTGTCTTCCAAACCTTCCATCCGTACCACTAAGGCACATCGGTGGCAAACAGGGTCTTGCCCACTATTTTTAGAGTGGGAACCCTGTTCCCCTTATCCCCAGGCTGACGAAGACTGAGACATATCTGTGGTGGAACCTCATTTGCAAAGAGCATATTGCATCACACAATCTCCAACGCTCAATCCCACAGTCACCATCTTCTTTGTCTGTGATAATGGCTCATGATGGGGTTATTTTTGGATCACTTAAGAGCTCATTGTTGCTTATATTTGTAACATTTCGCTTGATGCAGGATCTGTACCATCTCTTCGGAAAATGTCCACTGTAAGGCCCTTTTTGATTAAGCCCACTAAAAGGGGTGTCGGACCACATATTCTCCACAATTTGTCAACAGTTTTTGATACAATTGACCATACATACTTATCTCAAGGCTTGGTGACATTCTCCTCTCTGGTATGCTCTTAAACTGGTTAACATCTTCTCTACAAGACTGAGACGAATCTGTGACCATTCCACCCGTTTTGTGCTGAATCCAACTCTGTTAGTTGTGGCATCCCTTGGGGTTTTATCTTATCACTGTTCCTGTTCAACATTTAAACGCTTCTATTGGCTAAACTGCTGCATGTGGAGCTTCTTTGTATGCATATGAGGACAACACCCAATCTGGCCAATCATGGTGCTGGCTAAAAGGCTGGACAAGTGATCATTGCAGAGCAGAAGGTTTGGTCGTTACACTCTTTTAGATGTACATAAAATTGATGAAGCTCAATCGCACAAGATGGCTGTCTGACAAAATAGCAAAGGGAAATATATTATGTGTGGACACAATATCGTGTCAAAAATATCGAGGACCAGAATATCGAGGAGGTAAGTGCAAATACGTAAATATAGCTTTACTATTCATAACTCCACATCTATGTACCTTGAAGATATAGATATAGTCACAATATTTTTGTCCTTGATTTTCTTGAGACAATATTTTGTCAACACAATATTTTTTTGGGATATTTTATCCAAAAACCCCCAAGACTGAACTTCTGCTCACACCTCCTCAGGACTCACCTTTTCCGTTAACCTGGCCTGCTGTCTGTCCACCCTTGATTTCTTTGTCCGTAATTTGGACATTATTACTGATGGATATCTGGCCTTAAGAAGCCAGGTCAGCAGTGTAGCCTGCACTTGTTTTTGGCATCTCAAGTGTTGAAATCCATTCTGCCCTACTTGGTTTCTCACAACATAGAATCAATACTCTTGTGTAATCCAGCTCGGGCTACGAAAATAAGGAATATTAGTGGCTTAGACTCATTCCTCCAACAACTTCAGCTTGTACAGAATGTGACTGCCTAACATATTTATCGGACATCCAAATAGGCACACGTAATGCCGCTGCTGCCTCCGCGTCACTGGCTGCCTGTCAGAAGCAGAATTGTTTTTTAAATCTATGATTATTCTTCATAGATTAATCTATCAAATGACCCAGGAATTTGTAGCTAGGACATTTTCATTGTATGTGCCTGTAAATTGCAGCAACTATTGCCTAATGTCCCTAGAACTAACGCTGCCACCTATGGCGGCAGAGCCTATAAGTCTTTTGTCTTTAACGAGGAGCAACTTCAGGAAAGAAACACATTAACAGCAAATAGTTACAAAAAAATAAAAAGCATGGTGCATTTACTCTGTAAAAGTAGTCTAAAAATGTAATTACCAAGTTCTACATTTCTGTTTATAAAAGTTCTTACTTCGAGCCATTTCTAAGCTCATTTATACATTGATATGCATAAAACATACAACATATTTATAAAAAGTAAAACTGTCACCTAAAATGTTATTTTTACATTTCTGTGCGACTACATTAATCAGCGCAGAAGCCAAACGCTGATAAAAAACACACATGATCACAAAGCTCGCGCGCCATGTCACATATTTAATGTCCCTAGGTATTTGCCTTTACCTTCAGATGTCAAAGCTGATACCAAATGAACTTGTTCCTAATATAAATGACAGAGTTAAGAGATGATAGTTTTACAATATCCGCATTCATCCATTTTATAATTATTTACAAATCAGCATATGTATTTGTCCATTTCTGTGTCATGTTAGTGAGTTAGGGCCATATGTATCAAACCCATGTTTTGCGATTCTCAAATAGCGAATTTTTGCGAATCGCTATTTGAGAATCGCAAAACGCGATGTATGTAGGATTTGCAAAAAGTTTTGCAAATCCTACATATTCCTTATTTGCGAATCGCAAATTGCGATTCGCAATTAAGGAAACCCTCCCCATTCATTCCTATGGGCCTAGAGGCCCATAGGATTGAATGGGAAGACATTCTCAATTTGCGATTAGCAATTAGAGAATCGCAAATTGAGAATGCAATTTCAAGGGTGCAAGGGTGTCAAAGGACACCCTGTTGCACCCTGAAACAAGCATGGGTGCACATGTGGCGCACATACATGCCCTAAGGGCATGTATGTGCGCCACATTACACTTTGAAAATGCAAAAAAGTGCATTTTTCAAAGAAATCGCAAATTACCACCAACTTGAAGTTGGTGGTAATTTGCGATTCCTTAAATCCAAATTGCACTTTTTTTGTGCTTCTTACATTGCATTTAAGGAATCGCAATTTGGGATTCCTTAAATGCATTCGCAAATTAGGGAATCGCAAATTTTGCGATTCCTTATTTTGCGAGGCAGTTTTGCCTTCATACATACCACGTAGCCAAATTGCGATCGCAAACGCTGAAATTCTGCGAATTTCAGCGTTTGCGATCATATTTTAGTTGATACATATGGCCCTTAATGTTTAAAATGTATGGATGATGCTTTAAATGTAGAGCTGCTTATTGTCATAAAAGATTTGCTGTTTTACATTCACAACCAACAAGTAACAGTGCCTATATGTTTGCTTTAGATATGAATACATACATTTGCACGTATGGTGAAGCCTTTTTTCTCACATATCTCATTTTTGCTGTCATAAAGCCTAAGTTCCTTATACATGAGTGATAATAAAGAATAGTGAGATATGTTTATGTGACAGGTCTCCCTGTGAGGCCACTGCTTGTCATGTCACTGCATGTGCTGATTGGCTCCCCAGCCCCACTCTTTGTTTAGGACTCGTGCGCCCTCTGGTTACCTGGGATTGTCTGGGTTCTGATTAGTGTTGCCAGTTAGGGTCAAGGGCCTGAGCCGGGATGGGGCGTAAACTGTTCTCTGCTGTCAGTATTTGTACATTTCTTAATCTGCAGTGATGATCATGTGAAGCCATTTGAGTAATGTCCTTGAAGGATTGCACAACCAAGACCTTACTGCCTGTCTGAGCCTGTCCCCCGGGGGAACACATAATATTCTCTGATGTTCAATTGAATGCATAAGCAGCTGTGCAGATGAATCATGCATAAATATTTTAATGGTTTGATGTTGTGTTTGAAGCAAAGAGAAGACATGGGGGCCGATTCACAGAACTAATCTGAGACAAAATCCTAAACTTACTACTTATGGTATTTACAGAATGCACTTACGACTGCACTTATGACTACTAACTTTACGTCCGCACTCAGGCCGGAATTTCCGCACCCGGAGCGGAAATCCCGCACCCAGAGCGGAACTCCCGCACTTGTGCCGGAATCTCCGCTCCCGGGCCGGAATACCTGCATTCTGGCCGGTTTAGCATTTCCTCAATGCTAATCACCTGTCCAAGTGCCTACCATCCCTACCATGCATCAGATATAGTCAATTAACACCAGTTTGTGGGTATTCCGGCCTGGAAGCAGAGATTCCGGCCCTAGTGCGGAAATTCCGACACAATTGCGGGATTTCCGTTCCGGGTGCAGAATTTCTGCTGCGGGTGCGGAAATTCCGGCCTGAGTGCGGACGTAAAGTTAGTAGTCGTAAGTGCAGTCGTAAGTGCATTCTGTGAATACCATAAGTAGTAAGTTTAGGATTTTGTCTCCGATTAGTTCTGTGAATCGGCCTCATGGCCTTTAGTGAATACCAACAACAACTTGCCACATATCACTTCACATTTTGTTTATGCTGGGGATGGGCGAGCTGGTGTTTTCTGTGCGAGTGCAATTGTATTATATGAGTGAGCGCACTAATAAACGAACATTAGAGCAGTGTCTGGTAGAGGAAAACATCGCCGTTCTGCTAGTGTATTATCTTAATGCAATACTATTACTATTAGTAGTAGTACTAGTATCATTATTTTAATATTATTATGAGTACTTTTCTTCTTCTGTTATTATTATTATATTATCACCAGCTGTTAGGGCTGTACGAGTTGTTAAAGGCTCTAAATACAGTATTAGGCCGAAGCCACGGGTAGGACCTAGAGTGCGGGAAAATGCCTTTGCTGGTATAGCCTGAAACAGAATGTCTATATTTCCATTTGGACATTACACCACTGAAGGTAGAATGTTAAAATTAAAAAGAGAGAAGCAAAAAGATAAACATTGGAATATTGGAGCATAAGGCCTATACCAGCCATAAATGGTATTGAGATACATCGTTGTCTTCATTGGAGCTCCCAACATTGCAATGTTCTAATATAGCATTATAGCCTGCTGGTGAGGGCTGCTAAAAGCCTTGAACCTAAATGAGAGCCTTAACAACAGGTTGAACCTGAGGCAGAAGAGCTATAAAGTAATTAGAACATTCCACCTATTGGATGTAAAATGTTCTAAATTAAAAAGGAAGAAACAGAAAGCCAAACATTGGAATGTTGGAACAGAATGCCTGTACCAGCCAATATGGGCCCTAAGCCACTCCGTTGTCTTCAATGAAATGCTCAACATTCGAACTATCTAATATTATTTATTAAGCAGGCATCTACAAAAGCATTTTGGCACTAGGAAGCAAAGAACAGATCCAATCAATGGATTAACAAAACAGATTTAAGTGGTTGTCAGAAAAAATCTAAATTAGCTATGATTCGCAGTCCCATCAGGCTTAGGACCTAGAACTCAGATGGCTTCCCCTCCACATTTTACACATTTGAAGTGAGGGACATCAAGGAGCAGTGAAGCGCTGGACGGTGGAGATCTAGCTCGTCCGTGCGGAGTCACTCTACATGAAATAAAGACCAGTAAAAGTTTCTTTGTATCACACAGTGTTCTCTATTCACTGGCACCAAAGCAGACTACGTCAAGGGAATTACAGAGGGTTGAATTTTTGGAAGCCCCATGCTAGCCTAACTGCCTCCTTCTGTAGTCACCGAGGCTTGCAATATGTTGCTCTGGGTGCCTCTGACAGAGTAAATTGTAGTAGTCTATGTGGGCCAATAGACAGGACCCGACCACTAGTCCATGTTGACCCAGATGCAGAAAGGGTAGGGTCTTTTTTAACATCTTTATCTGGGTAAATCCTTTGGAACAAACATTTTTGACTTGTGGATGATAATTGCAGATTCTCCTAGCAAATAGTTAGAGAGTCCTTATTTTATTAAAGATGAAGGAGGTGACTATTATGCAATCTCTTTTCCTGCTTTATTTACATTATGCATTCAAATATGTACTGCCTTTCTCACAACCTTGCATTCTCAATCAGGAATCATTCACATAAAATAAATACAACCAACACTATAAATAGGCGTTTCCCCCAAGCAAACTACCTCTTTTTTGAGGTGCCGGAATTACCAACCCTGGAGCATCTAAACATAAAAGTCTGCCTTACAATTGACATCGTGTTTTTGCACTCCAGTCAGGCATAACCTCTAATGCTGCCCTTTGATTGGTTGAAACTAGGACTGCAAACAATCAAAAAAGCTATTAAAAACGGGTCACCAAAGCGGGAACATGATATTCACATATATAGTGATGGGATAATATTTGCCTTCCTAGTTTTTGATAAAATCAATACTCTACTTCACTATTATCTAGAAGAATCTGCAATTTTGTTAGAATGCAGGTGGCTCTAATATGCAAGTATTATGCATTTCCACCACATTCATCGCAGCATGCTGAAGGGCGTACAATAAAACGTTTTAAACGTAGACAACCTTGACCAATCTGCTGATTTTAGAATATTTTACAGCTGAGGCCCGGCCAAAAAGTCCTTAAAAGGCTGAACCCCTTGCACTGAACATGCTCAAAACTAACTTGTGTGAAACCCCCCGACAAAGCCATAACCCCATTCTTCTACTCAAAGAAATTGAAAATACTTATTTAAAACGTTACTGCATTGCTATAAGTAACTGAGGGGTTGCTGACCTCAATCCCTCCGCTACCTATATATACTGTTGAAGACAGCTTACCACACATAGTTTAGGGTGCTGGAGAAACAAAGGAAACTCAATAGAAGTAGACACATTCTTTGTATTTCTTGTAATTGTAAAGTGCACCCCAAATGGTGAAAATGCATAGTAGCTACATCAAAAGCTGTAACATCTGACACTCTTCTGCAAGACCCCAGACATAACAATGTCATTAGCTTAGGCTTGAGTGACAGCTTCTCATTGTCTCTCGAAGACTGGTAGAGTTGAAAAACCAATTTAACATCCCATAGCGTAGAATATCTTGGTTTAGTAGGATTTTTATACCTAATTCCTTTTAGCAATCCACAAACAATAGGATGCTTATCCATTGACTTACCCTCAACTTTCTGATGCCGTGATGAAACTGCAGATCTGTAGGTATTAACCATCAGAAAGGATTTGTGCCCACCTGCTAAGGATGTCAAGAAGTTCAGAACACTTGTTACATCTAAACCAATGGATTAATGTTTCTTTTCTCATACTAGCTACACCAACAATCCCAAACTGATTTAAAAGCTCTAGTTGTTCCTTTTGCCCAGGATGCTCTTACATATTTGAAAGTTGACGCCAAAAGGTCTGGCATTTCTACAGACATCCTGAGATGTTCCAGACCACCAACACTGACTTGTTCTCCAGCACTAGTGTGTGTTAGTGCCCGCCTGCATCTCTCATCCACCCTAGAAAAACTGGTTTTAAAAGTAGACAACCCACTGACAACTCTAGAAGAGGTGGGAACCATGGCTAAGCTTACCATACAGCAGTGATAATTGCCAGCCTTGCTAAATGCCTGTGAATCTGAGAAACATACTATGGAATCATAGGGAAATATAAAACTGCATTAAGATTCCCAACAGACCAATCCTGTAGAAAAGCATCCCTAGCCAACACCTCCGGATCTGGCCTGTAACTTTAGAATTTGCTCATCTGAGTCCTCATTGGGGAGGTAAACACATCTATGTCTAGGGACCCCCACAACTTTACTATGGTTTTGAAGACCTGAGGATGCAATTGCCAGTCGTTGCTTTCGTATAGACTTCTCAAATGCCAGTCTGCCAGTGTGTTGGATGGTCTTGGAAGGTATTTCACCTTCAATTAAATTTGCTGTTGGAGAAACAAATTCCCGGAGTGACCTCTTTAACTCCACAAAAATCTTTGACGTTGTCCCTCCTAGTTTGTTTACGTCCCTGGTCCATTTGCAAAAGTACTGCACATCTTGCCCTGTTCCTTATCACAATTGAACTGGCAAACAGTCTGCCCTTTAAGAAGCTCTAAACAATTTATTGCATTAATGACTCCCTCTTGGACCATCTTCCTCCTGTAGAGTACATGCCACCTCCAGCCACATAGATTTGCATTTGATTCTAATACAAGATCTGGAGCCGTAGGAGAAATAGCCCTTCCATTCTATGAGTCTGCATGCTCGAGCCACCGTTCTATCTTGTGTCTTGCTTATTGATACAAACAAACTATCTGAATATTGAAACCCCCCTATCAGATGTTTTATCTTTAGTCTCTGAAGCACTGTGTAATATGGAGGAAAACTGGAAAGTGTGCCTCAATCGACGAAGAGAGTAGCCCTACTAGTTTTGCAAACTACCTCATAGGAATCTGCAGGTAAGTCAAGACAATCCTAAACTCCATCAGTGGCTGGAAAAGAAAGGACTTGCTTCTCTGAGTGTACTAGGAACCCATATAATGCCATTTGTATTACAGGTTTCAGGTCTGACTTTTCCGTGTTGACTACAAACCACAAGCTCAGAATTGGATCTACCACTACCAGTGCCCTCTCAATAAGAGGGATTTTTCCTGACCAATGAACAGTGGTGGCTGGTGACATTTGAAAGTGGTGGGACTTAAATGTTGGGTATGACTTTTATATCGAGCGACGCAAACAAGTTTAATGGACAAACGTGGGGTCCAGTGTGGGTTCTCCTCCCGTGAAAAAAAAGGAAAAAATATTGGCAAATGGTGCATTTTAAAGCAAATTAATTTAGTGATAAAGCAAGGCTTATAAAGCAGTGGGAACGTATATTGTTGAAATATTAAACACATTAAAAACTGCCCCATATCCTACTCCATTAATATGTTCAATAGTTACTGTAATGTGCAAATTGTACAGCGAGACAACTTCAGCCCTTTAAAGTGTGTGCTTGCCTAGTGTCTTGCACTGCATGCAGCTTCAACTTTGGAAAAACATGCTCTAACCAGGCTTCCGGAAGCACCCACAGCTGCAGGTTGCAACCTGCCCTAGAAATATGTGCAGACAGGTCTTTAAGTTGCATAAAAAAAGTGGGGGCTCTCTAAAAAGGAATATGTAAAATACGTTTCTGTGATTCGCATAGTGTGCCACCTGACCGGTATTTTGGTTTCTCTCTGAAATGTAATTATTACACCCAGATAAATATCACAACAACTGACATACAGCTAAAATGTTACTGAGGTAGCCCACCAGCCTAATAGGCTTTTGATGATAAGGTTATTTAGTATTTGGTGAGAGGGAAAACCATTGTCTTATCCCAATGTAGCGATATTCAAGAGTAGGGTCCGAATTTTATTATTTCTCTAATGAGTGGGGAAGATTTTTGGTAGGGTTTTGACTAAGATTAGGGTGTCATTTGCGTACAGTGAAACAAAGACTTTTCGATGGACATGCTGTGCTTCTGTGAGTGGTACGGTCTAAACCAGCCTGCCAGTGGTTCCAGGGGCTATAGCGGAAAGGTCACCCTTGATGAATACCCCTACCAATATGGAAGTTCTTAGAAATGCAATAATTTACCCATACCCACCTGCCGATTCTTAGTTTAGAAGCTGTACTAGACTCATTAGAGCACAGTTTTTATTACATATATTGCATATGTTGCTATATTACACATATTTCCCATTTCTGTTACAGGGATATGACGTCGTTTGCTCAGGATTATACATGTTTTTTTTGCCCAGTGTCTGGGCCAGAATTAGAGGGCAGATGTCTGGATTCCAATAGGAGTGCTTTACCCCACGATAATTTACTTACAGTACAGTGACCCCCAGACCATTCACTGAGAAGTTTAAACCTTGAATCAAGGCACAGAGTGATGCTATGCAGAAGGAAAGCCTTGCTTCAAGGCGCTTCAGCACCTGCCGTCAAAGATTTACCTTGGTATCCTAAGTTAAAACAGCACCATTTTAAACATACCTTTGTCAGCCAAAGATAGACGCCACTCAAAGATGTCCAACAATCACAGGCGTTTTTGTCCAGTTTGAGGTTGGTTACTATGGCATAAAAATAATTAACCTAGTGAGCGAAGGCCAGGACAAGGGACTGATCTAAAGATTACACAGATGTTGCCAGAGAATCGAGGCTGTGTGCTGTTCGAAAAGAAAGTGCAGGCCCTCCTCTGCAAAGAGCAACGTAGCTTCACATGAAGTGTTTGGATGATGGTTACTAGCCGGTAATCCCCTCTTGTCATGTATGTATTCCCTCACTTACCCACCCCCACCCCGTGCTCCTTCATCCTGCTCTGCTGCTTTATACCTCTGTCTGTGCTGTATAAATCCTAATAAATACATAGAAAGTATCCACTTCCTTTTTTTTTTTTTTTTACTTTTTTTTTATTAATCCATGATAGTCACATAACATTACATATTTATAAACCCTGGTTTAAAATAAAAATAAAACACAGTCTTAAAAAATCGAGCAGCAAGCATAGACAATGATTAGCTAAAATCTCCAACATAGTTCATAATTCAATATTCCAATATACACAATATACAAACCATTAAACATTTTTTTTTAAAAAGTGCAAGTGCTAAGTATCTTAAAGAGGCATTCCAATATAAAGCCTCATTCTTCCATATATGTCACCACCGGTCCCCAAATTTCCATGCCCAGCTTCCTCTTTTGGGGGCCTTTTAGAGCATATAGACTATGCTCTAAATTAAAAATACGTCAAAAACCTGGCCCTCCATAGCTCAAAAGTTGGAGCATCCTTCTGCAGCCACATAGAGGCGATACACAGCCTTGCAATGGCGGAAACTAAGAAGATCAAATATCTAAATTTATAAACTAATTGATCATTTCTATCGCTTTCCGCTACGCCCAACAGTATATGGCTAGCTGACAGTGTTACTGGACCCCTAATGATTTCCACTAAAAATTTCTCTATACTCTCAAAAAAGTCACCTAGGTGCCTACATGAGAAAAATATGTGTACAATATCTGCATCTTCCATGCCACAGCGAAAACACCTACCATCATTTGTCCCACCCCATTTTAATAACCTGGCTGGAGTATAATAAAGATTAAAAATAGTTTTATAATATTGAGAGCGGAGATTGGCAGATTTCATTAACTTTCCAGGCAGCTCAATAGAATACTCCACCCGCGTACCTTGACACCCTAGCCTGTTGTCCCACTTAATATTATGTGCGTCCAAATCCCCACTTTTTGTGTCTAATAATAAATTATATAAAACACCAATGCGCGCATTCCTTTTCACTGCCTCTACCACAGGATTCAGTTCAAATTTCCATCTACTTTTACATAATAGTCCCGAATCAGTAGATATTTAAAAAATTCAGATCTAGGGAGGCAGTATTTTGTGGCTAGCATCTCAAAGGACATCAAAACCCCTTCCGTATATTAATCCCCAACATATTGTATGCCCTTGATCCGCCATCTATCAATAATCCTGTCCCAAAATATAGATGGCAATAATGTTGTAGCTACAAGCGGAGTATAGTGGGATACCTTCTCAAATCTATATAATTTTCGCACAGCCTTCCACACCTTATAGGCCGCATTTAGAACCTTAAGCCTGTTTTTTTTATAGTAGCTTGGTTCTAGGCTGACAAATAATCGATTTCTTGCGTCGCTGCCTAATAACAGTTGATATATAGAAGGTGTCTCAGCCTTATTAGGAGGCTCTGCCCCAGTTAATAATATATTCATATGTTGTAATATACACACATAATAATACAAAGTAAAATCTGGCACTGCCCATCCGCCTTGATCCCGAGGGAGAACCATAAAACGCATAGCTCTGCGGGGCTTCCCCTGCGCCCATAAAAACCTAGCACAGATCGACTGAAGTGCAGCCAATTGGATACGAGAAATTTCTAATGGAACCCATCTAAAGAAATATAAAACCTTGGGTAATATTAGCATTTTAAGAACATTACATCGCCCCACAAGTGAGAGATGTAAACATTCACAGCGGTCCAGTTGCTTCTGTACAGAGTTTAAAATATTGGCCCAATTAACGTCTACAAGAGACTTTAAACATGTCTTTATTGTGACACCCAAGTATATCACCTCCTCCATGATTCTATGATCTTCATAGCCTACTAGATTCAGACATAAAATTTGTGTCTTTGATCGATTAAGTTTGTATCCAGAGACTGCTCCAAACTCAAGAGCCAATTGTTCTATAATTGGCATGGCCGTCATGGGGTTTGGAGTGACGACTGCAACGTCATCTGCGTACGCAAAGACCCTATAGTGCTCTTGTCTCACAATTACCGCTTCTATCCCAATATTCCTTTCTAGCATCTTTAAAAGAGGATCAATATAGAGTGAAAACAGTAAAGGGGAGCACGGGCATCCTTGCCTAGTACCACGCATGATATATACAGGGTTGGATTCTAAGCCCATTATATAGATTTTAGCGGTCGGAGACCGATAAAGAGCTTGAATAGCTGTAATAAACCCTTGCTTAAAACCAGCGTCTCGTAATACCGCCCATAAAAACTCCCATGCGACCCGGTCGAACGCTTTTTCGGCGTCTAATAAAATCATACTGCATTTACTCCCCGACTTATTAGCTATGTCCAAAAGGGTTACAACCCTGTTGATATGATTAGTTGTACCTCTTTTAGGGATAAACCCATGCTGTCGCATCGACACCAACGGAGTTAAAACATCCGCCAACCGGGTCGCAAGAATCTTGGCATAAATTTTGCCATCACAGTTTAATAATGAAATAGGGCGGTAAGATCCTGGTTGTTCCGCCGGTTTATCTTTCTTTTGAAAGATTATTATATTCGCCTCATCCCAAGACAACGGCGCCATGCCTAATTGTGCCTGTTGGAAAGTAACAAGCATATCGACCTTAAGTTCACTAAAAAAGGTTTTATATCTTCTATAGTTATGGGTGCCTCTAACATTTCTGCATCTTGCGGATTGACTTTTTCGCCCTTAAGACTCTGCAACATCGCCACCCCTGCATGTATATCTAAGTTATCACTAGAATAAAGTGCCTCATAAAAATCATGAAACACTTTTAATATCCCGGTATCAGTTTCTACGGTATTGCCCATAGAATCTGTTACTGCTCCAATTCTTTGGGCCGACTCTCGCGATCGAAGCCTTTGCGCTAAACAGCGACCGGCTGCCTCCCCGTACTCATAACTTTGTCTTTTACCAATAAAGTACTTCTTAGCAATTTCTTTACTCCAGTGGGAGTTTATTTTAGCCTTATGCCGGGCTACCTCCATCTGAAGTGCGGTAATCTCTCCCCCTGCTAGGATCCCCTGCATAAGGTTTTCTTCGGCCACTGTAAGATTGCTATATAATTCCTGTAGGGCCAATTGTAGCTGTTTTTGCCTATGTAACCCAAAGCTAAGGGTCTCCCCTCTAAAACCAGCTTTTAATGCGTCCCATACCATAGCAGTCCCTGTCGAACTACGGTTTAGGGCCAAAAATTGTCCAATCCAGACCTTCATGTATGTCACATATCCTTCATCTAACAGTAGTTTTCTATCAAATGTAAATGAACGCAGCTTATTTCCACCCTTACATGTATATAATTTCAATACAAGAGGTCCATGATCTGATGAGATCCGCGGAAACACCTGTATATTGGCCCCGACAAGTAATTGATTTGATAAAAAAAAAATAGTTCAGCCTTACTAATTTCTGATGTGGGTGGGAATAAAATGTGTAGCCAGGGTCTGACCTCCTTAAAACCGCCCACACATCTACCAGGCCATGATCTCTTAATAAGGATTGAAGCGCCTTAAATACTTTGGGCTTCCTACCTTTATATTGCTTACTATCATCCTGTAGGCCCTTTGGCTCCAGATGTATATTCAAATCACCACATACAATTAGCGGGGTGGACCATGTTGCAAGCTCCAAAATCAATCTTTCTATTACAGATGCCTCATCAATATTTGAGCCGTATATAGAACAAATTGTATACTTTGTACCACCCATTAAACATTCCACAATGGCCCACCTCCCATGATTATCCACCGATAATTTCCCATTACCTCGTATATGGCTCTTAGCCAATATCGCAACCCCACGTGTAGTGGTGGACTGCTGTGTATTTCCTAGGACCGAAAAACCAAGTTCCCCCAGCAGTTTTCTTTTCCCCCATGGAATGTGGGTCTCTTGTAGACATATCAGGTCGGGCTGAATAAACCGAAGTTCATTCATGACCCTTTGCCATTTATTATAGTTGTTTAGCCCACATACATTCAAAGAGCAGATCCGAATCCCACTGCATAGGTACCTATCCCCCATTTAGCTTTCTCGTTTCTTTATGCTCTAAGACCGTAAGCCAAAAACCACTGAGTTTCAAACTTTGTTTCAATATGCTATCATGGATTATTTTTCCAAATACCACCCCCCACCCCCACCCCCTTGTGCCCAACAACCCACCCCTGTACCAGGCTTCAGCCGAAGCCCGGTCCCCCCCCCCACCCTTTCCCAACCATGAGGCTTGGAGACTCAAGGTCTCTAAGATGGAACGAGCTTCTGCCCTCCCGGGTCCCCTACCCCACCAGCCTTAATAAACACCCTATAAAAAGATGATACAAGACAAAAAAAAATACCCCGTGTTTATCCCTGACACTACCTTCAACCAAAATTAACATAAAAGACTTTAACTAATGCGTATAGACTAACATTCAGAAATTACATTTAAAAGAGGAAAGGAACCCCCATAAGCACAATTTGTGACTACATTTCTTTTCCTTTTTATTTTTTCTCCTTTCCCCCCTTATTTTCTCCTATTTCCTTCTCCCATTTCCCCGTGTCCAATTTACTTTCTCTCATATAGATTGCAAATATTCTTTAGCCGCTAGCTCAGCAGTGAAAAATCGCACGTGCTCATTATGAATAATCTTGAGCTTGGCAGGGTTGAGTAAATAAGCTTGTGCGCCTTTGTCCCGAAACGGAGTAATGAGCTGGCGGAACTGCCATCTCCTCTCAACAGTTAAGGGGCAATAATCAGGACGCACAAAAAATTCTACACCTTTCCCCTTCTTTTTTCGATCCGGTCGTGCCAGATCATATACAGCTTCTCTTGCCAAAAAATTATTGATTGAAATCAATATAGCCCTCGGTCTAGTAGTGTTCTGACCAGATCTATTACGCTGTACAAACGGAAATCTGTGTGCTCTCTGGATCTCTCGGTCCCACTCCCACTGAGTTAATCCAGGGAAAGCCTCGGAGAAGAGCTCCACCACAAATTTCCGCGCATCCTGCCCTTCTGCGCCCTCCGGAATATCTAATACACGGAGATTGTTCTGCCGAAGGCGATTTTCTAAGTCCGTGATCTTCCAGAGAGTGTCCTCTTTAGTATTCCGCAGGGTTTCTGTTGTCGCCTTCTGAGTAGCAAGCTCATCCTCCAAGTTGGAGATACGCGTCTCAGCCTCAGTAAATCTATCCACAAACTCCGAGCATGATTTGGCCATCCTACGGACCGAGTTTTGAAGTTTGCGACAAGCGCCCTGTGTGCGCTGGCTCTCGGCACGAGTCTCTTCCCTATGTGCCATTATGCTCTTATATATGACAGCAAGGGTAATATCTGCTGGTTTCTCCACATTGTCTGGATCTGATTGTGCCCCGTCGACAACTCCATTAATCCCTGGTTCACCCATATAGGAATAGTCCCATTGAAACAGATCTGCATTCTCAGTCATCTGAAACCCGGCACCAGCGCCTGCCCCAAAATCGCCCCTTTTCCGCACCGTTTTCGGGCTGCTCTCTGGAGTGCCAGGCGAATCAGTCCCCCAGTCTGTAACATCATCCTTCTGTGGACTGCTGGACCCCTTATGCGTGATACCAGGGGTTTTTTTTGGTCGTTTATCCAGCGTGCCGAAATCAATTTCATCTCCAGAGGTATCAGAAGGATCGGACATTGAAAAAAAGGGACATTCACCAGAGTCACCTTCTTTAGTAAGATACTGGTCAGCCAAACTTTTCTCAACAGTCACCAGGTCGCCAAACTTAACGGTAGCCAAACCATTGCCCTCCTCTCCATCCCCCTCTGGGTCAGACCCTGTATTTTTAGAAGGACCTGGGGCTGCATCACAGGCTATACCTCCCTGGACGGACAAAGAAACAGCGCAAGCCACCTTACCCTGTTTAAATGTTCCACTACTCTGCCCATTGCCAGAGGAAACAGATGCAGAAAGGGACTGTTTTTTCAATTTCCTGGATAAAAACAAAGCGGGAACTAACTTCTTACTGGCACCATCCCTACGAGTACCGTCCTTCTTTTCTGAATTTAAATCCTGCTTTTTCTTTTCTGCGGCTCGCCCTCCCTCGGCGTCAGCCGCATCCGGAGTATTACGAGCTCTGCCACGTCCAGCTTTCGGGGCATAACTGCGGTGCACACTGTTGACCCGGCACCAGTCGCTCCTTCCGGCCATCTCCACAGCCCGTCCTCAAACGCGGAAGTATGCCTCACAGATGTCAACAGCCGCCAGAGAGCCGCTCGAGGAATCACCGCTGCAGGACAAACACTCCACAGCATATCCGCCGACACTGCCCCGTCTACATTGCCTCACTCCACACTCCGGGTCCAAGGGGCGGAACAAAAACGCATGGGCACAGCCGCACGACAGATGCAACGAGGTAAGTGAGGCAGGGTGGATTCCCCGTGTTCACGGCCGCCATCTTGCCTCGAAAGTATCCACTTCCTTTGGAAATGTGACATCACCAGTGCTTGCTTGGAGGGATGTCAGCCAGGAATGAAGACACTTGCAGGCGTCTTGGATATTGCATTGTTATTGCATTTATATAGCACTTAATACCTCTAAAGAGGCATTGAAGCGCTTTAAGGTATACGAAAATGCTCACGGAGAACGCCCTCATGTCTTCCTTCAGAGACTCCATGGACATGAACATGAGGGAAGCCCTTACTATCTGCCATCTTTCTGTGACTCGGGTTGTTCAGTCCTGCATTCCTTGCATACAGTACTCCAGACGGGACCCTAATGCCTGAATCCAGAAGTGGCCTACAAACCTACCTAGGTGCAATACTTTGCTGATACTAAAGATGTGACCTCCAGAACTCAGCAAACACAATAGCGCTGAGAAGCAAATGCTTTCTGTCTAAGGTGCTCCATGAATACTCGTTGCTGTTAATATATGAAACTACTCTTTTCCCCACAACAGGTACCCGTAAAAGCACTCGGGACTTCGACAGGAGCTAACCAATAGTATAATACAGTACATATAGGGGTGTCTTTTCACTCTTTCAGTTGCAGGCGGGAGATAGCTGGTTTGTCAGCAGGGCTGGGCCAGAGTGAGTCACACAGGCTGGCCTGCAGTCTGACTTCTGCACGGAGGTCCGGGTGTCTTGTGAAAGGAAAATACTCAGTTGTGTTGAATGCAGATTGGGGTTGTTTTTTTTGGGGGGGGGCGATTGTCTTTCATATTTCCTGCCTATTCACAGAAGAAAAACATACATATAAGTGAAAACAATTTACATTATCCTGAATAGCTGACACATAGCCTGCCCTGTGGTTGCGCTGGACACCCTTAAAATATCTGTTTTGGAAATGAGATACCACAGGCAACGGAAGGTGGAACCATTTTGCCCACTCTCACAGGATGTGTGTACATGTGGAGACAGGACTGGAGATCAGGTCACCGGATGCTGACTTCCCTGGTGACGGTGTAATCAGCGGATCACAGCCCCACAGCCTGTCTAAGAGCTGGGCAGGCTTACCTTGAGCTCTGCCATTCCCTTTCTCACACCAGGAGCTGCAGGTTCCACAACTAGTTCCTTTGGGTGGCCGTGCCCTCTCACTCCCTCCCTGTCTAGGAAGTGTGTGTGCGTGGAGCTTGCTGTGCAAGCAATAGAGGGCTCCTGCGCTTACCTACTTTCCCCTTTGCCATCATCCCACAGGAAAGAAGCGGTGACATCAGGGGGGTCGACTCCTCACTTCGCGGGGACCCTCATCCTCCTGTATGGGGGAGGGGGCAGGCTGTATTTTATGATACACAGCCCATCATCACAGGGAAGAACACTTGTGAAGTGCTGCCTCCCTCAGGCCCGGTTCCGCCCCAGCAACTACACCAGGCAGCAGCAAGCAGGAGTCTTGGCTGAGCGTTGGCTGGGTCAGGGGTTGCCAATGCTTATTTGGAGCCTTGGGGGCTGCAGCAGCAACCCCCAAGACTCCTACATTGAAGAGCCTGGCGAGGGTCAAAGTGCGCATGTCTGGCTGGTCGGAGAAAGGCACCCGTTCAACTTGACATGCGCACTTCGCCTCAAGGAGGCCCGAGACCTGCCTCTCAT
Source organism: Calotriton arnoldi (assembly GCA_963921515.1). NCBI lineage: Eukaryota > Metazoa > Chordata > Amphibia > Caudata > Salamandridae > Calotriton > Calotriton arnoldi. The sequence goes on from CAWUFW010002920.1 coordinate 740,480, forward strand.
GTAACTTCTTTGCCAGTCATGCTGCACACTACCAGGACTGCGCTCTACACAAAAAAACATGGAATCATCTATTAATCAACATATTATGGCAAAGAAACAGGGGGTGACGCCCCCGCGCCCATATAAAGAAATCATCCCTGTCAATGAAAATCATATTATCTTAATAAAAAAGAATCCTTAACCTTTACACTCTGAGGGCTGTCGGCATGGGCTTAGTAGCTTGATGAAACACCAGGGTGCAGAAGAGAGCCTAAAAGGAAGGGAAGTGGACATGAAGCCCTGCACCTGTCAGAAGAACAGCAGGTATTTCCTGTGATGCTGAAATATAGACCCGTCAAACAAGCATCTTTTAAATCCAGATACACATCCAATCTCCTTGAAGCAGAATTTTCTTGAGTGTGATCACTGTCTCCATCTTGAAATGATGGTAGAGAACACACTGAATTAAATCACATGAATGGATTAATGTCCTGAATTGTTTGTTCTTTTTCTACAACCAGAAAAACATTGCTTACAATGCCCCTTGGGTGCAGCACACAATGCTCTATTGTCTTCCTCCAATATACCTCCTAAACCTCGTCTGAAACTGTATTCTTGCCCTTCCCAGAAAACATCATAGGCAGTGGGGCTGTTTCCTGAATGGAGGTAGCATAAAATCTACTTGGGACCCCTGAGAGGTCTGGCGTACCCATGGAGCTCCTCAGTGGCATGACAAAATGATGCAGGTCCCCTGCATAATGTAATGTGCGGCCCCTGAGTCTCCCATATGTTACAGATATGTATTGGCCTTGTGCTAAATGGGGCCCAGCTGAAGGTTCATGTCCCCCCCCTCCCAAAGCTCTGCAGGGGCTACAGTGGCCTGGGTTATGCCCCTGGATCTACTGAAATCATGTCCCAACCATGTGCAAATGTAACTGATTTGCCTCCCAGCTTGACATTGGGAATGGAAAGCACTTTCACCTTCCAGTCCCCTAGATTGGACTCTGCTTCTTTCTTTGCAGGAAGAAAGTGGGCTTAGAGTACCTAAATCACTGTCTGAAGTACTAGGGTCGGTAGACGGCTGCCCGGCTGGTGAAACAACCCCTGAAACAGCAGGCCTTCAGAGACACCAGCCCAATCCTTGCCAAAGAAGAATAGTCGTTGTCCGAACACATGAATGTCTCTGCATAACTTCCAATCTCCCTCATTAGCTCAATCCAAAAGAGGAATCCCTAAATATTACTAGCCAAATCAAAACTCCCAAGAGCCACAAATTTTGGGTCTATGTATAATGGCAGACTGCTACACCTTTCATAGGATAATCCTGTGTTCGCATTACCTAAAAAGCATATTGCTCTTTGAGCCCAACCAGACGTCACATCACAAACCAAGGCTTCACCCGAAGGTTCTGCTCGCTTCGTCAAGTACAGCATTTTGGCAACTGGACCCAAAGCATCCGGTACCTTGTCCTGGTATGAGACCCATGCCTATCTACTCGTGTTCTGGGATCCTCAGCCTACTTCAAAGGAAGGTCACAATCTGAAGATCCAGAACTGGCATAATAGCAGCCTTATCTAAGATTACTGACCATTCAACCTCATTTTCATCCATGTAGCCCTATCAACAGAGCCTTTCATCTTGCTCTCAATGTATTCATCCACATGTAGAGGCGATTACCACTCTGAAGAATTTTAATGTTGGATAAGCTCAGGCTCAAGCATAGGGTAGCCCCCTGCATCCATAATCGCATCCATAGGTTTATCTCTAGGCTTCAAATTCTTTGCAACATTAGTTGCCCCTCATAATCGTAATAATAGTCATCGCAGCATAAATCATCAATAGCTTGTTCATCTAGAATTTCAAATGGTCTTTTACCCGGACCCCCTGGTGAACCCATAAATGGGTCTTGCCAAATGGACCATAAGTCATTCCACTGCAGAGCAGAACCGCAACCAAAGTTTTCATCACCATATTCCTGATGGAAATCCATCATTATATGCTTTACTTTCATTGCCACCTTGTGCAACTTCTTTTGCTGCCAGTGGGTACATTTTTAAAATATGAGAAGACCGCTTTATATATTGACTTTGAGAGCGAGGTGACCAAAAATCACCTACGTTCCTTCTAAAAACCTTCTTTTCTTCAGCTTCAGGCACATTTTTGTTGTGGTCAGTTTCTAAGCTGGAGAAGAGTCTATTATGTGAGTTTGAAGGAAGATGAATCCGTACAAGTGTATAATCTAGTAGTGTTGTCAAAGTATAATCACAAACCTAATAAAGGCATAAAAAAACTGAATTTCTCTGCTCAAAATAAATAAACAATTCCATGCACCAAACAAATTACTTACATTTCAAGATATTAGATACAACCCTTTGTGTTAGTGAAAAGAACGTTTATATTCCATATACAGGCTTCTAAATAACAAAACAACTGGAAAAGGCCCAGCATTGCCCCCACTTCACATAGGAGAGACTGCTACAAATTAACAAGTGAACAAACTCTTTCACAGGAAAGCCAGCCTCAGCAGGGCAGCTTGTGTATAAAAGTAACAAATTACCGGTTCAAATAGAGCTTCCTCAGAAACAAAGGTATACAAAGAAGAAACTCCATGACAGAAGCGACCCTTTAACCTTGCGCTGCCTGAATAGATACAAAAGTATCCTGCACAAATTAAGAACACTAATGCTGAGACGTGCTCTGCTAAAACAATACAAAGTATCAAAACAAAATGAAAGTCCAACACTACTGAAAACAGATTAGGTGCAAAGTAAGCACAGACTATAAACTCAGAGTAGTAATATTACAAATGCAAATCACACAAATTCAACAGTAACTTAACTTGCAAGCAGCAAGAAAAGAGGACTTTTCTTTGGGACACACCTATTTATAGTGTTGGTTGTATTGTGTATGCTAATGATTCTTGAGTGAAAATGCAGGATTGTGGGAAATGTAGTGTGCCTTTAAATGTGCTGAGTAAATAAAGCAGGAAAAGAGATTGCATAATAGAGCCTCCAGTGTTGTGATAAGATTCACAGTCAAGTTTAGCACCCAATTTTCTGACTTTGTTCACCAGATTTAAGAAGGGGGTCCACCTGGGTAGGGCACAAATTCTGGGTCTAACTCCCTCATTACCTACTATTAACAAGAGCTCTGATTTGACTCTGTTCAGGTTGAGAAAATTACACATCTGAAGCCAACCCATGGTGTTGGAGGTCACCTGATCAAATTTTGGTAACTTCTGCTTGTCGTCTGCATAGGACAAGGTGTTAAAACTGCAACTTTTCCCTACATCCTCTAGAATGAAATCATTTACTTTTAATACTTCAGGACCACAATATTTGGGAAAAGAAGAGCCATGTTTTCTGTATTCAGTTGTGTTTTACTAAATCACCACTGCAGAAAAGATGTGTTGTGTTTTAGATAAAACACTGAAATCAGATTAACTGAAAAATGTGCCAAAATAGGTCTGACCAGTGAACCGATGTTAGCTAATTACCTTAAGTAAAGTAATTTTGCCTCATTCTTTGCTTTTGACATCTCTTATTTCCTGCCAAATTCTTGCTTGATGTGAAAGTATATTAAAAACCTATTTTGTAACACTTTTTTATTCATGTGATTTGTTCACCATTGTATTTTATTTTTGTTTCATGTCCCATATTGTTTTGGACATTGAAGGCGCATGTCTTGCAGCCTGACCAGAACTCTTTAATTTAAATATCCCCATATAAGATGATTCTTTTCAGATGTTTGACCAATAACGGTCTGAGCCTGTAAGAAAGTCAAACAGCTTATCAGATGTACTATCCTGAATGCATTATGTGTAAACTTTATTGCGTGATTAAAAAAAAAAAACATTGCAACAGTATTCAACAGCAAAGATTCGTAACTGGATAATTAACAGTAATAATTAATTTTAAAAAATTATTAAAACTCCTAGCAGTGCTACGTGGTGCTATAAGTCGCTACTTAATAGTACTTCCATTGGAATTTTAAAACGTCGTGACAGCCTGATCTAAGGAAGACACTAGAGGCCAATTTAACAGTTGAAGATTAAAAATTGAAAAGTTGGAAACAAAAATCATTGTGACATAAAAAGCCCTGCGGCTTGAAGCAGTCCTTAAAGCATTATGGATATGTTCTATCCTGAATGCGTCTTGTGGCTCAGTGATGTGTATTATCATAGTATTGCATTAGGCTTCTGATTTAAAAGTAGATTTTAATTGTAGTTTTGTTTAGTCACATTGTTACATGATAAAAATGATGTCTTTTTTTACCCCTGTCTTATTGTTGAGCTAAAGTCAGTTTTGTTTTACAACAAAGCATTGTAGTTTTCTCAAAAATGGTAGCAGATTCTAAATATAATGAAATTTGACAAAATTGCATGTAGACCATAGGAAACCGATATGTCTCAGAATTTTATGACAATTATAATTAATTTATTGTAGTATTGATTGTTGGATTTGTCTGTATGAGAGAACAGACTTCATAAAGTGACAAGTTGCCATGAATTACATTTAATAGAAGATCACTATTACATACATTTGCTTAGGGTGGAGCTCATGATGCATTGATTTGGTTCAGATTAAATAGATTGTGATTTTAAACACAAAATATCTAAGATGAAAAGTATGAAGAATTTATCTTCAAGAAACTGACAGTTGTTTATTACTGGACAAACTCAATGGAAAATGGGGCCTTGAATTTGAGATAATGTTGGTTTGGTGCCTCCCGTCCCTTTTTATTTGCATATCAATATTGCATTCCCTGGATCGCTTACCATGAACTTCAGCTCAACTTGCATGCTGTAACTGGTTTGATTATGGATTCAAATAAGTGTTAATGAAATATTATGAAAGCAGCTGTTGATCCTTCAGTGCACATTTGCAGATAGATGTGTACCACTGAAGAGTCTGCATTGTGCTGTCCACATGGAAACTGTTGTTATCTGTTTGAAGGCCTTCTTGGCTTCTAGCGGGAGTCGTGCATCTATTACAACTAGGTGATCTGACAGTACTTGTGAGCACCAATCAGTAGGTAGGGAGCATTTTTCAGGTGGGAGACAAACAGAACTCCTTGGTAGTTCAGTCTACATGTTTTCTGGAGGGTAAACACTGAGTTATACCCTTGCAACTTGCAATTCTAATACTTTCAAACTGTATAGCAAGAAATTACCTTGTAATATTGATGAAAGTCTAGTCATGATGTCTATTGGCCAGTCCAATCTACTCTAAGATAAAGCAAACTTCCACAGAAAAACAAATTGGATGATTTGTTTCCAATCACATACTAATAATGTATTTCAAATTGCAGTGCCGTTTCGGAATAGTTTGTTACAAAACTATCTAAATGAAGTTACCTCTAAGAAATTTCTTTCTTTCTCTAGTGTACTGCAGTCCCAGTCTTCCTCTAAACTCTGGATTTTCTCAATTTGATCATGTCACATAATTATTCAACCCTATGAGGCAGACACCCATTCTTTCACTTTATTATCTAACAACATCAAACGTATCTGTAAAAAAAAAAAAGACCTTGTGCACTGAATGAAATACGGATTTGTGCTAGGGTTGGCCAACTGTATGATGTAGACAGCAGCTCTATAAACTCAGTGTCTCAACCAAATATGGCATAGCACTGTATCATTACCTACTTCCTAAAGAAGATCAAGACATTAGCCAGCAGACAATTCCCTCTCTTGCTGCAGTATTTATGAAATACAGCTATTTTACGGCATATTGTATACTAAGGAAGTTGTTGACAAAAATAAACTTGGCACTTAAAGGTATTACTTTTGTTAGGATACATACATATGTTGCATATGTTAAGTTGATCAAATGTATCCCCTTATCGCAATCCTAACAAAGCTTTGATGAAACACGAACCTTTAACCTCTCCTCTCCAAGTGTGTGTTTGTTCTGCTGTTTTCATATCAACAACCTATTTTTCTTCCCTTTCAACTGACTTACTCTCATGCATTCTTCTAAATAATCCAGTTTCTTTTCTTTCTAATGTCTCACCAATGGGGAATTGCTATGTTAGATCTTTTGCTTTGAGGCTGACCTAGTCCTGCAAGTATAGCCCTGTATCACAAACCCCCTTTTGTCCTCATAACATACCATACTGGTGAGCCTATAGGTGGTTCTTGGCTGAGACTGGTCTAGCATCCTAGTCTCTCTACAACATTTAGATACATTAGACAAATATCTTCATCATCATAAAACTTTATTCGATCTTTCTACAGAAGATCATAAAAGTACATACAAATGCATAAAAACCACTAAGTAAAATCACATAAAAACAGACTTCAGATCGTGCCAAGACAGCCCTTGTTAAATTCATGGATACAGGCCCCCATTACTACGCGCTCAAATTCATACAAAGTGCATTAGGTTAAAAGTTAATAAAAAGATTTGGAAACCATAAAGAATAAAAGGGACCCCAAACTTCATTCTTGAGCCACATAGTTCCTCTTCCTCATGCATGCCCACAGGAAGGATGCCACGGCGAAACAAGCCATCGGGTTCGGTAATGATTTCAGATAATAAAGTGCTACCCGACATGAACGAAAGTGGGTCTTCTTTAAGATAGGAATAATGTATTTCTTTCTTTCCCGGGCATACAAACTACAAAAGAATACCAAATGTAGGTCATTTTGAGGTGACTTAGAGTCACAAGGGCACCAAGACAGATCCGAATGTTTAAAACTTCTGGACGGATACCCCAAATATCTTATTTTACTTTTATATTTATGTTAAAATGTGATTGCCATCTCAAAAATGACATACTTTTCTACTGCAGTTTTAATCTACAGAGTCCCGCTATTATCCTGCCTTGGTCCAATCAATCAATCAATCACGCGTTTGTTAAGCGCTACTACTCACGCGTAAGGGTCTCAAGGCACTGGGGGAGGGGGGTTTTGCAGGTTCCCGTCCATCAAGGAGGGGGTCTGTCGAAGAGCCAGGTTTTGAGGTTTCTTGTGAAGATGGGGAGAGATGTTATCTGTCTGAGGTGGAGCGGGAGGGCGTTCCATGCTCTGGCCGCGAGGAAGGAGAAGGAGCGGCCGCCTGATCTGGTCTTTCTGGTGCGGGGGACCACGGCGTAGGAGAGCTGGGCTGATCGTAGGGTCCTTTGGGGTGCGTGGAATTTGAGTCGGCTGTTCAGGTATGCTGGTCCGGTGTCGTGGAGGGCCTTGTGAGCGTGGGTGAGCATCTTGAAGGTGACTCTAGCTTCGACAGGGAGCCAGTGGAGTGTGCGCAGGTGCTGGGAGATGTGACAGTGTCTTGGCAGGTTGAGGACCAGTCTTGCGGCGGTGTTCTGGATGTTCTGTAGCTTGCGTGTGAGGTTTTTGTTTATTCCGGCGTAGAGTGCGTTGCCGTAGTCGAGTCTGCTGGTGACCAGGGTGTGAGTGACGGTCTTTCTGTGTTCGAGGGGGATCCATTTGAAGGTCTTACGTAGGAGGTGGAGGGTGTGGAAGCAGGAGGACGAGACGGCGTTGATCTGGCGGTCCATTTTGAGTTCAGAGTCCAGGATGATTCCCAGGTTGCGTGCGTGGTCCGTGGGGGTGGGTGGACTTCCGAGAGCGGGGGGCCACCAGGTGTCGTTCCAGGTGTCTGGGTGTGGGCCCATGATGAGTACTTCTGTTTTGTTGGTGTTTAGTTGAAGGCAGCTGTTTTTCATCCATTTGGCGACGGCTTCCATGCCTTCTCGAAAGTTGTGTCTGGCGGTGTTGGGTTTGTTGGATAGGGACATGATGAGTTGGGTATCGTCTGCGTATGACACAATGTTGAGTCCGTAGGTTCTGATGATGGGGGCGAGCGGAGCCATGTAGACGTTGAAGAGCGTAGGGCTGAGGGATGACCCCTGGGGGACTCCGCAGGTGGTTGGTGTAGGGTCCGAGAGGAAAGGGGGGAGTCTGACCCGCTGCATTCTGCCGGAGAGGAAGGAGCGGATCCAGTCGAGGGCCTTGTCTTGAATTCCTGCATCGTGGAGTCTGCGTATTAGGGTACGGTGAGAGACTGTGTTGAACGCCGCTGAGAGGTCGAGGAGGATGAGGGCTGCTGTTTCTCCTTTGTCCAGTAGGGTGCGGATGTCGTCTGTTGCGGCGAGGAGGGCGGTTTCCGTGCTGTGGTTTTTTCTGAAGCTGGATTGGGAGGAGTCGAAGATGTTGTGCTCTTCGATGAATGTGGCGAGTTGACTGTTGATGGCTTTCTCGATGACTTTCGCTGGGAAGGGGAGCAGGGAGATGGGTCTGCAGTTTTTGAGGTTGGTGGGGTCTGCCGAGGGTTTCTTGAGGAGGGGGTTGATCTCGGCGTGTTTCCAGTCGTCGGGGAACGATGCGGTTGCAAGGGAGCGGTTGATGGTGTGGCGGAGCATGGGTGCGATGGTGTCGGCGGCTCTGTTGAAAATGTGGTGGGGGCAGGGGTCCGTGGGGGCCCCGGAGTGGATTGAATTCATCGTCTTCAGTGTGTCTTCGGTGGTGAGGGCTGTCCAGTTGTCGATCGCTGGCTTCATGGTGTCGGGGGTGGTTGGTGAGGGTTCAGTGTGTTGGTTGTCTTCAAGGACAGGCATCAGTGTATTCTTGCACCCTTCCTTGCAATGTTTTTGTTTTTCTATTCCCTTTATTCCTAATGGATATATCTTCCTCATGCATTTAAGAAGTGCCCCATTCTAAAACTAATTCTATATTGTTGCCCAGTCTCGGTCACGTCGGTGAAAGTTATACCTCCAATATAAAACTGGGTAATACTTCAACCTAGGTCTTCCAATGGCTAGCACTGGATAATCCACAATATACACTACGTCTTAATTTTCCGGTCTAACCCGAGTAATGCCTCATCTCATATTTTTCCAGAATATGAGGAATCCACAAAACATAAAACATGTAATCATCTGGTCTAACCCGGGTTATACCTCATCTCATATATTTCTAGAATATGAGGAATCCACAAAATATTTAAAACCTAAGAATTTGAAGCATCCCTGTCCTGTCTTCTATTTTTCTATTGACAAAAACATGTGTCACATAATCAAAGTGGTGTGGAGTCAGTCTAAGCTATGTGAAGGTACTACCTCAGGAAGATCCACTCATATGAATAGACAGATTTTAGACACACAAGGTGTCTGCTTTCCTTGATTTATTTGCACTTCTATTCAATAGGGGCAGCCTTTGTTCCTTTGGGCGCCATCAGTATAGACAGGATTTGACTCCTGGCTGGCTCGCCATATGTTAACAAGGAAAGAGAAATCAAAGACACAGGTCATTGGCAATAGAAAAATAGGTTTACTTAGAGTATGTATTAGTATTAGAGACTGTCAGCCCAGTAGGACTGAAGACTGTGACAACTAACTGCACACAGGGGGCTGTTTATATAGTGGGTGGGCGGAGGGTGATACTGGCCGCAAACCTGTTGGGAATGAGAATGGTGTAAATGTTGAGGTGACTGAAAGTGCAGGAGTATGTGGAGTAGAAAGTGGTTGAATTGGGCAGGATCAGCGTGGCACGGCATGGCCCTACCTTTTTAATTTAAAAGAATCAGTTCCCCTACTTTTTTATTTTAAAAATGCATCCCAGGACTGCAGAAATAGCCAAGGCCTACATATAAGGCTTGGCTGTTTGTGGCCAATCGGGGATGGGAGGGGTGGTCAGAGAAGGAAAAGGACTCTATGTTTTTTCCTTCTTGCCCAGAGAAGACAAGGACAGTGTCCACTTCTCCTGCTCTGCCACTTGCAGCTCCTGTCCTCTCCCTCTCTCTCTTTCTTCCTCTTTCTTTTTTCCCTCTCTTTCTGTCTCTATCTCACTCCTCCTCACTTGCTGAAAACCATGACTTCAAGAAAATGCTCTTACCCTCTCTTTCCTCTCCTTTCCTTCATTCGTTCCCCTGTGAAATGGATCCATAAAAGAAGAAATGTAATAAAATTATTCGCTTCTTGATAAGTTCTTCTCAATTCCCTTTATTGAGTTTACGAATTTTCTTTGATTATGTCAATCGTTGTATAAGCATAACAGTGATTTTCACTTAATGACATAAATTTCATTTAACATATATCCATATGCCCAATGCTTTTCGGGCTGTTGCCCTTTGTCAGGGGCTTAATTCTGGAACATAGAAGAAACTCGAGTTCAGTACTATAAATGGCAGATATGCCAAAGCATAAAACGCAGCGTAATTACTGTTAGTGCCAAGTGTGACAAAAAGGATAGTGAATCTTCACATCTAATGAATGCTGGTGACAGCGAACGTAAGGTCCACATGCAAGAGATGTCCATCAAGCTTAGTGAAAACATTAAAGTGAGAAGTGAAGTGAACGCGCATTAATGAAGTTTTATAAAGAACGCGATCAGGCGATTCAAGAAGATGGAGAATGGTGATGTTCCCCTAATGTAGTCAGGTGTGGGGAAAGCAAAGTAAAGTTAGAGAGTCCCAAAATTCGAGTCAAAAAAGTGAATGACGGCTGTTCTAAGTTACTCGTATACCCAGTGAATTCAACACGCATGCGGTAAAAACATGCACACTTACTAAACGCCGTTATTTTCGTTAGTAGTTTATTCGGCGATATGTAATTCACTGTCAAAATAGCTAAACACATGACACAAAATTTAAAACCACGCGACGTACATTATTCGGAAAAGTGTAACGCAGTCATGACGACTGGGGCTTTCCCATGCTGAAATGGTTCTAGCGTGAACGGCCATTCCCGGTGTAGGGCGTGTGTGGATAGCTGATGCCACGTAAGGTTTTGAAAAGTGAAACCCGGAAGTGAAAGGTGATAGCTGCTGACTGCGAATTACCGCAGTAATCAAATTAAAGAAAAGACACCGAAAGTTTGTGTGGAGTGTATACAAAACTGACATGGGTCAATAAAAATGACGCCACCGTTCAGCACAATAAATGAAAAGAGAAAATATAAAACCGTGAGAACACAAACACTTACAATTGAACTAAATTTTATTTTAAAAAGCTGAAACTTCGTGAAAGTCATGTATAATGAACATTGTGTATATAACTGATGGAGTTACTCAATGAATCTCAATCAAAAAGGTCACTTGACGCTGAAAATGATACCGGTAAATTGATGAGGTAAAATACGATGCAAACACACAAATAGACTGAAAAATGAAGGTCACCAGGACCAATGTAAGAGATGAGAGTACCTTGCATCAAAATTCACCGAGGGTTATATAAACAAAAAAAGTACAGTGTGATGTGGGTACAACATGTACATCTTCAAAATGTTCAGCACTTGAAAACATCAAGTTCAATTTATAGAAAGCAACTGAGGTCCATCCATTCGTTTAGTCCTTTCGGGTTCACAGAGTCTAAAAAATTAATCCAGTATGTTTCCCTTTGTAGAAGGAATTGCGTGTTGTCTCGTCCCTGTCTGATTGGGACTTGTTCAAGGATCAAAAATCTCAGTTGGCTGATGTTGTGATGCAGTAAGTGAAAGTGTGCAGCAACCGTGGACTTGAGATTTTTTGTGCGTATGTTACTCTTATGTTCGTTCAAACATACTCTGATTTTTCGCTCAGTCTTTCCCACATAGACTAACCCACATGGGCATTTCAACATGTATACAACATTTTGACTATTACATGTGGCTGTCACTCTTAGTTTGATTATAGTTCCTCGATTGGGATGCCGTGTGGTGTTTCCTTTAATGATTGAATTGCAATTCCCGCAGTTCATGCAAGGTACCGTTCCTCGAAAGATTTTTTCTCCTTTATCAATAGGTTTGGTTAGTATTTGTTTCAGATTTCTTGTCCGTAAGTATGCGAATCTTGGTTGGTATTCAAAAATGCCTTTAAAGTCTGGTTCTGTGCTTAACATTGGCCAGTACTTTAATATAGTGTTTTTGAGTTTGTAACTGTGGGTGGAGTATTTGGACACATACAAAGGGAAACATACTGGATTAATTTTTTAGACTCTGTGAACCCGAAAGGACTAAACGAACAGATGGACCTCAGTTGCTTTCTATAAATTGAACTTGATGTTTTCAAGTGCTGAACATTTTGACGATGTACATGTTGTACCCACATCACACTGTACTTTTTTTTGTTTATATAACCCTTGGTGAATTTTGATGCAAGGTACTCTCATCTCTTACATTGGTCCTGGTGACCTTCATTTTTCAGTTTATTTGTGTGTTTGCATCGTATTTTACCTCATCATTTTACCGGTATCATTTTCAGCGTCAAGAAACCTTTTTGATTGAGATTCATTGAGTAACTACATCAGTTATATACACAATGTTCATTATACATGACTTTCACGAAGTTTCAGCTTTTTAAAAAAAAAATGTCATTCAATTGTAAGTGCTTGTGTTCTCACAGTTTTATATTTTCTCTTTTCATTTATTGTGCTGAACGGTGGTGTAATTTTTATTGACCCATATCAGTTTTGTATACACTCCACACGAACTTTCGGTGTCTTTTCTTTATTTTGATTACTGCGGTAGTTTGCAGTCACCAGCTATCACCTTTCACTTCCGGGTTTCACTTTTCAAAACCTTACGCGGCATCCGCTATCCACACACGCCCTACACCGGGAATGGCCGTTCACGCTAGAACCATTTCAGCACGGGTAAGCCCCAGTCGTCATGACTGCGTTACACTTTTCCGAATAATGTACGTCACGTGGTTTTAACTTTTGTGTCATGTGTTTAGCTATTTTCACAGTGAATTACATATCACCGAATAAACTGCTAACGAAAATAACGGCGTTTAGTAAGTCTGCATGCTTTTACAGCACGTGTGCTGAATTCACTGGGTATACGAGTAACTTAGAACAGCCGTCATTCACTTTTTTTACTTGAATTTTGGGACTCTCTAACTTTACTTTGCTTTCCCCACACCTGACTACATTAGGGGAACATCACCATTCTCCATCTTCTTGAATCGCCTGATCGCGTTCTTTATAAAACGTCATTAATGCGCGTTCACTTCACTTCTCACTTTAATGTTTTCACTAAGCTTGATGGACATCTCTTGCATGTGGATCTTACGTTTGCTGTCACCAGCATTCATTAGATGTGAAGATTCACTATCCTTTTTGTCTCACTTGGCACTAACAGTAATTACGCTGCGTTTTATGCTTTGGCATATCTACCATTTACAGTACTGAACTCGAGTTTCTTCTATGTTCCAGAATTAAGCCCCTGACGAAGGGCAACAGCCCGAAATGCATTGGGCATATGGGTATATGTTAAATGAAATTTATGTCATTAAGTGAAAATCACCGTTATGCTTATACAACGATTGACATAATCAAAGAAAATTTGTAAACTCAATAAAGGGAATTGAGAAGAACTTATCAAGAAGAGAATAATGTTATTACATTTCTACATTAGAGTGCAAATTGGAGACGCCCCTCATGACGTGTGGACTGCGCTTTCAAATATTGTCTTATCCTCATACTCAGGAGGATTAACCAATCTGCACCACCTACCTCTACAAATTGGTGTAAAACTTAAAACTAGGAGTGCGCTCATCTATGCAATTATTGGTCCATAAAAGAAGAAACACTTTTTCTGGAAATGTCGTCTTTTTCTGACTTTTTTCTATTCTAAAATGCAGCCTCGGGAGGGAGAGAAAAAAAATGTAATATACGAAAAATAAATAAATAGCGAATTAAAGCAAGACAGTGTGGTCGCAAAGTGGCCAGATTGGTTTTATTCACACCTAAACACATTAGCGCCACTTTACAGAGTTTGCCAGTGAATCGCTACTTTCATTTTCTCGTCTTTCTTTCTTTGAACAGCATTGTTTTCCCTGGGTGGGGAAGTGCACCATACCTGGAGGTACTGCAATACCTGCAAGGCCAGACTGGGAACCCAGAGCAGCCCTGGCAATTTTGTACGACCAGCCCCCCCTGGGAGAGGGGGAGTGGGTAGGGTTACAAGTGTGAAGCACTGCTGCTTTTGTCACTGTAGGCTAATATTGCAGGAATGCTGCAAAATCAGCCCCTAGTAACAAAAAAATGGCCCCCTCCCTTTCAGCCTCCCGGGAAAATGCCCCATGCCCACTACATCCAGTCCAGCCCTGAATACCTGGTTGATGCCTGGATTGGTAAACGTTTCATGTGATCCTTATCAGCTGTTTTCCTTATTGTAGTTTATGAAATGTGTTCACGGATGTGATCTTTTTAAGCCATACTGCTTACATTTTGTAAGGATATAAGAAATGGACATTGAAACGGGTCCCTTCCAGGCCCTGTAGTCATGTGCTTAACTTTTCAGGCAGAAACACTCATTGATTTCTGAAAACTGAGTGTAAAAGCATTAAGGTAGCCATGTTGTTCCTGCTTACATTTCACATGCTTTACTTAATCTTGCATTCCCTATTAGTGTTTGCTTTTTCCTGGATGTTGTTACTTTTTATTTCCAGGCAGTATATTACACTTGTCTAGTGCATAATTGGAATTGAGTCGCATCCAGGTGTTTATAGCGGGGCACAATTGGGTTGTGGTTGAAGGCAGTGCGAGTTTCTCTCAGTAGGGTAGTATGGTGTCCAGTGGGGGAGAGGATGTGGCACTATGGTCAGAGCTGCCTAATTTGGAACTGGGGAACCAGGTTTAGCCTTCATGACCAGTCTACCAGATCACTCTCTTGAGGGAGCACATTACCATGCTAGAGCTTAGACGGCCTCGCTAGACATTAGAAGCCCTGGTGTCTTAGCACCAGCAGGTGGATCCTAGCGGTGGCAAGTGTGGGTTAACCTTGAGGCCTGTCCACCACAATCCATACTGAATTTCACCTCCAGTCTTGCGGGCAGGACTACGAAGTAGCACACCCTAGAGCAACAGTGGTTCTGTCACCTAGGTCACAGGACCCTTGAGGCCAGTCTGCCTCTCTCATTGGTACCTTCATTGGCCTTGTTTCAGCAGTAGCAGTGCAACTCACCAAGGATCGGCAATGCAGGATTTGCACGCACACCAAACTAAGTTTGCAAACTTTACGGTCTCTCTGCTTCATGCACCAGCACTTTTAACATGTGCTGCCTGCATTGGGGCCACTGGAATTATGCAGCAATGGAGGACAAAATTATGTTGCAGTGTTGACAGCTGCGGCCAGTGCAGGTAAAAGCAGTGGGGCCGGGTGGGAGGGATTTCGACAGACGACGATGAGGGAAAATTGATTATTTATTTAAGTTTCCCTTGTGGTTGTCTGTGGAATCCCCAGCCCGGCCCCACGGCCCCACTGCCCCACCGCTCTTACCTGCATGGGCTGCCGCTGAGTGTTGACTAAATTATGCAGCAAAAAAAGGCTGCAGCGTAATGAGGTACATTTTCTGCTACTTTATTATTTTGACATTTTTACACATACTAACAGTCTCTGCAAAAATTTTGCCTTATTAGTACCACTGTAACATACAAATGCAACAGTAAGAAAGGTGACCAGTCAACCTTTGCAAAGGGCCCTCCACTTCACAGCAGCACAAGTCACATTTTTTTGTAACTTTTGATCCATTTGAACTACAAACAGTTTATTAGTTAAAATCATCAGATTATGCAGCAGATTATGTATTATGTGGCAAATATGGAAAAGCCATAATTATGTGGAAAACATTTGCAAAATAGGATATTTTGCCATTCACGTTTGATCTGCTCTTGTGGAAAAAGGGAGAAGTGCTGATGACAGAAATTGCATTGCTTAGAGACAAAATGGCTTGTGATTCCAATTTTAAGCGTATGTGGGACATTCTGTGATTGGAAATGTATCCCACTTTGTGAATGTATTTTAATGTCAATAACTCATATTAAACCTTAAATAAACATGTGTATCCATTGGTTGAGTTAAATAACGTAATAATATGCAACTGTTCAGTGAAATGCCAAACAAATACTAAACATTGGGATGTTTTGCTCTTTCTGGCCACACCTATGACTCCTCCCACTGACCCAATCCTTGGTTTATTCCCGCCCTCTGATTCACTGCCCACAGTTCCTCTACTTTTTTCCCCCCACTTTGACCACTGGGAGAAGGTTGATGTTTCGATGCAAAATTCACCAGCTCACCACTATTTAGGGGGATTATGCTATGTTTTGTGGTTAGTTCTGAGAACATGCTCTAGAGTTGTATTAACATAAAGTTGGTGCATACCAGAAACAATGGGCAAAGAAACCTTGTATTTGGGCATTCCTGGTTGCAGACAGGGTCAGACTGGGCAGTGGCGGCTCCTTCGCTAAGGTGAAGGAGCGTCGCCCCACTGCTTTGAAGCAGTGAAAGAGAGGAAGAAAAAAAATGATAATAATTTAATGTTATTATCATTAATTTGTTCCTGCTGCAGCAGCATGGGTGGGGGCGGGGCTGCTCTGCTCACAGAGGACGGCAGTGGAGGAGTGGTGAGCACACTGAAGCGCTCATGACGCTTTGGCCGGCCGTATTCCGCCTGGCCAAACAGTCATGCACACTTAGCATGTTCTCCACCCAGGCTGCATTACAGCCTGGGTGGAGAACATGCCCAGGGTCACAGTCCCCGTCTGAGCAGCGAACTACAGCGCTTAGACCAATCCCAACGCTGCATTGCAGTGTTGTGATTGGCTCAGGAAAGCCTGGCTGCTTCATGTTCGGCCGACGCAGAGAAGAGACGACGTGGGAGAGAGCAGCGAGAGGGTAAGTGTCTTTTTCTTTTTTTACAACTTTTTACCCCCTCGCCCCCACGCCCTGCCACCCCAGATCTGTGCCAGCCGCCACTGGGACAAAAACAGGCTCAAGCACAAAATTGAAAGTGGCCCCATTCGCAAATCAGATGGCTAAAACGTTGTCCACGTTTGCAAATCAAGGCAGGTTTAAACTTGTAAAGACAAGCTGTATCGGTGTTTTGCAAAGTATGGGAGACTGCATACATTTGTGCTTACTGCAGGCCATATTGGTGGTAATATCAGAGAAATTAACTGTAAAAACCCGGCCATCAGACAATAAAACGGACCCACAAACAACCAAAACATCGGCTCATACACAGATCTGCCTACCAGGTATTCCTGATTGCCCTGTAGGCAGGGTCGGATTGGTAACGCGGGCAATCGGGCAATGCCTGAGGGGCCGGTATCCGAGTTCTAGCTGTGGGCTGCTTTTTTTGAGCAGCCTGTGGGGCCGATTTGGGCGGTGTCTGTGTTGTTCGGATGCCGCCAGCGGCCCAGTGGGGCCCTGAGTGGCCTTTCTGGAGGCAGATGGGCGTCCATTACCTCCCATTTATCAACGGGCAGAGGTGTCACTCCCTTTCTATCGCTGGGCCGGCCCATTAATGTATGCATATTGAGCGGGGGCAGGGGGCCTGAGCAGAAGTGGCCTCACTTGTTTTCAGGTGTGTTTCACCACTGTAAACTAATCCGTGCATTTTTTTTTCACCCCCCCCCTCCTTTTTTTATAACATTTCGCCGAAGCACTGTTTTGCAGAAAGACAATATGCAAACGTGGGTCACTTTTTTTTAGCGTGCCCGGGCCGATTTTTAATCCCAATCCAACCCTGCCTGTAGGCCAGTCCGACCTCGGTTCCAGAGGATATTTGTGGGACCCTTGGGGTTCTATGGTAAACGGTGCAGGGCTGGGTGGAGTGTTTTGGGAGGTATTCTAAGGGTGGAACTGGAAGTTTATGTTTTTTTGTGTATTCTGCAATAAACGGGTTATTTCTATAAATGTGGGCCAACATTGGATTTCTGCACTTGTTTAACGTGTGTTTGTGGCGCCTACTTCACTAAGCACATGATATAAGTACTGAAGTGTTTACAACCTCTGGCTGCATAAAACTTCTGTTTGTCTGTCTACTTTGAGTACACGACACAACTGGCCAATTATACTGTTGTCCAAGTCCCTGGTTTTAGCAAGCACATGATACATATAGGGCAGGGGTTAACGTCTGTCTATGTAAGCACATGATAACAGAAATGTTTTACAGATTACTGCGATAAAACTGTTGTTTATTTCTACGTACGGTAATGTAGTAGCCCAAAAGAGCCCTAGGGGGCAGCAGAGGTACATACAAAGCATAAGGAATCATTGCACATAGAGTACCGTACGATAGAGTTATATAACACCTCGAGGCCTGCAATGCCTTTGCAAACAAAACTTGGTTGTAACTTTCTGTTTACGGACTTACTCTGGCAACCTTATTATCATGAAATAGAAAAAACAACACGTTACTCTGCTGTTTTACAAAACTTGAAAGATGTAAGTGGGCAGGTCTCACCTTGAACCCAAGGTAGTCGCAGTTCATCGGTCGCAATCGTTGATTTTCCGGAATAGGTGACCCCCAGTAGGCAGCATTTCTTCCTTTCTTGTCCCAAGGCAAGTCCCTCATATACTGTCAGTTCTTCTAGCGCTCTGAAGTAGCTAGGAGGATGCAGGCAGCACGTAAACCTCACAATAAATGTAATAATTTATTACAGTTGAGTTATGACGCTGTAATACCTACTGCCACCAGTGTCAACAGCAGCGGTATGAGTGGAACATCAACTGTATCTTGCAATTAAATAATTTGAGGAATTATGACTTTTTAAAGTGTTCTCTAAAACGTAAGTTATTAGCAAACAAGGAGACAGTCATGGCAGCATGCTTATTCGTTACACTGGTCGAGTTCATTCCACAGAGAACAGCAGTTTACTTGTTGTTTACCACATGTTCTAGACCACAAAACCAGCCTTGATAGTGTTTGCTTTGTTTGTTTCTTCAGCACTCCCAGTACTTTTGTGCCTGCGGTGGTGATTTATTGAAAGGGAACATGCTCTGTGGCACCAACATTAAATGTTTGTGTGTTTTTAGGTCTGGCCAAAAGATTGCTAGATCTGTTACTCATCCTCATGTTTTTTTTTTTTAATCATAATAAAATATATATATACATATAAACACGAGGAGGATTTTGGTCAGCCATCTTCATACACTTCTGTTTAAGTGGATCTACATTTTGGTCCAGCCCACTATAACTTGAGGCAGTGGGTCAGCCCACTTCAGCCATTTGCTGTCTTCACTGTGAGTGACAACTTTGCTTGTGCACAGGTTCGCATCCCCCTAAAAAGTAGTCCAATTCAGGGCCACGGCTGGTATGCCAAGCTATGATGTTATTTATTATTTCATTTCATATATTTTTTAACAGATTTTTGCGATTGGTAATTTTTTACTTTTCCCCCCCAAAACATATGCACACCACCTTTACACAGCATCATTTTTACTTTTATTATTTGTACACTTTTAAAGCCTGATTTGTATGTTTGTAAAAAAAGAAAATCATTGCAGGCTGGCAAATTTCATACTCATTGACTTTGCCAGTGCTTGTTTTTATAATGAGCAATTGCACACCTCATTTGGTGTGTGTATTTTCACATAGTGATGGCGCATCCAGTCCTCATATCTCCAACCTGAAGACCTCTTTCATCATAGGAAATAGGAGGTAGAGGCCTCGGTAGGTTTTCGGGTACAGAATGATTGTGCGACCAGGTTCCCCCCCCATATGCTAAGAGGATATTTCGTGTCACTTCTGAGTTCCTTGACCTCATAAAAGAACTCAGCCTTGGGCTTTGTTCCTGTATTTTGTCACAAAACACCTCAGTGAATTTATATTTTTAGAATAGGTGGCATAACCACTTTATAGATTATAGAACATACAATGTAGTGGAACGCATTGTGCAAAGCTGAATATGTGCAGGGGAAGAACATTGTGCATGCATTAGAAAGATCTATTACTCTTGTACAAGGTAGATATAGATTTGGATTGGACAGACTAGAGAGGCGAGTCGTTACTGAAAAATTGGGCTTTTCCTCAGCAGCACAGACAGTTTGGAGGAGGAAATGACTAAATGGGGAATGTTGACCAGCTTCATTCAGCCATAGGCTTGAGACTTTGTCAGGTGTGTATTGGTTCAGCTCCGTGGAGTATTCATTGCTCATGTAATGCTATTGGCTGTCTGGATGTATCCTTCCACCTAAACTTGAGTGCTTGCATTGAGCTGCATGAGGGACTACTTTATGACTATATACCTCTTTATTCGAAATAAAAACAAAGCCAGGATTGTATCAAAGGCAAGTAAGTGTTTAACGCAGTCTGCCTTTTGTTTCTTGTCTGACTTTCATGTGCTTTTACTGCATGCATTATAGTACAGGAAACTCAGACTTGTTGACTTTGCTAATGCTTGTGCTGTCCTGTCTCTGAGTCATTTTGTCTTTTGAATCCTGTTAGTTTGGGATTCCGTTTGATTTGTGTGCAGTCGAAGACATACATTTTAGTACAGTGATACTCAAAGTACGGCCCGAGGGCCGCATGCGGTGTTCCTGACCTTTACACGCAGCCTCCTGGTAAACAGCAACACTGTGCTGCGGTTTTCTCGACTCAGCACAAACATGAAAAAGATATTAAATATACAGGCAAGCTTTCATTTAAAGGTTAATTGAAGTTAAAGAAAGGAAGTAACTAGGGTGTCCTGCTCCCTTAATGTTAGAAGCACCTTCATTTTTAAAGACATCTGCAGCAAAAGTGTAAAAGTATGAAAAAGTCTGTTCAAAAATTCAAAACGTGCATTTCATTAACATGCCGAACCGTTTCACCTTAGTACATTATATCAGTGAACTGAGAAGTATTTTTTTTAAAGGGATAATTTTCAAACATGAATTTAGCAACATTCATTCATCCCCCACCCTAACAACAATGTAAATAGTGAACTAAGAGGCAAGTCAGTTGTTATGTGCACTCTTTGGGTTTCCTGGGATTCTATTATACATGAATAATATTATAGTTTATTAAACCAAACACAGGAGAATGTTTTGTAAAGCACATGTCCCAATGTCGTATTTTGAGGTCCTCATATGTGATAATGAAGAAAAAGGAGGTAAAGTGAAACAAAACAATTGCTTAGGATCACACAATTTGGTTGAGTGGAGAAACCAGGTTTAATCCCAGGTTTTTGGTTATACATTGTGCATTAGCTTTACTTCCCCTATACCTATCTAACCTCCAACCCATGACTGCCACCCTGCTGGCATCAATGCCGCTCTCTGTCATATCAAAGACCAAACTTTGTTTTGTGGCCCCTGGGGAATTGTTTGTGAGTACCCATGTTCTAGAAGCTAGCCCTTTTTGTGTCATTGATGTAGTTGGGAGTTAGATGTCAGTCTCATTTTGAGCGCTGTAATACCACAGAAAATGGTTGTTATGGCATTTTGCGTGTTTTCGCTCTCAGTTTTAAATTACTTAAATATGCAATAATCGCATGCCTTTTAAGAAGTAATGTGACTGCATTCTAAACGGAACTAGAGGCAGATAAAATGAGTAAATCCACCAGTGTTGTGCAAAGTCCTAAATCGGTAAATGAGGGCATGCAATATTACTGGCACAGGAGTATTACTGCAAGAACACCACCCCCTCCAAAGTAATATCAGGAGTTTGTACATCCAGCTCTAGCATGAAACTCCAGATGAGCCCTAACAGGCCCTAAATAGCATATCCGCTTTGTAGTGGGAACCAGTAAAGTTCTCTCAAATGTGTAGTGGTGAGGTTGATGTTTGGTGATATATGCTTTTTCTATCTGAGCAGAAGTATGTGGTTGTTTTAACTCATTGGTTGACGCAGAGTGTCTTCATGGGAAATCTCACCACAGCCCAGGTCAACTGCTTCTTCCTAAATGTGTTTTCAAAAGAAAGGTTTCATTGTAGAGCTAGAAAATGACAGCCCAGGTCACTTTATTGAAAATTAAACTTTTTTTTGGTATCCTTTTAACTTTGAAGGGTTGTTTTATATCACCCTGGGGCAGTGGTGTTGTTAGAAGGGTCATGAAGGACTGCTTTGAGATGCAGTAAAGTTTTGGGTTTAGGGGATGGAATCCAGGTTTTGCAGGAAACTTTACATGATTCTGGGTTGGTCTTATGGTTCGGTGTTTCTTATTGTCATATTCACAACACAGCTGCTGCTTTTTACACAACTTTGTCTTGCAAGAATTTTTTTTTTTTTTAGTTCAGACATTTTTATTTTATACAAAATAAAAGTAAAGTCAAGAAACAAACAATACAGCGAAAGCCGTACACTCCAGGCTACCGGGAAGATAGAAAACAACACAATGACCTCCATTACATGTATCGCTGGTGACAGTACGCATGTAATAACAACTGGATGCAAAAAAGAACGACTCCTATTGCAAAGCATATATGGGGGTAGTTATATCAAGTAAATGGTAGATCTAGTCAATCACAATTCAAACAGTCTGAACAGAGTGTACCGCAAACCACGCCCTCTGGCTCATGAGGTGAGGGGGAGAAAGGGAGAAAGGAAGGGGAGGGAATAAAGAAAGAGAAGAAAGGGTACGGCTACCCTGAGCAGAAGTGAGCTGGATCAAGGATAGATTCCAAATATAACCCCATGCAAGAGAGGATGTGTGGGGAGGGCTTTATGGCATTTCTTTCTTCTGTAGGTATTTGTCAAAAGCGTCCCACAGCCGGGGAGGGCTTGAGGGGCCGTGGAATTTAGAGTATAAAATGCTATCAGCCCCTCTAACTGAGCATAGTAAAAATTCCACCATTTGTCAAAGACGCTGGAGGTTGTGGATTTCCAGACCGAGAGAACTGTTTTGGTGCTGAAGGAGAGGAGGAGATCTATTAGTGAGGAGGTGTGAGGGTTCCATCGCACGGGGTTGTCATGTAGTCCTAGGGCCGTTTTTAGGAAGTCAATTTATATTGGAACTTTTGTGATTTGATGCAGCAGGTCTTGGATTTTTGTCCATAGTGGAAATGTCATCTTACATTTAAAAAGCATCTATTGAAGGTCCCGTGGGCACTCCTCAGATCGCCAGCATGTGATCGAGTCCCTGAGTCCTAGTTTGTGTAGTCTACCTGGGGTCCAGTACGTTTTGTGAATGGACCAGAATCTGGATTTTGCAAAGGGGAAGTTGTTTCGTTATGTTGGAAGTGCCCGTCAATTGGGAATGGGGTTCCCATTTCCTAATAAATAATCCCAGAGCCTGTCCATTATGTTATCAAGAAATTTATGCAGGTGAGAAGCGGTGTGGCCTCTTCTTTTAAGGGTGATTAACAGAGCGGGGCGGTCATGAGGGGGTTTTAGTTTGCTTAATACACTTTTGAGTCATTGAAATTTGTAGAAGTCAATATTAGCTAGATCAGAGTTCATTTATAGAGTGGATAAGGGGACCACGTTAGCACACGATCCTGACTAAGTATTAAATTTACACTTCTTTGAGACCATGTTTCCCCCAAAAGTTTTTCCCATCAAGCTTAATAGATCGGTTATACCACAGGGAGGCTACGGTTGAGCCTTGTAATCGATGTTCTAGGCGTTTGTCAAGTTGAAGAAGTGACTTTACAGTAGCCATTAAAAATTGCCTGGAGTATTCCAGTGGGAGCTTCGGGATATTGTGAGCTGTGAGGGTGGAACTAAGGGTAAGTGGTTCGATGAGGCTGACTTGGATGCTAAGCCATGGGGGGATAGGTTCCTGTGGACTCAGCCACCAGATACCCTGGGCCAACAGGTAAGCTCTTTGGTAACGAGCGTGGTCTGGGATATATATTCCCCCAAAGGATTTGATCTTCTTCTGGATTTTCATGTAGATTCTTGGCTTTTTCGCTTTCCATATGAACTCAGAGATGGCGATGCTCACCGATATAAAGAAGGCGGGGGATAAGATCACCGGGAGAATGCTAGATGTGAAGTTGATCAGTGGGGCTATCATCATCTTCACTGTTCCCACTCGTCCCCTCCCGGTGATATTTTTTGGCGACCATGTGGTAAGTAGTTCTTTGATTTTGGTCAGTGTCTTTTGCTCATTAAGTGCAATAGAGTGTTTAAGTTCTGAGGAGAACCACACACCCAGATATTGGATGGCTGTTGGTTGCCTTTTTAGGCCAAGCTCACCAATTACAGCACCTGTGCAATGTACATTTAAGGGGAATACCTCTGTTTTGTCTTTACTCAAGGAGTAGCCCACAACTTGTGAGTATCTGTCTATTTCTTCCATGATGATTGGTATGGCTAGTGGGGCCTCCTCAGTAAACAGTAGCACGTCGTCTGCATAGGTGGCTACCACTTGTCTACTAGAAGCTAAGTTGATACCTGCAATCCCTGAGTTATTCCTGATGGCGGTGATCAGTGGCTCAACAACCAATAGGAAAAGCAAAGGGGAGAGTGGGGACCCTTGATGAGTACCTTGTGAGAGAGTGAAGGTTTGGGATAGGTGACCGTTAACTCTTACCCTTGCTATTGGATCTGGTAAAAGGCAATAGTCATGCGTATAAATTCCTCGCCAAGGTGGTATTTGTGCTAAATGGCATGTAGGAAAGGCCATGAGACCTTATCAAAGGCCTTTTCTGCATCAAGGGCCAGGGCCGTTGTTGGTGAGAGGGATAACTTAGCTCTTTCTAGGGCATAACAGAATGTCCTGATGTTGTCTGCCACAAGTCTGTCTTTAAAGAAACCCGTTTGTGAGTTTGGGATCAGTTGCTGGATAACCGACTGCAATCAGCGGACCTCAATTTTTGCGAATATCTTGCAGTTGATGTTAATAAGAGAGAGCGGTCTATAATTTTTAACATTTAGGTGGTCTTTCCATTCCTTAGGTGTCGCTATGATATTAGCTTCAGTGGCGAAGTCGGTAATGCTGCCTGTGAAGGCATATTCGCTGAAAACTGCATGTAGGGGGCCTGACGCTGTGTAGGCAAATGTTTTATAAAGTTTTGCCAAATAGCCATCTGGGCCGGGAGCCTTCCCTGTTTTGAGGGGACGTATAGCCAAGGTAATTTCCTCATTAGTGATTGGTTTGTTGATCGCTAGTTGATCTTGCTGTGATATTTTGGGGAGGTTACACGAGTTGAGTTATTCAGTGATTTTGGTGAGGGAAGTGGGGGCACTGGAGTTGTAGAGTTCCGCATAGAACCGTTTACAGGAATCAAGTATGCCTAAGGTGGAGGTGATTTCTTATGGCCGATATAAGGGATCAGTTTTTTGTGTATTTTAGATAATTTGCAAGTGAGTTATCTGCTTTGTTTTTCTTACATAACCTACCAGCTTTGATCACATCAATCCATTTTTGGGCTCTATGACTCAGGATTTTTTTGTATTCATACTGTTCTGCACACAGTTTAGATAGGAGGGCCGAGTCTTTTGATTGTCTGAGTGGGTTACTCAGGGTTTGGACAGATATATCTAGATCCTTGAGGCAATTTGAGATTACCTTATTCTTAATGGGTGTGAAATGCATCAGTATCCCTCCTAACTTGGCCTTGAGAGCTTCCCAACGTGTTGTGAGGAAGGTGTAATTCAGGGTTTTTTATTTGAGGAAGTTTGTAATGGCCGTCTCTATCTCTTCTTTATTGTTAGGGTCATCTAGTAGATTGTCATACAAGCGCCATTGGCGAGGTGGTGAGATGGGATCATTAAGTGTTATTTGAATTGAGACACATGCGTGATCGAAGATCACTATGGACTCAATCTTCAAGGAATGGGAGAGGTGGAGCAATGAGTTGCTTACCATGATGTAGTCTATTCATGAGAATGAGTGGTGGGGTGAGGACTAAAAGGTGCAATCACTCCCAGCTGGTTTATGAAGACGCCAGATGTCTAGTAGACTATTATTTTTACAGCAAATTTTTATTTGTTTGTGTGCTTTATTGCCTATAAATTTGTGAGCTGATACCCTGTCTAGATTGCTGTCCATAGGCAGATAAATTCCCCGCCCAATATAACGCCCAGGTTGTCCGGAAGGTCCAAGAGTTCTTAGTCTAGGTCCCGCTAGAAATCTAAAGCATTGTCATTTGGTGCATAAATGTTTATAATGAAGAACTCCAGATTTCTTTTTCTTATCTCGCAGATGAGCCACCTACCCCCTTGATCCTGAGTGTGTGATATGAGTCATATGACTAATATATATTCGATTTTTTCCAAGATTAGTGTTACTTCCCCATTCTTTTTAATTGGGGCCAGGAAGATGCCAACATCTGCAATCCATGGGCTGTAAAATTGTGCATCATTAATTGATTTTTAGTGGGCCTCTTGTAAGAGGATGATGTTCCCCTTCAGTTTTTACAGTAATCCGGCACTACTCTTCATTTAACTGGCTGGTTAAACCCCTTCGTGTTTAGTGAGAGTATGTTCAAAGCATGTGTCATTGAGAGAGTTTGAGGTCTCTCAGGGCAGCAGATGACAGTATAGGGGTTTCGGAACCTACAGAGGTTGATGACTACCAAACATTATGGTATGGTTTGTTGCAATCGTCCATCAGTGATGGGCATACGTCATAGGTGTTATTGATGTCCTGGGCCCTGCTAGCCAATGTGGGGAAGTGGTATGTGTGGAAGCACTGCCCAGGTAGCAGAGGAAATGGGTACAGATGCCGGGAGGAGAGGAAAAGGTTAGGATAGATGAGGGAGATAGTGGAGAAAAGAAGAGCCAGAAGAATAAAATCTACAATTGATATTGCAATGAAATTAACAAAACCAAGTCTCACCCTCCCGTAACCCATCCCACAGAATGTGTTTAAGATGTATTCCTCCACCCATGTTCTATGTGGGGAACTTTGGGCCACGAGCTGACCTGTCCCAAACCGGCTGAGTAGCTACCTAGTCCTGCAGGTATGCAGACTGATGAAGGATTAGGAGAGAGGGTCAATAAGAAGAGGGGGTCCAGGGGGTAGTAAGGGGTTAACCGAGTCCTGGATCTGTGTGAGGGAAGTTTTTGCGAAATTCTATTCAGATGTCCGTAATTGCAGATGGATGGGTTTCAGGGAGTTGCCATCAATAGGAGACAGTACTTATCAGGAGTGATAGGAGGGGACCAGGTCTTACAGGTGTATATTCTGGGGAAATGAATGAAAGAATTAAAGACGATGCCCCAAGGCGGATTTGAGTGCTGGTGATGCTGAAATCCCATATGGTCTCTAAGGCCGTTAGGAGGTTGGAGACATCCAGAGTTAATAAGCGCTAGTGAGGAATTATTCTTAAGTTGAACTAACTGCGGTGGGGTGTCTATGGTCAGGTAACAAGTCAGAGGTTCAGCAGAGGATCACATGTGGCACCAAGGTAGTAAGGGCTATATGGCCCAACTATGGTCCAATTATGGTTCTGGCATTCGTCCAATTGGGAGAGGTGGGGTGCTAGATAATAGTTCAAGTAAACATGTAATAGCCATCTAACTAGCCATAATCCTGTAACATAATCCTAAACAGTTTGTGCAAGGGGCAACAAATATGGTACTGTTTCAACAGGTACTGTCTTAGTAAGAAGCGTAGTGTAAGAATAACTAAATATCAACGTGGCATGCATGTAACCAAGTGTAATCTTAACCAGATTGGATAAGGCAAACATTGGCATCACAATGTAGCATCTCAGTGTCACAGTAGAAGCGCGGTATCTCCGTATCACATGACATCATTCAGACATATTCAGGTATTGTATGATCATATACACTACATTGTAATTATGCAGAGAAGCCTATATTACCTAAAATTACAGAACACTGTCATCAAATATTTCTTCAAACAGGAAATGTGCGAGTATTGCACAGCAATCTAGTCAAGAGGCACTTAACCTTCACTGGTAACATCGAAACAAACCATAAACTGGAGGAATATGCAGATAGTCATATATGTTGGTCTTGTGTATCTTACGTGTCTGGCGGGTTGACACAGGACTACTCTGTGGGGTCGTTCAGAGTTCAGTGATCAGTGTAGGTTGATGGTAGCCCAAGGTTTCGTCGGTCATCATAACATTATAGGAGCTTTCGCAGGGACGCTGTAATCACTTTGGTTGGTACTTGTTAGATCAGCAAGAGGGTAGACATAGAGGTGATTAGGCAAAAGTGCAAGCTAACATTGATGGGTTTTCGGTGGGCATTAACTGCTCATTGCAGATGGTACGGAAGAGTTCAGAAACTTCTGTAGTTCAGATGGGTCCGTGAAGAGCAGGGTTTTTCCATGGATGACGATCTGAAATTTCGAGAGGCCAGCAAATCCGTATGGGGTGATGTGATCCTTCAGAGACTCACGGAGGGCCAGGAAGCATTTTCTAACTGTAACTGTGTCCTGTGAGTAGTCTTGCACAATTTTGATTTTTGAGCCATTCAAGAGCACTTGTTGAATTTTTCTCATGTGAGCAAGTATGATTTGCCCATTGGTACTCGATGAGCTCATTCTTTCTCGAAGTATTGGTCAAATTTGATTCCCAGGGTGCGTAGTAACCAGGCCTCCAGAAAGGCAACGCATGAGTTTGCGTCATCCTTCTCTTTTTCTGGCAGTCCAAAGATGTGCGGGTTACCTCTGCGGTTCCAGTCTTCCAACTTGGAGATAGCTTTCATAAGAGATTTGATCTTATTGGCAGCCACATCTTTTCATGTGAGCAGCATCCTCTAATGTACCAATACTTGTTTCTGCTTCTATGAGTCTGCTTGACATGTTTTGAAAGTCATTCCTTAAGGCTTAGATTTCTTGATGCATTACATCTGTGCTTGTCTTTGTCTCTTGGGTCAGGTCGTGTAAGGCACTGAGGCACTGAAGGATAATTTCTAGGCAGGCACTTGATTCTTGTTTGGTTTTAATGGGGGAGTCTGGGAGAGGAGGATCTACCTTGGTCCGCTTTAGAGATGATTTGTTTTCCTTATTGTCCTTTGAGTCTTTATCCCTGTGGTCCGCCATTTTAGAATCTATAGAAGGCAACGTGTGCTGGTATATGAATGATCTGTAGTGGTGTTTTTGCGTTAGTGCACACATCGGCCATCTAATGTTTATAGAAATAGATTCAGTCACTTAGCTTAGCTGGAGCAACTTTCCAGTGGCAACAAGAGCCCGGTAGCAGTTTTTTGTGTTACTGACATTAACTAGTTGAGACACTCTAGAGTAACACACAGGGCAGAGTGTGGTGAGTCGACTGGGATTGTTCTCTGCAGATAGTAAGCAGTAAAACTACCTCTCAGTAATTCACTGCATTGTGGATGTAGAGCTACGGATAAATACACAAGTATGCGAACACACACCGTGATGTTTTGACCCTGCGTTTGAGCTAGTCGGGCGATAGTCAGGGAGGTTTCTCAAGCTTCAGGATGGGCGCGACCACCATTTTGTTCAACCTCAAATGGGTGTTAAAGATGATGATCGCCACATGTAGGGTCGTGCTGAGCTGCACCTGGCAGTAGAAGGCAGATTAGGGCTCGAGGTGCTGAAAAGGGGTATTCTGCGAGGATTCTCTGTGTCCCCTTATAGCACTCCTTTGGCGCTTGCGATGTGCAACTAGTGCCTATCGAATACCCGTTGATTACAAGTCGTTGGTACAGAAGCATCCGCTACTTCCTTTCACTTCAATGGGGGGCAAGTGACTTTGAGTGCCACTCATTGCATCGAACAGCGCAGTGGTTGATGGTGGTGCTTAGTGGCGAGACCTGGTCTGAGACTGGGGGGTTACTTGTAGTTAGTCAGCACTCCATTTTTGTGACTTTTTCACAGACCGGCCTTAGAACTCAATATGCGCTGATTCATTCCTTGCTGGGTGTAACGCTGACATTAATCGTCGCTCAGTCTGACGAGGCATCCATTGGGATTTGTGCGGCACAGGGAGTCATGTGCCATGTACATCCCTGAGTCTTATAGTCGCGTGTGGCCGCTCAATGCTTTGCAGGCAGAACAGGGAAGAGGTGCGCCACTTCGCGAGATGGTGTCAGTGATGCTAGGTTTCTCTAAAAGTCAATCAGCTGCTTATCGTCAGGTTGATCAGAGCAAGGTAAATAGGACGTTGTGATAGCAGGGAGCATCCACACTGTTATGGGTGCATCAGTGGGCAGGTACCGCTTCAGCGCAGTTGGAAGGCGATCAGGCAGCCATAAGTCGAGTGGCGGTCTCTTAGGGGCCAAATTATGTGGTAGACAGGGGAGCGCATGTGAGATAAAGCCTCACGGGTGTGTGTGCAGAACACCTCCTACCTATACTCATACACCATCGGTCTTTGTGGAGTTTTCGGTTTTCCCGTAGCATGTGCAGGTGCCGGGCCACTATGTTTTCTCCTTTGAGCCTGTGCGGAGGGGTAGTCACTACGGATCAATCTGTCGAGCTGATGTCATTTTTTTCACATCATTATTGGCCCTGAGGTCAGAGAATCCCTTTTTGGATAATCTCGGGTGGCTTGGAGTGATGGTCATTCACCAGGACTCTAAAACTGCAGGGCAGGGAGTGGAGCGGTCGAATTAAGCCGCCATCTTGCTCAGGCTCATGTCACGCCCGAGTCTGGGTTGGTCTTAGATAGAATGTGGGGAGTCTGAATATGACTATCAAATGTGTGGTGGAGTAGTTAAATTCCTCCTATTATCTGATAACATTGTGTTTGACTGGGCGATAATGGGTGGAGTGGAACTCCTGTCTATGTGGGATATTGATTGCTCGCAAGCTCGGTGCTGGGATTTAAGGGGGAATATTATCGAAAAGACAAAGCTTATGCTAGATAGTTTGGAATTTCTTGCTAAGATGGTCATTGAGGTGAGCTCAGAGTAAAGGTAGAAGTAAATAGATTTGGTGTAGTTTGCAAGACTGAAGGCGATGGCCTCAATGGACATAAGAGAGAGTCTTAGGGTGGACAAGACTGATGTCATCTGGGGGTTAAAGCATACTTGGCATCACTTCTTTGAAAAGTGGGAGCGCTACTATAAATCAGCAAAACGTGCAGGTCCACCCCCTCATTTAAAGGTGGGGGAACCTCTAGGTTTCCAACAGTGGGCCCACAGCTGGCTCTGCGTTGGAAACCTATGGCTAGTGGCCGTCCACCTCAATGCAGCAGCAAACCCATTATAGGGCAGGTGCTCCATTGCAACATGGGCATTGATAGAGACTTCACCGCCCTGTCAGCCTAGGCAGACAGCCCGCCTTTATTTAAATGACTCCACCTCTGTCCCCCAAAAGCCCTTGTCTTGCTGCTTTGAGTGACTTTTAAAGTAGTGATTATTATTATCTGCAATAAGTAGAAATAGAGTATTATTTAAAGTCACCTACAAGACCCCGTATAACTTACTAGTTTTATATAGGGCTTTATACCACATTTTTGCAATTTCTGTGAAATAACAATTGTTACAATTACCCAATTAAATGGCCCTTGATCTACAGACATTCGAAGTATGAAATTTGAACTTGTGGCCTTCAGGCCAATGCATCTATCAGGGGGATGCTCAGTACACTGAGCTGTCCTGCCATGTAAAACACATGTTCTAACTGCTGCAATGTTAGGAGTAATCTTTCTACCTCGTTGCAGTGAGAACAATGTGGTTCGAAGACTATTTATTTCCTTTGCCTTTGTGAATGCTTGTTTCAATGTCCACACTCCCAGACCTGGCAACTTCTGAACCTTTTTCACTGTGTGAGGAGGAGGGTGGCGGGCCTTTAAAAGGCAGTAGAGCTGAGAACAGCCTGAAGTGCTATAAATTCACTGCCTCCCCCCCCCTTCCAGGACCAAAAACCAAAGCTTCTAAGACTGCCGCCAAGGTCCTGGAAGGTTTCATGCCCACTAATTGACAT
This sequence comes from Calotriton arnoldi, assembly GCA_963921515.1. Taxonomy (NCBI): domain Eukaryota; kingdom Metazoa; phylum Chordata; class Amphibia; order Caudata; family Salamandridae; genus Calotriton; species Calotriton arnoldi. The sequence goes on from CAWUFW010002920.1 coordinate 771,919, forward strand.
CAGCTGCCCAGAACCTACAATTAGCTGCAAATCTGCTCTCTGCAGGGTTTTTCAGCTAATTGTGAGCACATTATGTGACATCGGCTCCTCACCTGGTGACCCCATGAAGGGAGCTGGTATCGTGTGACACACGGTGGCACCGTGTGAGTTGGAAGGGCAGCACTCCATAATCAAGTATTTTTGGGGATAGGGACATCTCCTCACAAAAAGACATCATGCTCCGCGCAGGCTCCTCAAGCTAGCTCCTGGCAAACAAAAGTTCAACAAATGCCCAACCTTGAAGCTAATCTTCAAATCTCTTCGTTACTGTCTTATCAGCAACCCTGATTGGACGGGAATTACATTACATAAGACCCGCTGGTATCTGCTTGGATCCGGATACAACCAGATCTCATCCGCGCTGTTTCATCTTGGCCGCTGACCTCGACAAGGAAGCACAACACACAAGACATTTCACTAGTGCATCTGGAGGGTGGGGTGTGCTGGGAGGGCTGTTCTGAGCACAGATAGAACACAGGATGGTGCTGGCCACAACTGCAGTTGGCTTCTGTGACGGATTCTGTTATGAAGGAGGTGCGTTGAAGATCTGGAGTGGATGCTGAAGGTGTCTTGTGTGAGATGGGGCAGCAGGCCTGGTCTTCGGTGACAGAGATGGACCAGCGTGCAGGACTGGGACTGAAGTGAACTGGCCAGTCTGTTGAGGGCTTCCATGATTGTTGTGGTGCATGGGCCTGACCAATGAGGGGCTGCGGTAAGATTGGGGAGGTGAACTGCTATCAGTGTGGATGTGCACTGGAGTGATGACTGAGGTGCTTAGGCATGACTGCTGAGGTGTTTTACCATGACTACTGAGATGTATTGCCATGACTAAAGAGGTGTATTACCATGACTACTGAGATGTATTACCTCACTACTGAGGTGTATTATCATGACTACTGAGGTGTATTACCTCACTACTGAGGTGTATTACCATGACTACTGAGGTGTATTACCTCACTACTGAGGTGTATTACCATGACTACTGAGGTGTATTACCATGACTACGGAGGTGTATTACCTCACTACTGAGGTGTATTATCATGACTACTGAGGTGTATTACCTCACTACTGAGGTGTATTACCATGACTACTGAGGTGTATTATCATGACTACGGAGGTGTATTACCTCACTACTGAGGTGTATTACCATGACTACTGAGGTGTATTATCATGACTACGGAGGTGTATTACCTCACTACTGAGGTGTATTACCATGACTACTGAGGTGTATTACCATTGTTACTGAGGTGTATTACCATTGCTACTGAGGTGTATTACCATTGCTACTGAGGTGTATTACCATGACTACTGAGGTGTATTACCTCACTACTGAGGTGTATTATCATGACTACTGAGGTGTATTACCTCACTACTGAGGTGTATTACCATGACTACTGAGGTGTATTACCTGACTACTGAGGTGTATTACCATGACTACTGAGGTGTATTACCTGACTACTGAGGTGTATTATCATGACTACTGAGGGATATTACCTCACTACTGAGGTGTATTACCATGACTACTGAGGTGTATTACCTGACTACTGAGGTGTATTACCATGACTACTGAGGTGTATTACCTGACTACTGAGATGTATTGCCATGACTAAAGAGGTGTATTACCATGACTACTGAGATGTATTACCTCACTACTGATGTGTATTATCATGACTACTGAGGTGTATTACCTCACTACTGAGGTGTATTACCATGACTACTGAGGTGTATTATCATGACTACGGAGGTGTATTACCTCACTACTGAGGTGTATTACCAAGACTACTGAGGTGTATTACCTGACTACTGAGGTGTATTACCATGACTAATGAGGTGTTTTACATGACTACTGAGATGTATTGCCATGACTAAAGAGGTGTATTACCATGACTACTGAGATGTATTACCTCACTACTGAGGTGTATTATCATGACTACTGAGGTGTATTACCTCACTACTGAGGTGTATTACCATGACTACTGAGGTGTATTATCATGACTACGGAGGTGTATTACCTCACTACTGAGGTGTATTACCATGACTACTGAGGTGTATTACCTGACTACTGAGGTGTATTACCAAGACTACTGAGGTGTATTACCTGACTACTGAGGTGTATTATCATGACTACTGAGGGATATTACCTCACTACTGAGGTGTATTACCATTACTACTGAGGTGTATTACCTGACTACTGAGGTGTATTACTATGACTAATGAGGTGTATTACCATGACTACTGAGGTGTATTACCATGACTACTGAGGTGTATTACCTGACTACTGAGGTGTATTACTATGACTAATGAGGTGTATTACCATGACTACTGAGGTGTATTACCATGACTACTAAGGTGTATTACCATGACTACTGAGGTGTATTATCATGACTACGGAGGTGTATTACCTCACTACTGAGGTGTATTACCATGACTACTGAGGTGTATTACCTGATTACTGAGGTGTATTACCTGACTACTGAGGTGTATTACCTGACTACTGAGGTGTATTACCCCACTACTGAGGTGTATTAACATGACTACTGAGGTGTATTACCTGACTACTGAGGTGTATTACCTGACTACTGAGGTGTATTATCATGGCTACGGAGGTGTATTACCTCACTACTGAGGTGTATTACCATGACTACTGAGGTGTATTACCTGACTACTGAGGTGTATTACCATGACTACTGAGGTGTATTACCTGACTACTGAGGTGTATTACCTGACTACTGAGGTGTATTATCATGACTACTGAGGGATATTACCTCACTACTGAGGTGTATTACCATTACTACTGAGGTGTATTACCTGACTACTGAGGTGTATTACTATGACTAATGAGGTGTATTACCATGACTACTGAGGTGTATTACCATGACTACTGAGGTGTATTACTATGACTAATGAGGTGTATTACCTCACTACTGAGGTGTATTACCATGACTACTGAGGTGTATTACCATGACTACTGAGGTGTATTATCATGACTATGGAGGTGTATTACCTCACTACTGAGGTGTATTACCATGACTACTGAGGTGTATTACCTGATTACTGAGGTGTATTACCTGACTACTGAGGTGTATTACCTGACTACTGAGGTGTATTACCTGACTACTGAGGTGTATTACCTGACTACTGAGGTGTATTACCCCACTACTGAGGTGTATTAACATGACTACTGAGGTGTATTACCTGACTACTGAGGTGTATTACCATGACTACTGAGGTGTATTACCATGACTACTGAGGTGTATTACCTGACTACTGAGGTGTATTACCTGACTACTGAGGTGTATTACCTGACTACTGAGGTGTATTACCTCACTACTGAGGTGTATTAACATGACTACTGAGGTGTATTACCAGACTACTGAGGTGTATTACCTCACTACTGAGGTGTATTACCATACTACTGAGGTGTATTACCTCACTACTGAGGTGTATTATCATGACTACTGAGGTGTATTACCTCACTACTGAGGTGTATTACCTGACTACTGAGGGGCAGCCTGGGCCTGTGCAGGTAAGACCAGTGGGGCGGTGGGGCCCAGTTGGGGGTGTGGGGGGGTGATGTCGACAGACGATGAGAGAAAATTAATTATTTATTTAATTTTCCCCCATCATCATCCATCGAAATCCCCCCCACCGGGCTCCACCGCCCCACCGCTCTTACCTGCACGAGCCGCAGCTGCTGAGGTGTATTACCATAACTACTGAGGTGTATTACCTGACTAATGAGGTGTATTACCATGACTACTGAGGTGTATTACCATGACTACTGAGGTGTATTACCTGACTAATGAGGTGTATTACCATGACTACTGAGGTGTATTACCATGACTACTGAGGTGTATTACCTCACTACTGAGGTGTATTATCATGACTACTGAGGTGTATTACCTGACTAATGAGGTGTATTACCATGACTACTAAGGTGTACTACCTGACTACTGAGGTGTATTACCATGACTAATGAGGTGTTTTACATGACTACTGAGGTGTATTACCATGACTACTGAGGTGTATTACCATGACTACTGAGGTGTATTTCCATGACTACTGAGGTGTATTACCATGACTACTGAGGTGTATTTCCATGACTACTGAGGTGTATTACCCCACTACTGAGGTGTATTTCCATGACTACTGAGGTGTATTACCATGACTACTGAGGTGTATTTACATGACTACTGAGGTGTATTACCTGATTACTGAGGTGTATTACCATGACTAATGAGGTGTATTACCATGACTGCAGAAGTGTATTACCATGACTACTGAGGGGTATTAACATGACTACTCAGGGGTATTACCATGACTAATGAGGTGTATTACCATGATTAATGAGGTGTATTACCATGACTACTGAGGTGTATTACCTCACTACTGAGGTGTATTATCATGACTACTGAGGTGTATTACCATGACTACTGAGGGGTATTACCATGACTAATGAGGTGTATTACCATACCTACAGAAGTGTATTACCATGACTACTGAGGTGTATTACCTGACTACTGAGGTGTATTACCATGACTACTGAGGTGCATTACCTGACTAATGAGGTGTATTAACATGACTACTGAGGTGTATTCCCATGACTAATGAGGTGTATTACCATGACTACAGAAGTGTATTACCATGACTACTGAGGTGTATTTCCATGACTACTGAGGTGTATTACCATGACTAATGAGGTGCATTACCATGACTACAGAAGTGTATTACCATGACTACTGAGGGGTATTAACATGACTACTGAGGGGTATTACCATGACTAATGAGGTGTATTACCATGACTACTGAGGTGTATTACCTCACTACTGAGGTGTATTACCATGACTACTGAGGTGTATTACCTCACTACTGAGGTGTATTATCATGACTACTGAGGTGTATTACCTGACTAATGAGGTGTATTACCATGACTACTGAGGTGTACTACCTGACTACTGAGGTGTATTACCATGACTAATGAGGTGTTTTACCTCACTATTGAGGTGTATTACCATGACTACTGAGGTGTATTACCATGACTAATGAGGTGTATTACCATGACTACAGAACTGTATTGCCATGACTACTGAGGTGTATTACCATGACTACTGAGGTGTATTACAGTGACTACAGAAGTGCATTCCCTGACTACTGAGGTGTATTACCATGACTAATGAGGTGTATTACCATGACTACTGAGGTGTATTACCGTGACTACAGAAGTGTATTACCATGACTACTGAGAGGTATTACCATAACTACTGAGGTGTACTGGTATGATTGTGTATATACACTGGCTGTATTGCCAACACCACTGAGGTGAACTTGCATGTTTGCCATGATATACCGGCACCATTGCTGAGGTATAGTAACATATGACTGTTAGATGTGCTGCAATGACTGTCGAGAGGTACAGGTGTGGCGAATTGAGAATTACTGACATTATTGCATGCCGTGACCAATGAGGTGTGCTGGCATGATTGCTGAAATGTATTGGTGTGACAATCTAGGTGTACTATTTGAGGGATACTGGTATGGATGTTCCAGTGTACGGCCATTATATTGTGATGTATAGGCGTCGTTGTTGAGGTGTACTGGGATGATACCTGAGGTGCACTTACATTACTATTGACTTATAGTGGCATGACTATTGAGGTGTGCAGTTATGACTATTGCGGTATACTTGAATGACTGCATAGCCTTACCAATTGGGTGTACCGCATTAATGCTGAAGTGTATTGGTGTTGCTTTTGAGGCGTATTGTATATTGTGTGTGGTACACTGACAGAACGGTTCAGGTGTGCCACCATTATTCTGGGATGCGCAGGAATGACTGTATTGAATTGATTGCTGAAGTGGACTGGCACGCACACCTGTTGAGGGCACACAAAGTTCGAAGACGTGGAACGAGTCGAAAGAGCTACACTGGACTGTGGACCACTGGTAATATTGCTACTGGCAGTGAGACATAGAATGCAGGGCTAGTGTTGTGCAAGATTCAAGGTAGCTGCCGGGCATATTATGAATACATTCTTGGAACAGAAAAGACAGGGCTGGATAGGTCTAAGGCTTTATTTAGTCGCACAACGCCGGATTTACTAATCTTTCACACAACCCAAGGCAGCAAGTCAACTTGTTCTGCTGCATTGCGTGAAAGTGAGAGAGCAGATGTGCGCCATGTCTACTAAGATATGGCACGCTGCAAGCAACCTAACACCAACGTAGGGACCCTTGCACCACAGTACAAGAGTGCCTGCATTACAAGCAGAATCGTTTTTGAGCAGGAAGGGATACCTTCCTGCACAAAAACAATCCCCAGAGTCATTTTCCTCTTTCTATGTGTGCTGCAGAATGAGGCACTTGTAAAAAGAGGAAATAACATGGAGAAAAAAATATTTTTCTACTCGTTACGCCATCCTTTGGGAGACGTAGCGATTTCAGGCAATCCCAGGTTTACAAACCTTTGTAAATCTGGGGTTTATGAAATCCATGGTTGGATGCACGGGAACACCCATGGTCGACCCATGGAACTCCTTCCAGAACGAAACATAATGCAATGCATCGCAAGCCGCTGCATTTCTTTACATTTCTTTACAAAACCAAGCAAAGTGGAGCAAATCGCCCTTTCCATGGTTTTGTCAATATCCACTAGCATTTTGCATTGTGGCTGTGCCACAAAAGTGGAGTAACCAAAGCACAAAATGTTAGTAATGTCCCCAAGTGTTTTGTACTCTGGTGCCCTATCAAGTTAGATGCAGTAGATTTACCTGTGCAATCCATCACCCATCTATCCCAAACATAATCCTATTTTTTACTCATGGGTGGCATTTATACCTATATTGAGATCATTCTGGCGGTAGTCTTCTATTTGCATTCAGTCCTTTATGTTCACAACTGCTAGATTCATTATCCGTACATTCTTCAAAGTTGTGGAAGTGGGTAAGTTTGGGCACCATCAACACATCTGTGGCGGGCTCCTTGGAGCGCCAAGAAATTTGCAACTTTTAGGAACTTTGAGACCCTAACTCTTTTCAGGAGCGTCGGGAAGGGTTGATATGTGAGCGCCCAGCCTACTACACGCTTCATGTCCAAACATTGATCAAACGTTTTTATGTCTCTTCGTTCACTGTTGGGTTGGTGTCCAGTTGGAAATCAAGGATATTACGCTTCCTCAGCACAAAATAGAAGCTGCGCTATTACCGTACAGACCATTGACTCCAAACACAGGAGCCAGTCCTGTTGCACCAGCATGCACCACGCCAGGGTTTTTCAACTGTGTATTATTTTTTATAATTCCTGTTGCAAAATCATAACGTTAAACTCACCCTACACAGTTTCATATATTAAAGCACATAGATAGTGTGTCCTAAGTACCATTGACTAACATAACATCCTTTTGGAACTCCAATGGAGTGATGCTTTAGTGAATGTAATTTAGGAAATAATATGTTTGTCCACGATATTCTGGAGCCGTACCACTCTGATTATGTTCACAAGGGTGGATTTATGCAGGACCAGCATGGACTAAGTTTAGCCATTCTCTGTGATAAGGAAGACACACGTGACTGACATTTTTTGCTGTTCACCCATGAAGCGTATGGCGCACAGATATCTACAAGAAAATTGAACCTGCCACCCGCGGTGTGAGTCGTTACATCAGCTAATCAGTAACTACTAACTAGTCCATGATTGGTGGAGGATGGAAAGGCGAGTAGACAGTGCTTAATTTGAGCCAGTGGTTTCTGGTGCTCCACACTGACACTTGATTGTCAACACCGGCGCTTGACAGTCTGCCACAAGGTGGCGCTGTCGGGCTAATTTAGAGATGAGCACAACAACAGTTAATTAATAATTCAATCTACATTAAAAATGACTATTACCTGTCGCCCAAGCCATTCTTATAGTTTTAGGGGTCTTAAATAGTCGGAATTGTCACACTTGTAGGAGTGTGAAGGTTAGTAGATGTGTTGTTACTATCATTGGCAGCATGGCAGGGTCAATGTGTGGTGCAAGCTGCAGTGGCCTCTTGACGAGAGCCCCGGCACTTATTTCTTCACAAATTAAGCACTGCGAGTAGATTCTTAGTGTTAGACTCTAAGAACTGGAATGAGGCAACACCAAAGAATAAAAAAGCCAATGTTACTAAGTTTCTGAGAGGCATGTGGTTAAGACCTTCTTGTTCTCAAACTAACTGCCACTGGTGGAGTGGATCGGTGTACTCACTCGTGCTCCTTCAGAAACATGTCAAGCACTTGTCCGGCACGAGAAACCATATAGTTTGCAAAGTTGCGCTTACAAATAAAAAATAATATTATTAATAGTAATTTCCAGAGTAGTTTGCTAGAGGTTGCATATTGCACACAGATTTACAGTCGGATGCAAACACCCTTCCCACCCCCTCCAAATAGAAGGTTCTCTTAATGACCTCATGCAAACACTGAAGGAATGTATTGGAAAAGCTGCCAGTCAAAGCTCTGGGGAGCTATGTTTCTGGAAAAATACCTCAACACTACTGAGACCAAACTCTAAAAGGAAACGCAAAGGAAATACATGACATTAGGACCTTCTATTCAGTAGGCGCAGCTATTTTTATGCACAGACTGTGTGTAAGCAGCAAAGCCTCTTTTCTCAGTTCCCCTCCCCCGTCCTCAAATGGTAACGCAGTCATGCACTCATACAGAAACGTTAAATATCCAGAAAGTAGTTTCCCAAGCAGTTAAAATATATATATATATATTTAATTTAGGTAACGTGGTGTTCAGTTTTGTAAAAAGGTTTGGTAATACCACTTCAGGGTACAGGAAAGCCCTGCCATCAGTATGATCCCGGTGCTACCTTTGCACCAATAAATCTGGATAAAACACAAGGATACGTCGTTTTCACACTTTTTTACCCATATAATTGTAAATTTGCAACAATATCTCAATTATTGTTTGCGGTAATGCAGTTACTGGAATCATGGTATTACAGCAAATAGCTGAGAACTCTCTAAACGAAGACCTCAGAGTGACCTACCTGAAATTCAAATAAAATGTGGTGAGGGAGTTCACCTAAAAACCTGAGGAAGGGGTACATGGAGTCAACAGCCTTCAGGTCATGATCTTCTTTGTCTTTCAGAGTACCAATATATCATTTGTGTCATACCTTCTAAAATCTTCTTCATGACTGTCCGAAAAAAGGAGACATCAAAGAACTTGGCCACAATGAGTGACACCGGGAAATGATGGATCAGCACTAGCGGCAATGAACTGTGGTGAGCCCCGGACCATACCACTCAGACAGTCCAGGGGGGAGAGGTTATATTGGGGATGAGAACACCTTAAACCTAGAGGCACAAGAGGACTCATTCTCGCTCACCCTCATCCATGAAGGTGGGGCACAGATTAGAAGACCCTGGTGATAAGACATCTGGAGGGGCTACTCAAGATATAACAGCTTCACTGCGGGACATGAGGTCGGCCGGGTGATCTAGACTGATGCTGGGAGACGAGGCCATAAACAAACCCAACACAAAGCTCGGGGGTGTGAGGAGCACACTCTCTCGTTCATACACATTTCCTCACTCCAGGAATCAAAAGCCTCATAATATCCTTGAGGGATTGTCCCTAAGAAGCGGGACGACTATAACGAAATTCAGGCGTAATGGTGTACCAAAAGAATACAGTGAGGCAACAAAACTATTTAGCAGAATATGAGGAGTTCTTAAAAGAGTGGAGCGTCCTCAAATATTCTACAAAAGCTACCAATAATTGAGGTGAGTATGTTCTACATTAGTTCGACTTCAAAGAGCATCAACAGTATAGGTGCAACCCTGCATGAAGGGGAGAGTCAGATGACCTGAGGCCCCTGTAGCATTTAGTCACGTGACACTGAGACACAGAATCTGAGGAGCCTCCAGTGTACTTGGAGCTGGAAAAGGTAGTGCTGAAACTTAATTCACTAGTGGATATAAATTAAGGAACCAGTGCTTAATTTGTAAAATAATAGGTGCCAGGGCCCTGACCAGGAGGCTACTGCAGCTTTCACCACCCAGGGCCCCAGTCAGCGCAGCTAAAACAAATACTAAGCATCTCTCTCGCCTGCAAGTGTGATAGTTCAGATTATTCCAGGTCCCCAAAGCTAAAGGAATGACTGGGGAGGCAGGTATTAGTAATTTTTAATGTATATTGTATTCATAAACAACCGTTGTTCTGCTCATCTCTAAATCAGATGAGCAGTGCCACCATGTGGCAGACTGTCATAAGTGTGGTGTTGACAATAAAGTGCTGGTGCCAAGCACCAGAAATCACCGGCTCAAATTAAGCACTGGGGGAAACCTATGCCCAGCAATTAGACTCATCTGTAAACAACTCCTACATGTAGTTAAGATTTGGGACAGTTGAAGGCGACCTCATGAAATGGCAGAACCAGCACAAACTGAAATTGGAAGCTCTGCACGGAACAAGAGCCACATTTGAAGGCAAAATTGAGACCCCATCTCTAAAGATTAATCTCCTCAGGGCAGCCCTTCACAGGGTGGTTGAGAGATCACAGGAAATGGAGGAAATTGTGGTACATCTAATACATTATTCATATGAACTGCAACCCACTGTAAAACCCCTATCTGAACAGTCCCGCACATTGACAAAGAGAGTAGAAGACACAAAAGGCAGAGCACTTAAAAATGTATATCTGTCTGCGGGGCTTCCCTTAAGGAAGGAGCACAAGGGCTCATCCCATAGTTATGTCCGGAAAAGTAAATGCTAAAAATGTTAAAACAAAAAGAGCGTTCAGCATTTTTTCTTTTGACAGAGAAAGCACAAAGTACACTTGCCCCACTGCCGAAACCCAGAGCGCCGCTCAGGGCAACCATAGCAAAGATATTCAATTATTTGAACAGGGGCGCCATTCTCTTTCACAAGAAAAGTAGGAGTTATATAATTTATAGTGTGCAAAATAGTGATATTTCCAGGCTATACCCAGAAGATGCAGACGTAACTTCAAGCTGTTAGACTGAAACTTGGTGTGGGCGCAACTTGTGCAATTTGCTTCAGCGTAACTACGCAAAATTTGAGAAACATTATGCAAGATTACACCAATTTACGCGAGGAGCATAACTCTGCATGTTTCCCTAGTGCAAAATGCACCCTTGCATCCAAAATGGACCCGATGAAGCATTTTGTGCTAAATGCAACAGAACACGAACAGCAGCGCCCAGCAACCACTCGCACTCTGTTCCCGTGCTCTTGTGGTAGGCATTTTTCCCCAAGATGATCCTAAATTATACGAGTTGGCGTAATCGTGTAATTTTTGGGACTGTTGTGTCAGAAGAGTAGTGCGATATTACTAAAATTACTCAGATTACTCAAAAGTTATTTAAAAATTCGCCCAGGCCTAATTGAAACTACGAGCACTCAAGTTAAAATAAATCCCAGTGTACCCAGCAAAATCTACAGTACTGCATGATGGCAAAGCTCACTTTTTCATAAACCTCAGCAGTGTGGGACTTGCTGGAAATGTGGGGCAAAAACTGATGAGCAATGCTGGAATGCAAAGGTTGACAAAGCCTAAAAAGCCTAGGTGGAGACACCAAAGGGCACACAAAATAAAGACCCAACCGGCCTAGAGGAAAGACGTACAAGATAGTGGAAATGGAAGATGAAATACTGGGGATGGTTTCCACCCTGGATCCCGACTCATTAGAGGCAACTGAAACTGAGGAGGGCAAAGCAAGCTGATGCTAAACTCTAAAGAAAGCTCCAACTGGATGTCACGAACTATGAGTAGTGAAATGACAGATGGAAGGTGAGGTGCTGTCTGCAAGGAATTAAAAAGTTAATTCCCAACATGAGAAATTCAGGGTGGTTATCCTGCTAAAGGGGAAGTAGCATCGGTATCTGTAACATTATTTCTTACATGGGTTGGTTTGGGAAGGAGCAACGGGCATCACCAAGAGATAAGAAATGGCCTCCTATTAGAGAAGCTTGGCCTCGTAAACAGGGTCATAGTAGGGTTAAGCGACTGGTCCATTTATTATTATTATTATTATTATTATTATTACGAGACTTGTAATGCGTGCAGCTACCTCTAGGGGTTTCCCGGCGCAGGGTGAGAATAGGGAACAAAAAGGGAGAGAGCTATCTAACTAGTTAGAAAAGCCAGGTTTTAAGACCCTTACGGAAAGCAAAAAGGGATATCGAATCTCTCAAAGAAGCTGCCAGGGAGTTCCATAGTAGCGGCCCTAGGTAGGAAGAAGATCAGCCTTTCATATGGGCCAGTTGGGTTTTTGGTACAATGAACCAAGCCTGTAGAGCGGATCTCGAGGGACCGGAGGGATGGTATAGGTGGACTAAATCCAGGAGGTATTTAGGAGCAGATCCAGATTTGACCCTGAACATATAGCAAAGTGCCTTGAACTTGATACGGTTCAACACAGTCAGCCGGTGTAGGTCGCGAAGAATGCTGGAGACCGAGGTGAACTTGGGCAGGCGATAGAGAAGCCTGGCAGCTGTGTTCTGCACAAGTTGCAGTCTAAGGATAGTGGATTTGTCGGCTCCCAAGTACAGGATGTTGCCATAATCCAGTCAAGAAATCACAAGGGCTTGGATCACTGTCCTCTGTGCTAAGAGAAGAATCAGCCAAAGGATCTTTTTTAACCACTTGAGGGCTGCAAAGCAGGTGGACGTCACCTTGGCCACTTGTTGTTTCATGGATAGTGACTCATCCACAATGAACCCCAGATTCTTAGCACTACTAGAAGGAGTGGGGAGAGCTCCCAGTTTGACGGGCCAGAGCTGCAGCCCCCAGAGATCAGACCTTTTGCCTAGGATCATAACTTCAGTTTTGTCTCCGTTGAGCTTCAGCAAATTATTCTGCATCCAGAGAGAGTCCTTGATCAAGCCCAAACTAAGATCAGAGGGCCCGTGTCTATGCGTCTGAGAAAGGGAGAACATAATCTGGGTATTGTCAACATAGGAAAAAAAGATACAGCCCAGCGTTTTCAACCACCTCAGCTAAAGGAGGAATACATATGTTGAATAGCAGAGGGCTCAGCCTGAGCTCTGTGGGACTCCACAGGGAGAGGCGTGGGAGTTTGACCTGGCCAAGGAAGAGGAGACCTGGAAGGTTCGGTCCTTAAGAAAGGAGCAAAACCATTCGAGGGCCATTCCATGTCTGCAGTTCCCCCAGAAGGATATGGTGAGACACCGTATCAAAGGTAGCGCTAAGATCTAACAGGATGAATGCCACAGTTTCACCTTCATCCAAGCGATGCCTTAACATCTCTGTAACCCCCAAAAGGGTTGATTCAGTAGAGAAGCCAGCTCTGAACCCAGACTGGGAGAGATGAAGAAAATTCTGGGTTTCCACAAAGGAGGACAGTTGGCCATTAACGTGCTTCTCCAGAATTTTTGAGAGAATGGGGAGCGGAGAGAGGGGTTAGAAGGATCCAGGTTCGCTTACTTTTGGAGGGGGAGGACCATTGCGTGTTTCCATCTTTGGGGGACTATCCCTTCCTTCAGAGAGGCATTAAGGAGATCCATTAACATAGATAATATGGAGGGATCCAGCTGGCACAGCAAATGAGGAGGGAGGCGGTCAAGGGGGAAGCCTGATTTGGTGACGTGAAGGATGCGGTTAAAAGATGCGGTGTCTAGGGGGGCCCAGGTATCCAGTTTAGGTGGGGGGCTGGCGCTGTATAGGGAGTCAGCTGCTTAAGTAAACCTGAGGTTCTGCCTGGTTGTAGGCGGGTCAGCCTTGTCCAATTGCACTCCCTGTCAGCATTTGCTCAACAGCTGAGAGTGTATATTAACAACTTTGTTGATAAAAGAAGAGAGCGAGTTCCTCACATTGACTGTGAGAGAACTGGGGAGGTTGCCGACTTCCCGGGCTCAGATAGTTCCTTCACCACCTTGAAAAGAGTTTTTGCACAGTTTTGGGCCTTTAGAATCTTTTGGGAATAAAACAAGTTGCAAGCAGATTTACAGAGATGGTGCTATTTTTTTAGGGTATTTTTCTAGATAGTTTTGGCATCTTCACTATAATATTTCCTCCAGCGCCTTTCAAAGGTCTTGCACTGTTTTTTCTCAAGTTTTAGCATTTTGTTGAACCAGGGCGCGGGAGGCAGGCAGCGTTCCAAGCATTTAGCTGAGATCGGGAGACATTTTTCCACAGTTCCCATAAGCCAGTTGCGAACAAGCTCCTGGTCAGTAATAGAAATTGTGAGAAGTTGGCCTGGTATATGCTGTTCACTAATTAAAGTGGACACCTTGCACCAGAACAATTCGACTCTTATGGTAGATAGGTTTAAGACAACCTTTATAGAAAGCTATCCTAGTGGTAGCTGTGGAGAGCAGCCTTCAGGCTAAGTCTTGAAGGAATGTAAAGCAGCTTGTTTTACCACACAATCTCTTGAATCACCAAATGAAAAGACACCACACAGGTATATATATCAAATATATATGTATTTATTAATAAACACTCTCTACTAATCTCTTTATGAGATTAGAAGTCAGGAACATATGTACAAGTCAAATGTTATCAAAATAAGTTTAGCACAATCGAATATCACAATCTTAGTTTGCTAGACCTAGGTCTAGGGCATCTAGAATCGAGGGACCCCCAAGAACCACCCCAGGTAGTTGTAGGAGACCCACAGGGGACGGACGCGGTGACCTGGCACCGGTGCGAGTCCTGTGCGAGTCTATGCGCTCAGACGCGATTGAGATTTCAATGTTAAAGGTCCCTTGCGTGTTCGAGGCGAACACACCGATCGGTCCTTGTACGAGTCGAAGGACGCGGTCACAGATAGAGTTGCAAGGGAGATGGACGCGCGGTGTCTAACACAGACGCGAACCTTGTGCGAGTCAGTGCAATGGAGATCTCAGTGTTACAGGCCCTTTGTGTGTTCGAGGCGAACACCGATCGGACTCAGTACGAGTCGAAGGATACAGTTTTAGATAATGTTGCAAAGGAGATGGACGCGGTGTGTCTAACACAGGCGCGAACCCTATACGAGTCAGCGCAATTGTCGCACTTAGAAAGTTAGAGTTTTAGGACACTTCTAGGGAAGCTGCAAGCAAGTCACTTACAGGGTAAGTAGTTCTAGGGCCCACACCCACAGGAGCACCGTAGTGCTAAAGTTTCTTCACCCAGGGGAGCCGGGTGCATAGGTGTTCTTTGGTGTCGGGTCGCGGCGTCGTTTTCAATGGGAGCCAGTGAAGACTTGCTGCTTGCGGCGACAGGAGAAGTGTCCGGAGGAATCCAAGCCTGGATTCGGAAGATGGAAGACCTGAAAGCAGAGGGGACAGTGTTCAAAGTCACTTGGCAGTGACTCGGGGCAAAGAAGATGGATGCCCACCGTCGTTGCAAGATTCAGGTCGTTTGCGGTTGCCTTGACTCTTCAGCCACGAGGTCCAGGAGGCGTCGACGATGACCAGGAGCTGGATTCGGTGTGCCCCATGATGTCTGCAGCTTACTGCGGTATCGGCGACTCGATCGGAGCCAACAAGCCTTGGTAACAGCAAGTCTCGGGGAAAGTGTGAAGAGGTAATGGCGCAGACCAGCAAGGTCTGGGGGACTCACCCAGCGAGGGTAAGTCAGGGCAGGCCTGGAGCAACCAGGGGAGCCCTTTGGTTTCTTTAGAAAGTCTTCTGGGGACCCACAAGCCGGCTAGCAAGGGATCGCGAAGACGCCTCGGGAGGATTCACTCACAAGGGCCCACGGTCACTCGGGACGTGGTAGGCCTCTGATCTTAGGAGGGATTCCTGCTGGAGGCTGGGACCACACGTGGTCCAAAGCACAAGTTCGTGGAATGTTGTGAAGGGGTTGCACTTGACAATAGTGCACGGTACCCAGGGGTCGCGGTTCCTTGTCACTCTTGGGGTCCACTGGCCTCAGCTTCGCTGGGGACTCACAATGGCCTTTGAGAAGTCAGGAGATCCACTTCTTGGGCTGCAGGGACTTCGGACTCCGGCGGGAGCGGCGTAGTTTGCGACCGTCGTTTGTAGTTTTTGGTGCCTGCCAAGCAGGGGAGTCACTCCTTGACTCCAAGGGAGATTCTTCAGTCTTCCAAAGGTAGTGGAACGTCAAAGGTCCGGGATTCTTCTTGTAGAGCGTCGTCCAGGGAAATCTAGGGTGCTCTGCACAGGTTCCCCCTCTTATACTAAAAGAAAGGGAGGGACTAGCTCTATGACCCTACCTATGGGAGGGTCAGGGGAGTGGGTGGCTACACCCACTTCCCTTTGTCCAGTTTCGCGCCAGAGCAGGGACAGGTAGCCCTTGAGCCGGTTTGAACTGGCATATGCACAGAGGAGCCTTCTGCTCCCCCAGTGCAGGACTTCAAAGCACTCTAAGAGTCCACCCACCCAGCCCCAATACACTAAACCCTGTCTGGAAGGTGGTCACACCCCCTTGGGACAGGATATCTATTGTTGGGCTTCCTCCACTGCGAGTGTTGGTCATCAGCAGGAGGGCAGCCCAGTGTCTGTGACTGGTGGCATCCATTTTGTGATGCCAGGGCTCTGCAGGATTCTACCGCGTTTCCACAGTAGGTACATGTCTATCCCTCTAGAAGGGTGGAATGCTACCCCTGCCGCCAGGACTGGCGGGGGGGTAGTATTCCAAGATGTTTGACACCAAACACAACATGTTTCGATGCAGCCATTCCAAAGTTAGCATTTTACCGCAAGGATATAATGCACTTAAAAGTATATGGTTTAACCGCATCCACAAACAGCACCAGAGAATGGACTCTGAGAGCTGCAGAGGGGCCCTGCTCAGGCAGAGGCACCCCCTCACATAGAAGCCAAGCACCCTGCCCTCAGGATTGATAGGGCCTGCCTTAGGGGTGACTGATAGGGTTATATGTGTGTGTAGGAGAGATATAGGGAACCTATATCTCAGTGAGGGGTGCTAGCACTTCCTCACTCAGGCTGCAGTAGCAGGCCTGTGGTGTCAGATTTAGTCTGCTTCCCAGGGGTGGCATAATACATGCTGCAGCCCCTGGTAGGCCTGTGAAGTACCTATGCCCTTGGTACCTAAGGTACCATATAATAGGGACTCATAAGGTACCACAGTATCCAATCACTAGTGCACCTAGAGTGCACTCCAAATCGTTTAGAGAGAACAGAGAGGCTGGGGCCCTGATTAGCAGGGGCCCAGCCAGACTATAGCCAGAAACCAGTGTAAACATCAGAAAAAAAGTGAGGGCAACATAAGAGGCAGATCCTACTCTCCTACAGAAATTAGTTTGAAGTCAGGTTTGTGTCGCAAAGTAACTTGTTAAGAGTTGGGACATTCAACTTAGTCCAACTCCTGGTTCTTCGTTCTGGTGCCAAATAGGACAGAGGCAGGTGGGACACCATTTTCAACATAAAAGGCACTGCAGAATGGTCAGACCAAGATAAAGGGCAAGGGGGAGCACTGTTTAGGGCAGGCAGGTTGGGAAAAAATGGATCCAACAAGTGCCCAGCCACATGTGTAGGGTTATGGTTACACAATCTCAAGTTGAGGGCCCCAAGATCTGCAATAAGTGAGTTACCTTTGGTGCATTTGGGGTCTTTCAGATGGAGGTTCAGGTCACCCAGGATTGTGAAGTTATCAGTTTTCAGGATGTGGGGAGCATCTAGGTCTGGGAAGGAGAGGCCCCATTTCCCAGCTGGGCCTGGGGGTACACCAAGATGCCAGAGAGTGTGAATTTGGGAGTAAGTGCAAGTCTGAAGAGTAGGGCTTCGCAGTCAGGACCTCCGAAGTCTTCAGTTTTACAATTGATAGTATTTTTGTAAATAATTGCCCCCCCACCTATCTTGTGTTGCCTGTCCTTCCTAACTAAAGCTTAATTGGATGGAAGGGCTGCCACTATATCGGGAGCCGAGCCCTCGTGGAACCAGGTCTCTGTCATAAAAACAGCGTCTGGCTACCTGTCCACTAGAAAATCAAGAATATGCAGTTTGTGTTTAGGGAAGGACTGACAGTTAATGTTGTAAAAAAGAAACTCAGTAGTGGCCTCCCGAGGGCTCAGAGGTGTAGTCTTACAAATACCCTTGTTGTGGAAAAGCTAGGATCACTAACTTTGCCCCGGGGCCCAACTCTGTGTGCGTTGTGTTTATTAGAAGAAGTGCAGCACAGCCCACAGCTTTCACAATCAAGCATTCTGTCCTCAATCTCAATGGATCTACAGTTGGGAGAGGGCTCCTGACGCAGCGTCATCAGTTCTTGCGCTGAGAAGACACGTCTTTCCATTGTAAAAGGACCAGGGGTTGTGGCCCCTGGCCCCGGACGAATGCGGATGGGCACAGACGGGCTTGCCTTTGGTGCGCCCGCTGCGAGCGTCCGTTCCCCGGCCGTATTATGAAGGGCTTTAGCATGGGAGCTGGACCGCGCACTGCAGAGAGAGAGTGGCACCATCAAGATGGCTGCCAAGTGCAGGAGAAGTACTTGGATCAGGCACTTTCTATAAGATTAAAAAGAACCCCCAAAGGTCCAGTGGGACCTAGATTGCCATTAAATACAGATTACCATTTAAAAAGAATAACAGTGTAGATCTCAGACCACAGTAATAACGGACTAATTAATTTGATAAAACAGTTCAAATTCATACAGTATAAAAACAGTATAAAAGCAGAAGGAAAAGAGAGGCAGAGCAAAGCCTACTAGCCGCTGCAGGTCTGCTCCCCGGCCGTCTTATGAAGGGCCGTAGCGTGAGAACTGGACCGCGTGCTGCCGAGAGTGGCATCATCAAGACGGCCGCCAAGTGCAGGAGAAGTACCGGATCACACACTTTCAATAAGATTAAAAAGAACCCCCCAATGTCCAAGTGGGACCTAGATTGCCATTAAATACAGATTACCGTTTTAAAAGAATAACAGTGCAGATCTCAGACCACAGTAATAACAGACAAATTAATTTGATAAAACAGTTCAAATTCATACAATATAAATACAGTATAAAAGCAGGAGGAAAAGAGAGGCAGAGCAAAGCCTACTAGCTGCTGCGCGTCCGCTCCCCAGCCGTCTTATGAAGGGCTATAGCGTGGGAGCTGGACCGCGTGCTGCCGAGAGAGAGCGGCACCATAAAAATGGCCGCCAAGTGCAGGAGAAGAACCGGATCGTGCACTTTCTGTAAATTAAAAAGAACCCCCAGGGTTCAAGTGGGACTAGATTGCCATTAATTACAGATTACCATTTGAAAAGAATAACAGTGCAGATCTCAGACCACAGTAATTAATTTGATAAAACAGTTGAAATTCATACAGTATAAAAGCAGAAGGAAAAGAGAGGCAGAGCAAAGCCTACTAGCTTTTTCAGAAAAGGAAACTTAAGACAAACTGTGGGTGCTGTACTGTAATCTTGGTGAGAACGGATCTGGACTCAGATGTTTGCCGCAGAGTCATGGAAACAGTATCCTCTGCTCATTGAGAGCTAATTGATGGAGTTGAGAGGAAGGAAAAAAATCGCAGACCAGTGGCGAGCAGACTATACTCTGATGATGTGATACAAGCAGGATTTCCTCAAGTAGCGGAAGCCACTGTTTAGGCTTAGGTGAGAAAAACAGTTGGCAAATTGCCTTGCCTATTAGATCAAGATGTTGAATAATTGGATAGGTGGTCAAATCCAAATTCGGTGTTTGATTAGTTGTCCAGAAGGTAAGGGGTGGAGTTGTATGCACAGGAAGGAACAAACAAGTCAATAAGCAGATACAAGTGAAGGAGAGACATGAATACAATGCAGGAGCCCGATATAGGACACACACCCTAATTGAAGAGGTAGGACCCCACTAACACAGAAGCATTTGAGCCGGAACGCATATATTGGGAAACATCACTGAAATCTAACAAGGAATGTTAGAGACCTAAACAATTATCCAAAATGTTATAGGCTATTGTGATAAGTAAAGAGATAAGGCATTGGGATGGCATTCTTCCAAGAAACGTCATCTGACACTGGACGAATTCTGAGTCAAAAATGCACAAGAGATGGCTGGTTCATTCCCATGGTGAGAATTATTTATCTTAAGCAAAAGAAGGCATGGCATGATATGAATGGCTCCATCATCCCCTTCCTACACTGGAAAACAATAGGGGCTATCTGAATGCAGATATGTGATAGTACACAAATTACATGATGGCACAGTGTAAGACTTGCAAATTTTCCCCACACCAAAGGCAAGCCCGTCTGTGCCAGTCCGCGCCCGGACTGGGCCTAGGACCAAGAACCCTGGATCTTTTTCCCTGACTCGTGAGGCTCACATTAAATATTCAGGAAAGACCCTCCTTGCCTTACGCCCATCTCTGTATAGCCTCGCTGGCCCCCTCATCTAGGCTCTCTTGACCAAATTGTAAAAAAACTATACTGGGACCTTCTCTAAGCCCATCTAAGCAAGGGCAACCCCCTCTAAAAACATTAGAACCACTTTGAAGCTCGCTCTTATCAATGCACGATCCTTACTCAAACATAAATATGAAATAGCGGAAATCTCAATGCTGCACGCCTCGATGTGTTATTCATCACAGAATCCTGGGTTGATGAGGCAGCCAACCCTGATTTCGTGGTAGCAGTTCCAACCGGCTATGCGCTGTTCAGACTTGATAGACCGGTAAAAAGAGGTGGTGGCCTCGCTGTGAAATATCGCAGTTGGATTAATGCCCACTGCACCGCTGTTCCCTCTACCGACTGTGAGGCATTTTCCTTCAAATTAGGCTGCCATAAGCAGATGACGTTTAAGGGCATTCTTTTATATCGCCCTCCAGGTGCAAAAAACCAATTTCTGCATAACCTTCAGTCACTACTGGAGTATGGTCTGCCGCCTGACAATTTCACTATCCTTGGCGACTTCAATTTTCAATTGGAAGCCAGTAATGAAAAAGACACCAAAGCTCTCACAGAGATTTCCTCAGCACTAGAACTTAGTCAATTCATTAAGGACCACACACACTCGGCTGGTCACACCCTTGATGGCCTTTTCACCAGCAATCCTGCTATCAAAGTCAAAACCATTCTCCCACTAAGTTGGTCTGACCATCAAGTCATCATTTTTGAACTCATGCTGCCTTTTAAAACACATGACTTTTCTAAGCCAGCTGAATCCTCTACTCGGAGAGCATGGCACAAACTAGACTCTGTCCTACTAACAGAATCAACCAGACCTCTCTCCTGACATAAACCTTGCATCCACCTCCTACACTAACTGGCTTAAGACCGCCTTTCGTAAATTAGCTCCACCAATCTCCTCGCACTCCAACAGGAAGGAACCTCCTGGTTCTCCGAAACCCTGAGACTGGCGAAACAAGCCTGCAGAAGGCAAGAAATACACTGGCGTGAGCACTACGATGCCCAAGATAAAAAATTCATATAGATTAACGCTAGCCAAATACAAAAACCTTCTCATCAAAGAAAAAAATCACTATTACACACAGATGATTAAAAATGAGTCCAATTCCAATAGGGAACTGTTCCAGGTGGTCAATAAGCTTACCTCTGCCCCCCAATATAACATGACCACATATAGCCAACAATTCTTTGATACCCTAGTCAAAGACAAGGTCGACCAAATTTTTAATAAATTCGATAATTCACAGTCTGAGGACACCAATGAACTGAGACACCGGAAAGACCAGGGCTACCTCCTTCTCTGAATTTTCCCCCACCTCTCCTATTCAAGTGGCCTCTCTCCTGCTTGGAGCTAAATCAGGGTCCCCTGATGACCCATGCCCCCCATGGGTTCTGAAGCTAGTACCAGAACTTATCTCCACCAATCTATCAGCCATCTTTGACATGATGTTCTCGCAAGGGGTGTTCCCAACCAGATGGAAACAAGCCTCCATTCTCCCACTAATAAAAAAGCCCAAACATGGCATTACGGATCCTAATAATTATCGTCCCATCTCCCGTCTTCCCCTTCCAGTGAAATTTGCTGAAAAAATCATGAACCTAGAATTGTCAAAATGTATCCAAGACAACCATCTGCTGGACCCCACTCAGTTCAGCTTTAGAGCAGGTCACAGCTCAGAAACGGCCCTCATCAAAACCACAGAAAAAACAAGAACTGCTTTAGATAGTGGGGGTTTGGCTGCCCTCATTCTTCTGGACCTATCTGCTGCATTCAATACGGTGGACCTTAAGACCCTGACCCACTGTTTGAATACCACAGAGGTTAAAGACAAGGCCCTCTCCCTGTTCACGTACTTCCTTTCAGATGGGACCCAAACGCTGACCTTGGGCGCAATTTTCATCCGCCCCTTTCACATTACCATGTGGGGTCCCACAGGGATCCTCACTAAGCCAACCCTTTTTTAATATTTACGTCTCAGAACTGGCTCCGCTAATTAAAAGTATTAACCTGAATCTTACATACTATGCTGATGATAACCAACTAATAGTGGCAGCCGTTGACAAAGATTCCTCAAGCTCCTTATGTCTGCACGACTGTATGGGAGCCATCAGTCTATGGATGAGAAAACATTGTTTAAAACTCAACTTGGGTAATTCTGTTCGGAAATCTCCTCCCCTCCTGGTCCCCAGCTTGGTGTCCTGACACACTTGGCCCACCACTTTTACCTGTGACCAAAGCCAAAAACCTGGGCTTCATTATTGACGACAAGCTCAAATATGGATCACAAGTCTCCAAGGTGGTTTCTTCCTCCTTTCATACCCTAAGGATGATTATGAAAATTCTTCCCTACATTCCTGACAAGACTAAAAATAATGTGATTACAGCATTAGTTCTCTCAAAACTGGACTATTGCAATGGACTGTATATGAACCTACAGGGAAATCTGATTAGAAGGCTCCAGCTGGTCCAAATTGCAGGAGCTACAATGATTCTGAACCTACCATAATTTCACACGATTGTCCTCGGAATCCGAGAGCTGAATTGGCTCCCGGTTCACAAGCGGGTTAAATTCAAGGCCCTCTGCTTGGCCCACAAAGCCCTGCATTATGCAGGACCTGAATTCTTATGGAACCACTTCCGGTGGTACATTCCCAACAGGCCACTGCGTTCGGCTATGTCTAGAACGCTCACCATCCCCAGAGTCAAGAAAGTGAACTGGGGAGGAAGGAGGTTTGTCACCAGTACAGCCAGGCTCTGGAATAGTCTCCCCCCATATCTCAGAGCCATTACATCCCTTCTTATATTTAGGAAGGAGCTCAAAACTTGGCTCTTTAGCAACTAAATGGTCCTATCTCATCATGTTCAAGTTCAGCAAGCGCCAAGACACCCACGGGTAAACGTGCGCTTTATAAAAATTGCTAACAAAACATACCATGAAAATCGCAGTACAGTATTTGGATGTATCACAGATGTGGTTAGGTGACATGAATGTGTGCTTGATGCAGTGCTTAATTTGTAAAAAAAAAAAAGGTGCCAGAGCTCTCGTCAGGAGGCCACTGCAGTTTGCACCACACATTGCCCCTGCTCTGCTGTCAATGATAGTAACAACACAACTACTAACCATCACACTGCTACAGATGTGACATTTCGGACTATTTCAGGCCCCCACAGCTATTTGAATGGCAGTTATAGTCATTTTTAATGAATATTGAATTAATAATTACCTGTCGTGATGTTCATTTCTAAATCAGCTACACAGTGCCACCTTGTGGCAGACTGTCACTAGCGCCGATGTTGACAGCTAAGTGCTGGTGCCGAGCACCAGAAATAACCGGCTCAAATTAAGCACTGGCTGGATGGAATGCTAGATCAGTAGTTGCCAAGGACATAATATAAAAATCTTCATGCACATATTCTAGACATCTCATGGTTCCCTATCACCATTCCCAATGGTCAGTCAATCAATCAATATATTCTTTATTGTTTCAGCATTAAGCCATACAATAACACACATAAAAAGTTTATACATTAAAAGTGAAATTCATCCATAATCCAATTTTTAGAAACTTTTGATCCATTTGAGCTAGATTTTTTTAATTAAAATCTGCAGATTATGCAGCAGATGATGGATCATGTGGCAAAATGCATCAAATCCTTTACTACGTGGATAATGACCCAGCCACAGAATAGCACAATTCCAGTGGCCTTGCCTGAGACCAAGTAAACAAACTAGTATTGAAAGGGTTTCAGATTCAAAAGAAGATGCAATCCAAGAATATTAGTTTTAAGTATTGAAAGGGAATTCGGAGTAAATCCATGGCTGTTCAGCTGTAGGCTAGCAATCCTCCTCACAAAGACGCTGGGGCTTTTAACATCCAGTGAGGGCGGGGCCTCTCTTCTGTCAGAGCATCTCTGATCCACCTCACGGAAAACAGGAATTATGATCAAAGTCCTTGCAAACTATGTGTAATGAAGCTAATCCCCAGCTCGGCTGCTTGTAGCATCCCTTTAATCCTGTGTCTGCTGCATCGAAGACCCGAGGATCAAATCGACTGAAAAAATACAAAAAAAAAACAACAGCATTTCTGACAGCACAAGCACAAGGTCACTAGAGGTGGCACCATTTTCACGCATTGTGTGATCTGTGACTCAAAATGTATGGGTTATAGATGACAGGGCACGGAGACGCAGGGGTTTTATGAAGTTTTAGATCAAAATGTGCAAAAGTATCATTGATTTAGCACACTTTCTGTTTAATCTATGTGTAATTTGCCACAGGACATTCTAAGACTTTCATTATTCTGAATACAATAAAATAATTAAATACCCATTGACTTGGGTAACATTAACATGTACTTTGTAAAATTCCTCGAAGAAGCACTAAAGTGCCGTATTTAAAAAAAAAAAAATGTTTTACTGTATAGGTCATTATCCTTGGTACTCTGCCTCGCATAAACAAGCATTGGCAAAGCCAACAGGTCTGGCAGTGGCCACCAGGGTTTTGCCTTTGTCCAGAGCCTGGAACGCCCTTCCGCTCCACCTCAGACAGACAACATCGCTCCCCATCTTCGCAAGAAACCTCAAAACCTGGCTCTTCGACAGACCCCCTCCTTGATGGACTGGAACCTGCACTCCCCCCACCCCCAGCGCCTTGAGACCCTTACGGGTGAGTAGTCGCGCTCAACAAACGCCTGATTGAAAGTTTGTATTGTCATGGTTTTTGCAAAACGTTGTTGTTGGGTATCTAAGATCTCAAAAAGCCCACATTGCCGTAGTAGTCCATGGCACTCAAGGGAACTATTTTATGTGTGGATATGGTCCTTGTGAAAGGGAAGAATGCCACCCCTCACTTGATGACCTTCATCAAGGGTAACAAGGAGTTCTCCTCTGATATTTGCCAACACTAACTTTTTAAGATGGTCTGAAATCAGAATGACCATGAGGTTCTGCTCCAGATAATCTTGAACCGGCCCGGTGCAATTACTTTCAAAGATTTTGCTTGTACAGGGGAGGATGGAAATTGGGAAATAGTTGGGCAGCACTTGCAGGTGTGCCCCTTGCCTAATTGTTATTGATGTTGCTGATGGACACAACTGCCCTTTTGGGGGAAAATGTGACTTTCTGTGTCACATTTTGAGGTGATGGGGGAGGCCTTGGTGAATCCTTTATTGGCCTCGCTGCACGCTAAAGAAGTGAAGGGAGAGCTAGATAAGGGATGGCGGAGAAAGGAGCTGAGAGAAAATGAAAAGAAAGGAATGTTTAAACTTGACTGTTCTCGCTCTAATATCCAGCAGAGCTCAAAGTTTTACTCTGGGGACCTTCTGCACACAGAAATTGAAAATATCCATTCAAAGGATCTCAGAACGTTGAGCATTCTATCCTGGAACTATTGAACGTCTGAGCGCCGAGCGGTCCAGCTCCTGATAGCTACTTGTATGTTTGAAACTTTAGACCCGAAGAAGTCCATGCAATTGAATTTTCACATTTTAGTTACGATCTGCTGATTGAATTTTTAAAAAGTTAAGGGTTGCACATTTCTTTAAACATATTAATGAAGTTGTCTGGACGATATGGAGCCTGGTTGATTCTCTTTGCGATTTCAGCAGCTGCTTGACATTTCATTACCTTAATATTCCCTCAGAATATTTCGGATGACTTTCAGTGAATAAGATCAAGATGTCTACAATTTGTGTTTCAGATTTCAGTATTTTCTTTTAATTTCCTCCAATTCAGCAGGTAGCACTTGTTGGATTTGATCTTAAGTGCCGACCTATCAAAAGTGAGCAACATGTCCTTGTATTGGGTGAGGAGCAAAGGCTCCGGATCTGCTGATAGAGATATTTAGATCTGCTCCAGTGTAAACATTACCATACTCTTCTTGCCTTTTGCTGTTCAGTTTCCTGGATGGGAAGGGCAAAGTCTATGGCTTAGTGCAATATTGCAGCTTATGACCAATTTATCCATAACCAATTGATTGATAACCAAGGAAGGTGACTAACGAATGGTCCGACCATTAATATAGCTTCCCGAATAATCATTAATGTTCAATATTTGAGTGAACACACTGTCCAGGTTAAGACACGCAGTGTGGCTTGGACCATTCCTCACCTGCATGAATGCCTGTGACTTTATGTTCTTTATCTGTCCAGAGAACAGAGGCTGAAATCTCTAATAATGTTTTCTGAGCAATGGAGTAGATATGTAAAGCCATTTTGAGACTGTTATAACCTAGGGTCAGTAGATGCCGGTTCAGGTAAACAAGCTTCTCAGGTTGTCTTTACAACCGCTAAAACATTCAAATGAAGAGAAACTTATGTCTCTGGCTTCTGTGTAGTTTAGGGATGGGTTATAGAAAACTACCACCCCTCTCTTGCTTTCTCCATGTTCATGGACGTCTTTGCATCTGGGGGAATTAGGTTGTCACAATTGGAGATTGAATGGTCCGCCAGCCAGGTCCCAGTTAGACCGAAGGGTTGGCTGTAAGCCTCAAATGAAAGAATCCTCATTTCCAGTGCATGTTTATCATTTGAATGTTAAATAAAGATGCCACCTGGGATGAGTAGATTGGATTTGGGTTTAGGTTGGGGACAGCACAGGAGACTGGTAAGCTATAAGCTTGAAATGTTCAGGGCCTTGTGCCCTGTCAGTGTTGGGTGCTCAGAGTCTTGAGTAGATAATGTTGAGAAGTCATTTCCATCAGCCTCTTATGAGTACACTTGGAGTAGAAGATGTATGCTCCAGTGTAGATCTTTGTGCATCATCTCGAGTTGGATCCCCGGGAAAGGGCCCCATGGGCTCTCTTTTTTTAGTTATCCGTCTCTCAGAGGAGGAGGAGGGGATTCTGAAGTCATTACAAGCTTAGGTTCCTCTCCGCTTGGATGCTTCGATGGTGCCATGAGAATAGAATGCTGATTGTAAACTTTCATTGAAAGTAGGAGTTCTGTGGACATCCCCCTTTAAAGTCCCTTTGTATTTCCAAGTTTTAGAGATATTACATTTTTGACTTAAAGGCTTAAGTCACACTTCAGGGGTGTGTGAGAAAAATAAGAAGTCTATCACTGTGATAGCAGCTTTTGCGCTTGTATATAAATCAATGATGGGGTCTCTGGAAATACTTTCAACGAGGCGTATTTGACGCTTACCAAATACGCTTTACTATGGTAGTGGTCCAGCAGATGATTGGGAAACAAATTAGGCCTGTTTATCTCTCAACGCCTTTTTACTTTAGTTGCCCATCAAGGAAAGGATAGTTGCGAATGTGCAGACAAATGGTGATGGCAAATGCTGGTGCAGAATGGGCTGCCCCTGGGTGAAATGAGGTGTGATGGTTGCTGGCCCAACCTGCCATCTAGTCTTTATCCCGTTGCCCTCTTAACTGAGAGAACCACCACTGCGTGCATCTAAGGTCTAGAATTTGGGCTTCCCTTTGACCCGTCCCTCTTTGTAGTACTTCCGAACAGAATGTCCTCAATCTCCTTTCATCTTTCTAAAACTGCAGAAAATCATTTGCTTTCATCCATTGAACTTTACGTAGGGCCCAGTATAGTGGGTCCTCAAAAGGTACAAAAAGTTTGGTGGACGTCTTCCAACGGTTTTGATGACCATCCATCAAACGTTTTGTGTTTAAACAAAAAAAAAACTTTTGTTTTTGAAAAACAAATAATTAGTGACCACCACGGGAGGTTTTGTCCTGGGTGTGGGTCATTACGTTTTTTTTTCTGTCCGTGACCACCAGGTTTTTCAGTCTGATGACTTTACTCTGATGTTTCGGACGGTGGAGTCAGCAGGGGCACCGCTGCCAGAAAAGTGATGTTCAGTACAACTCAGAATTGAAAGGTCAGACCAGGGGTTTAGCGGAGAGTTTACTCGTGCATGTTTGTGTCTGCTGTTATCGATTTTGAATGCTGAATTAATAAGGAGAAGTATACCTCCAGGGTACCGCCGATTTTCTTGGATATTAATAAGTAAATGAGGTCTGACCTTCTGAAAGCAAGCACCAGCAACCAGAGTGTGCCACGCTGCAGACCTTTTTTGTATATATATATATATATATATATAGGGTGTTAGCAAGCCTGTGGATACAGGCGAAACGCGTTACCTAAGAACTGAAATGACCGAAATAAAAGAGAATCTCTTTTAATTATAAGTGGAGTCCCTGTGTTGGTGTCCAGGAACTGGATGGGAACTGGAGTTGGTGTGTGTATATATATATATATATATATATATATATATATATATTCACTGAAAAAACCATAGGTTTTAGGGACAGTTATAGTTAGTTGGACATTGCACTCGTACAAAACCCGTGAAATTCCCCCGTTATAGTTAGTTCAGCTAACTATAACTCGCGCCCCCGCAATGCACTGCTGATGACGTCACATATTACATCACTCATGACATGGTCAGTGACATCACTGATGACATCACTGATGACATCTCAAATGACATCACTGATGACATCATCCAGTGACTGTGTGTTTCTGCAAAGTTTAAATATGTTTAATATATATTGGGAAAGTCGTATTGAAGAATGAGTGGGTGTATAAGTGTCTGAATGGATGATTTAGTACGTGCGTGACTGACTCTACAAGTGAGTGATTAAACGTATCTTACTGAATGCATGGGTTAGTGACTAAACTGTGTGAATGTCTGTATCCGTCTGTTGGTGTGTAAGTGGATGCATGGATTTGCGAATAGCTACATGAGTGTCTATATGGGTTATTGATTGGTTCTATGAGTATCTGTATGGGTGCCTGAGTGTTTGTGTGGATGGGGTGTGTGCGACTGTGCATAGATGTGTGAGTGGGTGATTCACTGGGTGGATGGTTTCAAGAGTGCATCTGTGATAGACTGTATGGGTGGGTAAGTGTGTGTAAGAGTGTGTTAGTGAGTGAATGTATGTCCCAGTGGTACATGTGTGAGTAACTACATATGTGAAAGGCAGTATATATGTGTATTGGAGTATATAAATAGCTATAAGCGAGAGTGAGTGATTGTGATAGTGGCTGTATGGATGAGTGTGTGCTTGTATCAGTGATTGTATAAGAGCGTAACAATGTGCTAGTATTTGTATGATTAAGTGAGCTGGTGTGTGTATAACTGTATAGGTGAGTAAATGGCAGTGTGTTTAATTATTTGCATGACTGACTAGGTGTGTGAGTACCTCTATGGATGAGTGGCGGTGTTTGAGTGTCTATATAGGAGTAAGAGTGCATATGATAGTCCTGTACTGAGTGACCATAAGTATGAGTGACTGTACGGGTGAGTGAGTGGATGTGTGTGTGTAGACCTAAGAATCAGTGAGTGGGTATGTAGTTATTGGTGTTGGAGTGTCTATGGTTTTGCGAATGGCACTCTGTAATTTAGATTGGGTGTATCAAAGGTTATATTAGGGTGTGAGGAGCTGCATCAGATTATCACGTGGATGATGTCATCAGTGATGTCATTTGAGATGTCATCAGTGATGTCACTGACCATGTCATGAGTGATGTAATATGTGACGTCATCAGCAGTGCATTGCGGGGCGCGAGTTATAGTTAGCTGAACTAACTATAACGGGGGAATTTCACGGGTTTTGTACGAGTGCAATGTCCAACTAACTATAACTGTCCCTAAAACCTATGGTTTTTTCAGTGAATTTCAAAGGTTTTTTAAATGCTAATTTCTAACTATAACGTGTCTGAAACCTATGGTTTTTTCAGTGAATTTCAAAGGTTTTTAAAATGCTAATTTGTAACTATAACGTGCCTGAAACCTACGGTTTTTTCAGTGAATTTCAAAGGTTTTTTAAATGACAATTTTTAAATGTATTAATTTTTATATTAATTTTTTTCATACTGATTTACTACATTTTTAGAAACAATTTCTTTTACATATTTTATTTTTTAAATTACATTGTAATTACATTATACATTACATTACAAAAAATACTTTCTCAGAATGAATTACTTTAGTTTAAATACTTTGCACATAGGCAATAGACTTTTAAGTACAGTAGTTACAGTTGTTGCAATGGGCAACACATTTTCAAACACAATGCAACATTCAGCTCAATGTGAATTTCTAGTTAAATGCAATTAGTTACTTTATGGATTACTTTTCTAACCACAGGACTGGATCCTAGATTCAGTCCTGGTACATCTCCTGTAAACAGTTGAGTAAAAGCGTTTTGGTTACAGTCGTGATTTTTAAGGAATATTATTGTATTTTAAAAGTTGACACTTAGAAACTTTTTCTCATAGAATCACCAATGTTATCCTATGGAAGGAAATTCACTTAGCAGGTAAAAACTGTTATCGTTACTTTTTCTTACTCAGTGTTGGATCCTGGATCCAGCACTGGTGCATCTCCTGTAAACAGTTGAAAGAATGCATTTAAGTCATACAGGCGATTTTTAAGGAATATTTGTAGTTTGTGAAAATCGACACTTTGAAACTTTTCTGCTGAAAACCAGACAATGGATTCCTATGGAAGAAAATATAAGTTACTGGTAAGTACGGTTAAAATTACTTTTCAGGACCAGTACTGGGCTGAAAGATACAGCACTGAGGTCTCTCCTTATAACAGGTGAGTAAATCGGAATTCGTATTTCGGCTGATTTTAGAGGAATATTTGTATGTTTCAAAAATCAACACTTAGAAACTTTTTCAGCAAAAAGCAGGCAATGATATCCTATGGAAGGAAATTCAAGTTACTGGTAAGTACGGTTAAAATTACTTTTGAGGATCAGTACTGGGCTGAAAGATGCAGCACTGAGGTCTCTCCTGATAACAGATGAGTAAATCGGAATTCGTATTTCGGCTGATTTTAGATGAATATTTTAAAGTTCCAAAACTCCACACTTAGAAGAATTTCCAAGTGAAACCAGTCAATGTTAGCCTATGGAAGGAAATTCAAGTTACCGGTAAGTACGGTTAAAATTACTTTTCAGGACCAGTACTGGGCTGA
Source organism: Calotriton arnoldi (assembly GCA_963921515.1). Lineage (NCBI taxonomy): Eukaryota > Metazoa > Chordata > Amphibia > Caudata > Salamandridae > Calotriton > Calotriton arnoldi. Next base: position 803,212 of record CAWUFW010002920.1, read on the forward strand.
AAGATACAGCACTGAGGTCTCTCCTGATAACAGGTGAGTAAATCGGAATTCGTATTTCGGCTGATTTTAGATTAATATTTTAAAGTTCCAAAACTCCACACTTAGAAGAATTTCCAAGTGAAACCAGTCAATGTTAGCCTATGGAAGAAAATTCAAGTTACCGGTAAGTAGGGTTAAAATTACTTTTCAGGACCAGTACTGGGCTGAAAGTTACAGCACTGAGGTCTCTCCTGATAACAGGTGAGTAAATCGGAATTCGTATTTCGGCTGATTTTAGAGGAATATTTTAAAGTTCCAAAACTCCACACTTAGAAGAATTTCCAAGTGAAACCAGTCAATGTTAGCCTATGGAAGGAAATTCAAGTTACTGGTAAGTACGGTTAAAATTACTTTTCAGGACCAGTACTGGGCTGAAAGATGCAGCACTGAGGTCTCTCCTGATAACAGGTGAGTAAATCAGAATTCGGTTTTCGGCTGATTTTAGAGGAATATTTGTATGTTTCAAAAATCAACACTTAGAAACTTTTTCAGCAAAAAGCAGGCAATGATATCCTATCGAAGGAAATTCAAGTTACTGGTAAGTACGGTTAAAATTACTTTTGAGGATCAGTACTGGGCTGAAAGATGCAGCACTGAGGTCTCTCCTGATAACAGGTGAGTAAATCGGAATTCGTATTTCGGCTGATTTTAGAGGAATATTTTAAAGTTCCAAAACTCCACACTTAGAAGAATTTCCAAGTGAAACCAGACAATGGATTCCTATGGAAGGAAATTCAAGTTACTGGTAAGTACGGTTAAAATTACTTTTCAGGATCAGTACTGGGCTGAAAGATACAGCACTGAGGTCTCTCCTGATAACAGGTGAGTAAATCGGAATTCGCATTTCGGCTGATTTTAGAGGAATATTTTAAAGTTCCAAAACTCCACACTTAGAAGAATTTCCAAGTGAAACCAGTCAATGTTAGCCTATGGAAGGAAATTCAAGTTACTGGTAAGTACGGTTAAAATTACTTTTCAGGATTAGTACTGGGCTGAAAGATGCAGCACTGAGGTCTCTCCTGATAACAGGTGAGTAAATCAGAATTCGTATTTCGGGTGATTTTAGAGGAATATTTGCACAATGGTGAAGGGAGGGGCGGGGCCTGAGGTGACATCTGTGCAAACGCGCCCCGTGGCGCGTTTTAAGTTGGGGGATTAAGTTCCCTTGAATCATGAGGGTCCCTACGGGCCAACTAGCCCACCAGGAACCTCCAGTATGCGCCAGGGGCTGCGTTGCAGAGACATGTACAGAGGCCACACCCCTTTTTACACCTCTCTGCAACGCAGCTCTGTGGCGCTTTCTGGACGTACCTGTTGGGCTAGTTGGCCCCAGGGACCCTCAGGATTGAAGAGGATTTAATTCCCTATCTTAAAACGCGCCACGGGGCCTGTTTGCACACATGTCACCTGAAGCCCCGCCCCTCCCTTCACCACTGTGCAAACGCGCCCGTGGCGCGTTTTAAGTCGGGGGATTAACTCCCCTTGAATCCTGAGGGTCCCTGGGGTGCAACTAGCCCACCATATACCTCCAAAAGCGCCATAGAGCTGCGTTGCAGAGAGGTGTAAAAGGGGCGTGGCCTCTGTACACCTCTCTGCAAGGCAGCCCCTGGCGCATACTGGAGGTTCCTGGTGGGCTAGTTGGCCCTCAGGGACCCCCAGTATTCAAGGGGAATTCGTTCCCCTCTGCAAACGCGCCAGGGGCGCGTTTGCAGAGTGGTGAAGGAAGGGGCGGGGCCTACGGGCCCGATCATTTTTTGTTTTTTTCCCTGAAGGGGGGCTGTGTGGCCCCCCTTCCTTTTTCCTATTTTTAGGCCCTGGGGACCCCATCCCCCAGGGCCTTACCCCTTTTTTAAAATTAAAATAAAAATAAAAAACGGGAAGGGGCCGCGTGGCCCCCTTCCCTGGGCCTGTATTGGCCCCGGGGACCCCATCCCCGGGGCATGGCCTCTTTTTTTTATTTGGATGGGGGCTGCGTGGCCCCCTCCTCAGGCCATTTAAGGCCCCGGGGACCCCATCCCCGGGCCGGCCTTGCACTTTTTTAAAAAAATTACTTTGGGGAGGGGGCTGCGTGGCCCCCTCCGTGGCCACTTATGGCCCCGGGGACCCCATCCCCGGGGCCTGGCCTCTCGTTGGGGACTGTGGGGGTCCCCAAGCCCCCACAGTCCCGCCGGCTCCCCGTGTCCTACGGGAGCCGGCATTGCTTACACATGGGGAGCTGCTAAGATGCAGCTCCCCATGTGGAAAGCAATCGGCTTTGGATATTGGAAGAGAGAGCAGGTTTCCCTGCTCTCTCTTCCAATATCCAAAGCAGTTTGCAATGACAGGACGGGAGCCGCGAGGCTCCCGTCCTGTCATTGCAAACAGCAGTGTCCCGGGGGTAGGCACCCCGGGACACTGCAGGAGCCGGCCCTGGGGGTGGCGGTCCCCAGGGCCACCACAGGCTCCAGGAGGGGGCCGCGCGGCCCCCTCCCTACATTTTGAAAGCCCCGGGGAGGTGGTGGTCCTCGGGGCTTGGGGTCCAAAACGGACCCCCATTTTAATTTTTCTTAGTGCCCCGGGAGGTGGTGGTCCCGGGGCGTGTGGGGGCTGGAGCCCCCACACAGGTTTTTAATTTAAAAAAGAAGCCCCGGGGAGGTGGTGGTCCCCGGGGCTGCGGGAGGGCTCAGAGCCCTCCCGCACCATTATACATAAAGCCCCGGGGGTGGTGGTCCCCGGGCTTGGGGGCCCTTAGAGGCCCCCCACACATAAAATTAACCCCCCCAGCATGCCCCCGGGACTTGGCCCACCCGGGGCCAATTAACATCGAAGCGCGGAGACCGCGCTTCGATTTTTTTCCGGCAGGATTCGCGCTCCCTGAGCGCATCCTGCCGATTTAACAAAAAAAAAAAAATTTTTTGCCCAGGGGGTCCTTGTGGGACCCCTGAGCAGACCTAGGGGTCAGGGTGTTTCTACCCTGCCCCCTTTGTGCGCTTTGCGCACTTGTTTCTGTCCCTCGGTTCTACCGAGGGACAAAATGGCTGCCAACACTTCCTGATTTGGAGTGTTGACAGCCAATTAACATAAAGCTCGTGCTCGGGAGGATCCGCGGCCCTAGATATATCTATCTTTTTACTTTTGATTTTCTCAGCAACTACTGAACGGATTTACACCATTTAACAAAAAGGGTTCTTTCTGAACCAAGAACTACCTCTTTGCCAAATTTGGTGTAATTCCGTTCAGCAGTTCGGGCTGTAGCCGTGTCTAAAGTTTCCTATGGAAAATTGCATGGGGAAAACGCGTTTTGGGACCCCCCTTTTTTCTCGGCCCCCGCTTGACGAATCCCCCCGAGACTTTCAGGGTAGGAGCGGACCGGAGCACCCCACAAAGTTTGAAAATTTTGCGAAGATACGTCAATTGGCAAGAGAGTTATTTCAAATAGAATGTCGCGGATTTCCTATGGATAATAGGTTGTAACTATAACTATCTACTGGCGACCGCCAGTAGATAATATATGTGATCAAGGCCGTGTCAGGCCGAAACGCGTCAGGCGGTTGTGGTGGTTGAGCGCAAATAAACCATTGGCATTACATGAATGTGGTTCGACTCCGTCTTTTTCCCAGGAGAAGGGAAGTAAAAGGAAAACGGGAAAGAAGAATATATATATATATATATATATATACACATATATATGTGTGTGTATAGTCCTCTCCCCTGATATTCTATGGGTAGCTACATTTTGGTACACTTACATTTTTTGGAGAACTGTTCTGGCATGACTGCAAAACTGAAGTTCCCTTCCTGTTTCTCAACACCTTACACATAATAATCATCTTTTCAAGTAAATAGCTCAAACTTGTCTGTTCAAGTCTTCCATTTAGTTTTCTACTTTGGTCTTTTGTTTCCGGGCTGCTCCAGAGCACAATTGGGTTAGCGTTGCTTGTAGTAGATGAAACACCAGCCAACACAGAAAATAAAAAAGTGAAAAAGGTGAAACTGAGAAGTGAGTGACAAGGTTCAGGAGTCCGCGCTTGTCCTAAGTAACTGTTGCCCAGGTCGCGGGAACTTACGAGCAGGTTGGTTTTGAAGAAGTAGGATCGCAGGCATGAAGCATCAGACCGGCCATATAAAGCTGTGGGGAAAGACTGACCTGAAGAGTATGCACAGACACTCAAGGTTAGGTCTATAATTTACTCAAGAGCCAAGGAATCAAAGTAAAGCCATTGCAAAGTGAAGGAAAGAGGACAACTTAGGGATGAACCAGAAGAGTAGAAGATTGCACCACTGGCGACAAAAAATGAATGGGGTCAAGGACCCCAGACCTTGTTGGGACAATTCATTACATAAGTCAATTAGTACAGGACAGAAAGCAGTAAGTCAAAGAGAAACGCCTACATGGAAATGACTGAACCTCTGGTTGGAGAGACAAAGATGAGACCACACATTTTTTCTTTCATCACAAGTGAGGGTCCCTTTACTCTGTGGGTGATGGGAGTATGGGTGTCAGCATCTGCCCATAACAAAGGGGGCTGCCGTGCAAGGTTGTGAATATGAGTGTCAGCCAATGAAAGGGCTACAGGAAGTGTCTGCTTGAGAGAGCCCTTGCCCTAGCATAGCACTCAAACACTGCCAGAATGTTCGATGATAACACTGCTAATTTGCAAAAGTGCCAGCTGTCAGCGGACAACAAACCGTGGCACCAATCCCATGATTCGTTATGGAAATAAAGATGGCCTCTGGAGGGAGGTAGAGCAAGCCGCCCTTGCCTTAAAGCGCTGTGCTGACAAAGGCTCGTGTGATTAGCCTCTTTAAATATTAACACCCACCTCCCTGGGCAGCTGGCGTTCTGTGGGAGCAGGAGCTATGTTTCTGACAAGCATTGGCAGAGCCACGAGGTTTGACGCTCCCATTGGAGCACCGACAAAAGCATAATAAAAAGGGCCTGCTGTAGTGTAAAATAAAGTGATTGCTTTCTGCATGCAATGCATGGATGAAATAAATAATTGAATGTGTGATGGTAGAGTGTACTGTTCAGATGTAAAATAGTCCCTTGTGTAGTCCAAAGTAGGCAGGATACACCCAAACAGCCAATGGAAAAAAAGATGAGATTAAAATGGTCCTGGGTGCTAATCCAGATGGGCTGACAATGTCTCAGCGAATGGCTGAAGACTTCAGAGCCAAAGAAGCCAATGCCAAAACAAGAGCATGTATAGAATACAATATAATACAATATGTTGTCCATGAATTGTGTATGTGGCATTACATGTAAAATCTAACAAGCACTGTCAAATCAGATAGATCTCAGTAGTGATACCTGTTGGCTTTGACAGTTCTTAACTCTAGCTAGATGGCAAAGAAGAATGTGTGCACATCTATAGGCCATCTTTGAACAGGATTTGGGGAAGTATTACAAATTGCATTCAAACATGGCCGCCACAGATACCCGAAACACACTCTTAGTTAGGGTGACCAACCATCCGTGATTTTCACAGACTGTCTGTGAACTAATGTCTGATGTTCGTGATGAAGATTTCAACAGATGACATTTGTCTGTAATTTTAGTCTTTGCGCTAAAAGAGCTATGTTACAGCTTAAATGCCTCAGCTGAAGTGGAAGGTCTCCTGCTTTGTAGTCCTGAGAGAAGGGCAGACACATAAACAAGAAACAAGTCTTCTCGCCAGGGTGACGGCTGCCTGAAAAGAAATGTAGATCTGTGCAGTTGGTCAATCTGTAAATGTAAAGGCTGCTTGGGCGCAGGTAGACGTGGCACTAATTGATGGAGACACTTAAAGCTTCCTGAAGATAAAGATTTATTCTTTTTGAAGTGGTGTTCCAAGCTCAGCTGTGGAGTGCATGCTTTTAATGGGCAGTTGTAAAACTGTTTGCACTAGGTGCAATCTCCATATTACTAAAATGTACACTTTGAAAACTCTTTTTTGATTTTATCCTAAAATTATGTCCACATTTTGTGGCAGCCTATTCTATACTGTGTGTAATGCAAATTTAAAATAATGACTGACACGTTCACAGTGCTTTCTGTGACAGGCAGGGACCTCCTAACACTAAAATTACACAAGTCACTATTCCCTGCTGAACCAAACAGAATTCAGTTCTATGTGCTTCTGGTTGCACACTCATACATCTCCAATGATCACATTAACTAACAAAGGTTTCATAACATTAAATAGTGCATTTCCCACTGATTTTTTAAAACTTGCATTTACTTTTCATTTAAGTTATGCATTATTTTATGTGCAGTTACCTGATAGTGAAAGATCAAAAGTAATCACATAATATTTTGTTCTTTTTAGCTATGCCTTTGATTCTGCCTCCACTCTCACTGACCACATCCCCATTGCACTCAGGATCACAGTATCCATACATTTTTTAATGCGCTTCGACCACTGAAAAAGCCAGTGATGTTAGCATATGTTGTGCCGCAGTCCCTCACCTTCACTGTGTATCTGTTTTTTTAGACATATTGTCAAATTAACCTGTGACCTGTATCTTCTTAACACAGTGTACTATTCATCTGACAGAACTGCACAAACACACTATCCTCTGGTGCTAAAGGGGACTGAGAAAAAGAAAGTAATCTAGTCATTTGTTTAATTGCACTATGTGTGATCAGGAAACCTGGGTTCAAATCCCGGCTTGCCCACAAGACTGAATTGTGTGATTTAAGTCAAATCAAGTTACTTCATGTGTCTAGTTTACTTCATAGTGACATTTGAGAGCACATTCAAGGAGTTAACTTCAAGATGGATCCTGTGTAAAAAAAACTCACTTGTATATGCTTCAATAGCCTGCAATGTTCCACCATCCATAAAAATAATATTGGCCATGACATAAGGGACACCTGACAAATCGTACACTTTGTTTTCTCATGGCTTTGTCAGGAGGGGGAGTTGATAAATGGTTTAAAGTTCATGTTTAGAAAATTCCAATTCAAATACATGCAATGCCTGCTGTGCTCTAATATACTAAATTGAAACACTTCCAAGTGTTAAAGAAACACTTTCTACATTTTAAAGTCTTTATCATGTCCGTATATTTTGTTTGTTGTGTAATTTGTATCCCAAATATTTTTAAGGTTCGGCATGCTCTTTGGCACTAAGGGATGAGCACTACGAATGGACCTTTGCACTGGCAGAGTTTGTCAAGGTGGGAGGGTGCGGCTTATGCAACCACTTGACAGTGCCTCTTCTGTTTCTCTCCTCTCTGCTGAGGCAACTCCCCAGGTACACAATACTTTCCGATACTCATGGAGGACCCATCTTGTCTGATTTTAGGATTTGTCCCACCTTGTATTTTGCTTTCTTTTTTATCCGGTTCTTAGCAATGACCCTTTGAATCAGTTGCTGCGGATCTCCCTTCTGATCTTGACTTCATCCTGCTCTTTATTCTCTCTCTGGTGTTCAGGCTCCCAGTCCCTAGATAAATATAGAGTCCCTGACGCACACTCTAATGCAATAGTCTGGCCTTCTTGGTGCTCTGAGAGTACGGATAAGTTGTGGGTACCTCATATCCTGTCATTTGGTGTGAGACTGTCACCCACACCACCTGCTCTGACTCATTAATTTTTTTAAGTTTGACGTCTAGTGGAGTGTCAGGTGATCCAGATGTGTTTGCTCAAATTACCTGAACTAGCAGAAGGTATAAAAGTCACTTACCTTAATGTTTCCCAAACGGTTTGCCATATGTATTGTAATGTTTAGAAACATAATCAAAATGTTGCTGTTACTTTCTCTCCAAGAAAGAGTGGGTATATTTGGGTAGGAGTGATGCTCTTGACACCGTGCTCAAGGGTATCAATTTCCTATTGAACAAGGACATAATGCGACCTCTGAATGTAGCATACCTAGAGGCAATCTCATACACTGCATAGTGAATAAGTAGTGCAATATAAAAATAGTAAATAAATGGATTGACAAACCAGTGGGGTATGGCCACTCCTCCATTTGTCCTGAATTTTTGTCCTGAAATTTGACCCTTTGTCCTGGATTTTTTACAGATTTGTCCTGAATTTGCCTCCTTGCCAGGTGGTCACCCTACTCTTAGAATATGTAATGTGTTGAAAACAAAAGGTGTTCAATAGGCAGGTAAAGTCTCTAGCTGACACCTACAAAGGCTTGACTCACAACTGCATGATATACACAAAAACAGGGATAACTCTGTTCAATATTAATGTGATTTAGACTACAATTTTGGAGTGTATGTGTCCCCTTTCTCCATGGAGGTTGATGATGCACAGGAGTCACTTGTCTAAATGAGAATAATGCAGGGCAAGTAGATCATTCTCCTACGAAAATAATATCACATGGGGCAATGCTCATTCATAGAGCGAGGGAGACTCTCAGGTCTAGTTTCTCATTTTAGACAAAGGAGGCAGACCGCTTCCGCATCGTTGATCGCGGTCCTCGCAAGCAGTACTTTCAGCACAAGAGTCTATGTTTACTTGATGGTGTTAGCTTTTTTAACACCTTTACCTTAATTGCACAACTTCTGCTTGTTGTTCAGCATTAACAACTGCAGTGCATCCACCGTTTACATACACACCGCTGCAGTGCATAAACGCTGCCTCTGCACACCACCACAGTACATACTATAAACACAGCTAAGCAAATCCCTCAGTATGTACAAAATGGACAGCAACAGTGCCCCCTCTCTTTGCATGCATGTTATTACAGTCCTTCTACACCGCACATACATACACACAACCACAGTCCACCCACACTGTACTCACTGTACACTTTGCAAGGTTTATGGCCCCCACCAACCCTGCACAGACAGAATACGCAACCACAGTGAAGCCGGCCTGCATACGCACAATTACAGTGCATTTACTCTGCGCATGCGCAGCTACATTACAGCTGCCCTGCATATGCAACCACCTCGAGTGTGCCCACACATCACATAGGTACAGTAGTGTGCACCCAACCTGCACATAAACAGAGCTCTAGCCACCCGGAGGGAAGACATCTCTTTATTCATCCGTCAATGATATTAAGAAACTTGATGTCGGCAACATTTTTGGTCTGCACTCAGAGGCGTAGTTATTAATGGTGCAGCCGGTGCAGTGGCACCAGGGCCCAGGCCTTTGAGAGGCCCTCTGTGCACCGGTTCTGAATGTGTTTTTTCTCCCCATTACAGGGACAGGGTGGTCCATTTTCAGTGCTCGTATTAGGGCCCATATACAGAGGTATTCTAAGACACGGGCAAAGTGGCCAATTGCCCTGGACCCTCACCTTGCCAAGGAGCCTCTAGGTAGTGAACTTTCTTTCTCTCGATTGCACCTCTAATTTTATATCTCAACCTTTCTCCTTCTCTCTGTCTACCCCTATTTCTGACTCTGTCCCTCTTGGCTCAGTGTCATGATAAGGATTTTTGGGACTCCGGAAAGACATATTTTTTGTCCCGGGCAATGGGGTCCCAAAACATGTCTTTCCCGGGCCCCAAAAATCCTTCAGATGACACTGCCCATATCAGACTTGATTCGTCATTATCTGTACTGAAAGAGCTTTAAACGTTTCATCAAACATTTTAATCTCTAAAAGTTTAATCTATAGGAGCACTGCCACATAATGCAAGCAGATACACTGAGGGGGCAGGTGGGCCTGTCTAATCTCTGATCTTTTTTATTATCATAAAGTAGAATTCTTGTCAAGTGGACGGAGGGTGGAGGATGGGGAAATTGAAATGTTTAAAAGGAGGGGAAGGTGGTGACTATAGTTAGTGAGAGAGGAAGAGAAAACATCCCTCACATGCAATGCAATGCAAGGTCTGACGTCAGCAGTGGAAGGATACCTCATCCAATCAGAACAATGTGAAACCTAAATGTTCCTGAGCTGTGCAACAAAAGAACAGTGAGGAATCAGGAGCAAGGTAATGAGATAGACAACATGGCCAACCAGACATGAGCAACGGGATGTCCTAAAGCCTACTCTAAGGATGTGTCATGTATTGGACACAATAGGCCTGATCGAGAGACCGCTACAGGTAGCTGACTGTAGCAGTGACCAAAAAATGCACCCACGCTGCATACATGTAATATTAAAATCTTCATAACTAATAGAGTAAGCCATTTTTAAAATTCTGTGTTCTGGTGATATATACACATGTATCCCGCCCTCAATGCTCCGGTCATGACAGCGGCGTAGCTAGACCTATGGCTCCTGGATTTCCCCCCTCGCGGTTGTGTGTAAGAGCGGGGGGGCTGGGTGGTGCTGGCGATTTATTCGGCACCTGCCCCGTGACGGCTGCAGTTAAGAGCGGTGGGAGGTCGCTGCCCCCAAAACTCATGCCGCCCTGGGCGGACTGCCCCCCCCTTGCTAGGCCACTTGGTCATGACATCATCGATGACATCTGTTGAGAATCCCTCATAGGTGGAATCACAAGCACTAACAGTGGTGCCCAGAGAGCTGCAAGTGTGCAGACTGGCACATGTCCCTGACAAGGGGGAGTGCGGGGTCTGCAGTGGAGGGCGAGGCATATTTGGCAGGTGCCAACACATGGGGGATAGCATCCTACCAGCTGTTTCTAAAGAACAGGACCACCCCTGACCAGAGCTGCACACTTTTTAAAAGGTAAGGATTGGTTGCACCGTGTTGGCGTGTCAGTGGAAGGTGATGGAGCACACTTGGGGGAAACTTTGAGGAATTCAGTTGATCCCCAAAGGAGGAATTTTTCTGAAAAGTGGCCACGTGTAAGGAATGAATTTAGCTGGCCTTTAGACGGGAGTAAACTACTGTTCCTCACTATTGTACTTTGTCCACCACCCAGCAACTTAACATAGCATTTAATATAGATTACATGGGCATTTTACTGTCCCCAAAATCGTTAGTTGAATAACATATCGCAGTTTTTCAAAAGATCCTAGCTGTAGATCGAAAATTAAATGAATCAATTGCTGCTTCTGATTTTGTTGGCAGTGCTGCTACTGAACGTGAACTTTGTATTTTTCCAATGTTTTTTCTTATGAGAGCAACTTTTCAACATGTTTATCTATTTCTGTTTTTGCACATTTAGCAGCCCCAGTCCAGCACATGATGCGATATGCTTTTCATTACTTTTCAATAGAGCTTGTGACGTGGCTGTCTGCCAGGACAAAAGACGGAGGAAATTAAAGATGCAATCATTTCAGGATCATTCTGACAGCAATGAAATGGAAATTCAACAGCAGAGTTTGCTAAATGGTCCCCAGTGCTTCATTTATCTGAGATAGTTCCACTTACAGACACAGGCAAACAGGACTGCCGGGATTTCTTTTTTGTAGGTTTCCCTGAAAGGCCAGTGCCTCTGAGAGGCAACTGGGGATGGGCCGGGGTCAGTCATTTGTCAGAGAGAGAGCCAACCAGGGACCAGCTCTTCTACAGTACTGGCCACAGCTGACCTTGGATAATAGGGTAGCCAGGAGCGAAGCTTGGTCGGTAAGATTGGGGGGGGGATGAGCTTCTGATTTCCCACCTATCACGCTGGCATATAATGTTAAAATATATTATACGACAAGCAGGGCGCACACAAAGGGCTAAAGGGGCAGCGGAAAGGGAGAGGAAAGCGGATTGGTAGGGGTACCAAGTGAGAGAAAACATTGTTTTGTGAAATAACCAACATTTTTGAAGTCTTTGCAAAGAGAGAGAGGGAGAGAGTATGTGTGCGTTTTTGTCTGTGTGTGTAAAAATTTCTGGTGAATTACGACAGACACCTCACCATACCCAACTGAAAGCACCTATACCCAACTATTTATCACAAAATACATTCATTAGGGGGGTGTAACACCCCCCCCCCCGAAGCTACACCCCTGAGGGTAACAAAGTGACATCACTCGCCTGCTAACGTCTGATTACATTACAAGAAAGACCACTGCACAGGCTTGGACCCTGAAGAAAACACACAAGGTAATAAAACTGTCCCTAATATAGGTGTAAATATGATATGATAGGTTGAGCACCCTACATATTTAGAGAGTCACAACTGTAACTATACAAATGGAACGCATGATGACATTTACTTATATTCATGTTGTATGCCGGGTGCATGAAGGGGTGGGTTTAAAAAATGTAGGTATTAATTAGCGACACTCAGGTCATGTGAATTACTTTTTGAGATGCCTGTTGAGTACCATTAGTGATGTGAATTTGGCAGAAACTGTGCAAAATATGTTCTGCTTCAGTGTTATTGGCTACAGAATGTGGTTTGTGTGCTGTCTGAATTGGCTGGCGAAACCCCAAGCTGATTGGCCAGGATGTCTGATGAGAGTGCATGAACTCGATGAGGATGCCATATTTGGGGTCTAGAGGTGCTTTTTAGGTCTGCCATTAACAGAGACCTTTTCTTTTTAATAAAAAATATATAAATCATACATACTTATTTACAGGGGTTATCATCCAGTTCTCTTCATCCATTGGTCTGCTATAGTGCCGATCACATTTTGCTTTTCGCACTACAGCATGAGGCAAACAGTGAGCCCACTTCAGCCATTGACTCACCTGATTGCAAGTAATCACATTCTGCTCTTGCACAATGTACAATCCACACAAAACGTAGTTCCCTTTTAGTGTCAGGAACTATATTTTGGCTTTTGGACAATGCTTGTTTTAGTCAGGCGAGGGACCAGCAGCTCCCACACTACAGCTCCAGGCCACCCATTAGCTGTTTGTATCAATACAAAAAACATTCATAAACAAAAGTATCACTGGCAAATCCAATGATCAGCAGCCAACACCAGACCTTTTGGCTTTGGCAATGCTTGTTATTATCTTGATATAGTGGAGCATTAGGCCACTAGAAGGAAACTATTTTATTGGTACTTCTAAAATGAGACTTACACAAGGAAGTTACAGTCAATACATTTTGACCCTCCACAAAAGGGTAGCATTGTACAGTATAATGGTGTAAGAATGGCACATTTAATGCATATCAGCACTTCAGCCATGTTGAATTAAGAACCATTTGCTGCCCACAAGAGGAGCTGAAGTGATTCTCCCATTCCATTCTCTTTCCTATACCATTTATGCATCAGTGGCAGCAGGAGGAGGCCTTGAGTCATCATCTGTAAAGTCACTCTGTTGAGAGCTATATTAATCTCAAACCACAGGTATTTGTATTGTTACTTTCACTAAAATGTACACAGTACACCTTTCTTAGACCAGACTCATGCAAACACCCCTGACAGAGTTGAGACATGTATGGCAATCGTATAAATCGACTTTTGGTAAACGCCAGCTCTGTGGTCTCTGGAAAGAAAATTGACATCTTATTCTTTGTCGATGGCCTCACGTTCTCGATGAGAGACGCTCATTCTAAAACCCTTATTTCTTGGCTGCTTATGTACGGACTGTCCTCTACGCAGTCGACTTAAGTATGAATAATCCAGGTCTTCAACTGCTGATGAGAGTTCTCAAGTTTCTTCATTGTGCATACAACTATTAAAGGCTCATGAATTCCCTCCTAGTTCACAATAACAGCTGACTTGCAGATTATTTTTTTTTAAACTTTTTTATTGTTTTCACTACTTTATTTTATTCTCATCAGTTAAATATTCTGCTTTAGGAAATGATAAGAATTGGCTTTAAAAGGATTTAAGACTGTTGTAAGGAAAGGAGTGTTATTGTTTTTTGTCAAATTTGTAATTGTTTTAAATAATCATCCAGCAACATTTCTGATTCTAAAATGTTCTTTTTCTGTTGGTATTAGCCTCGTGTACTATGGGGACAATGGTGGGTTCCTCACATAACTGCTAGTGTGTGAGCCATACCAACACGAAGAGTAACCTTACAATAGAATATCGTTTGCAAAAATATTGTTTTTTTGGGTATATAATACAGTTTTCAAGAATATTGTTGTTTTTATATCTTTTTCTTTAATGTAAATGTAAAAAAATATATGTTTTTTAATTAATTTAATATGTTTTAGTTAATATTTTCATTTTAGGTGTTAATTTTGTTAGTAGAATTGCTAATAACTTTTGTAAATATACTTTGCAATTGTAAGTGTTTTAGTAATCTATTTTTAAATTTAAGTAGTCATTTATAGTTTAGTAGCTGCTGTGGGCATCCTTTTATAAACTATAGGGTGTTTGTCCTACCAGACTTATATCTCTGGCTCTATATATAACCCTTGGGGCACACTTGAAAGGGAAGAGAAGACGATATCAAGACAATCCTTATAGAACCACTGTCTGGTTGCTGGAGGGCTCTGCTTTTGTTCTACCTGACTTCTTTCTCTGGGTTTTTTGTATGTACAGTGGCTGCCTCAAACTGGATTTTAATGTCAGATGTGTGAGGACACCTGGATTACTGTTGTACACTCCCCACACACACCTCTAGCCCTAGGAGCCTAGTTTAATGTGGACAAAGACTTTCACCATCTTGAAAATACCCAAAGTGGGTAGGGTTGGCCCTGGGAAATGTTCTGCATTGGTTAGGGCATGCACAGGAGTCACCCCATGTACTAGGTTGTTCCAGGTGTAAATGTGGCAGCTCCAGGCACTCACTTCAGAACACTTCCTGGGCCCGCAGAAGATCAGAAGAGGATGGACCTGCTGTGTGTGACCTGAGAGGAGCCCTGATGGACTGGACCAGCTCCCTTGTACCCAGGACAAAGACGTAGACTCCAAGGGTTATAAGGCTGAACTCCTGGTCAAGCTAAAGGAATACAAGATGCTACAAGAGGCCTCTTTCTTGAAGTACCCAACTGACTAGTGGCAAGTGGACCTGAACTGGACCCTGCTGTTGGCCTTTGCCTGCCACTCCCTGACTCTCTACGTTCCTCCCCCAAGGTCCTGTGGTGAACTGGGATTTAAAGAACTAAGTTAGATGGTAAAATCTTCGACCAGGATGAATCTGATTGGTGTATCAGACTCACGCTCCAGCATATCTCCAGTTACCCTCATTGGATTTTTGCCACTTTGGTGCTCATTTTATTTATTATTTTTTGCTCTAGTTTTCTAATGCAGTTTGGGATTTTTTATTGTTTTGCATTTTTATTCCACTGCTGTTTTGGTATGCATAAAAACCTTACACCTTGCCTTAAGTTAAGCCTGTTTGCTCTGTGCTGTTGCTATTGGGTGGTTCAGCTCAGTTAATATAGTTACTTTGTGGGTTCATCCTGACAAGGGTTGTGATTGTTCCTTAAAGTGGGTAGTCACACCCCCATATAATGATCCAATTTCCTACAAGGAATGAGCATCATTATAACTAAAGGAGTTTCAGCCACTCCTTGCCCATACCTTGTCTTTGCATTAGGTCTGCTCTTTTTACCGAAAGAGAGATAGATAAGAGAATAAACTTCTTTCAATTAATCTAATGTAAATGGATTATAACATGTTCATATTCTAACTACAAGAGTTACAAGAGTCTGATGTTTGTAAAGGAGACCCCTCTATCATTGTAAAGACATTATATCAACAATGGTATGCAAACCATATCCCTGACAGTGGAATTTGATCATATGTCATATTTGTGTTTATACATGACATTCCTACAATCAATAACATAGCAAAATATATTACAGTTACGATAAATGTCAATGTAACAGGGTATCTTGGTTGTCACTAATCTATCTAATTTACCTAAAAGCTACACATGATCTCATGGACAATAAAGATGTGCCAATCGATGAGGAACACATTATCCACTTAGGGCCTGATTACCACTTTTGGCGGAGCAGTGGTGCGAAAGTCCATGCCGTGCAGGAACTGTTGTGCATGCACACAGGGGGGCACATGTTGTGCCACCCCTGTGTGCACCTACAAGCGTAGGAGGCACAGGGGCCCCTGTAGATCCCCCTTTGTTTCCTCTCCTCCAGGGTTTTCATGGAGTAAGAACCTCCACGTAAACCCTGGAGGAGAGGAAACTCGTAATATTCTTGGTGGCCCCCCGGCAGTCCCTCCAAGCATATGGCGGCCTCCTGACTGCCATGCCACCTCGAGGGAACGACGGTTCCCTGGCGGTGGTGGGGGTCCCAGGGTGGTCCGACCACCCAACTCGTAATGGGGCGGTCAGACCGCCGGTGCGTCTGTGACTGGACCGTCACCACTGTGCGCCAGTGAGTCTTGCGGTCCTCGGACCGCCAGACTCGTAATTAGGGCCTTAATGTACCTGTTTACATGTAATGGAAAAATACAATTGCATATTTGCTCATATTAGTCATTTCTTGTAAGTTACCCAACATAGAAATTGATTTTTTAACTGAATCACAGATTGTTTTCTTTCAGTGCATCCACTATTTATCTGACTTTCTATTAGTAAGCCATTAAATATACGTTTTGGCACAGGTGACCCATTCTCCTATACTTCTGAATGCTTATTAGGTTTTCTTCTTTTTTTGCATGTTTTCAACCAAAGCAATCTGGAGTGTGCCACTATATATGAGTAGTATAGACAGCCAGCTGGCTTTACGTAGACCATTATTAATCTACTGAAGGTTGACAGGTTTAACTTAAACTTCTGTTGTTTTTTACATGTGTCCGATATCATATCGTATCATAGGGTAGCAATATCATCTATAAAAATATAGCCCATTTGAGTTAATAATCGAAAGATTACACCCCATAGCATAGTATTTTTATAAATATTAACAACACAATAATATCTCAGACTTAATTATGTATAACATATTCTTACATACAGCCACACCATTCTAGTGATATTATTGTGAATTTCTGTATAACATATAGGAATATGAAATATATGTGTACACAGAAAATTTGAATAGAAACAAGTATACCTGTTCTTGGGTCATTGGAGTGATCCGTTTAGACTATACTTTGAAAACTGCACTTATCAATAGAAATTTTTGAAGGAAATCCCTGGCCTTTTAAGGGGGTTGTTGCACACTGCATACACACACTCTGATTTTACAAGAAATAGTATTAATAAGAAGGTAAAGAAGTCCTTTAGAACCAATGTTTTTTTCTTTTCTGCAGCATAACCCGGTTGCTAGATGGAATAAGGGTAAGCCCTGTTATGTTTCTCTGGTTAACAATGTTCATTTTAGACTTCGTCTGAAATATAAATACTCAATGCCTCCTAAAAGGTGTCTTGACTAAGGATGTGTGAAATTAGAAAGGCGTTGTCTCGCGAAATTCCCATAATTCTTGTAAATACTATGATTAACTCAATAGTTCATGAAGTTTTATGCATGTGGGATCTCACATTAAAATTGTGACGCTCACAGCTTTTAATTTGTTTTTTGAAAGATTGCCAACATCTTCCAGTTTCAAAGTCGGAAGAAAAACAGTTTTAAAGTATAGTCACAGGAAAACAGCACTTCCCATTCTCAGAGCCAACAAGCACTCTCGAGGAAATATTACAGTTTGTGTGAAAAAAGAAGTAAACAAGGGCGGCGATCCAGGCAAAGCACGAAACCCCCCAAACTAGGAATAGGCCAAAAATTGTGATCTACTGCAGACTTTGCAAGCATAGTAAAAACTTGCACACCCTTTAATTCAATAGGAGAACTCTATATGGAAGAATTTAAGTGGGGCAGGTCCCTCTGGGTCTTAGACCCGTTAGTAATTAAAGAACGAACATTGAAAGGGGGCCCCAAAGGGCACTATATTAATGTCCTTAACTTTACTGGCAAATAACACTGATCAATTTGTGAATAATTTATGTAAAAAACAATGTAATCCTTGTCAGTGATTTACTTTCTTTTTATATTTCACATGTTTTACTTAATCTTGCACCAAAATGCTGATTTGGGTGGCACCCTACAGGACTCACAGACATTTAGTTTAGTGTTAAAGCCACACCCTTAATTAAATAGGCTGTGCCCCTTTTAGAGAGCGCCACTTTTTGCATCCCACTTAAAGCCCTGTCTATATGCATGCACTTCTGTGCTGGAATTGGAAATCTGCTTCCAAGCACTTTCATCGCAGATGGGACTGCCAGGATTGCACCGGGTCAGCACCAGAATTCTTAGGAGCATAAAACTGCTGAATTAAAAGCTTTGCAGCCTGCATTGACTCATTTTTCTGTTTTTTGCTCCGAGACCAGTAGCAGTACTTTCAAGAGGCCATAGAACAGCACAAGAGTTATGTAAACAACAGATGACCCAACATAGTCTATGACCCCATAGAGTTCCAGAACAAACAGGCTTAAATTTATCCTAAGTCACGAGTGAGTAGCTCATGTTGGCTTTTTGTTTGTTCATAAATTTATACGTAGAACTGTAAAATTGCTGGTTGTAGTCTGGAATATCTAGTAGGGACTATTGTTGGTTCCCAATATCACAGCCATAAATTTTAAGGACAAAAATATTGAAAGGTAGGTGCATATGGGGAACTATAGATTTACTATTCTTAACTCAACATCTATGTACCTTGACGGTATACTTATGGTCAAGGCACATATA
The DNA here is from genome assembly GCA_963921515.1 of Calotriton arnoldi. Classification (NCBI taxonomy): domain Eukaryota; kingdom Metazoa; phylum Chordata; class Amphibia; order Caudata; family Salamandridae; genus Calotriton; species Calotriton arnoldi. Next base: position 821,584 of record CAWUFW010002920.1, read on the forward strand.
AGTAGAGTTAGGTATAGAAAATCTATACATCCTTACCTGACAATATTTTTGTCCTCTATATGAATATAAGGTATAATGATATTCCCTACTCAATATTCAGGACCCGCACCAGATGAGTCCGTGAGTACGTGCTGCATTGGGTGCAATCTATGGTCATGAGTTCAAATCCTGCTATGGAGCCCTCTACATTTCATCTTTCTGAGGTGGATAAATTTAGTAGCATTACATTGGATACTAATGACACTTGTGATTATAGTTGCTTAGAAGTGACAAACAATTGTCATGAAGCGCTATATTAAAATGTTGTCATCATTTTTATTACCAGCAGCCCTGGCAGCTGCAGGTAAGAGCAGTGTGGCGGTGGGGCCGGCTGGGGGAGATTTCAGGAGACCACCACAAGAGAACATTAATTATTTATTTAATTTCCCCTTGTGGTCGTCTCTCGAAATCCCCCCTCAGCCGGCCCCACCGCTCTTACCTGCAGTGGCCACAGCTGATTACCAGGTTGGCAGTGGCGGCTCGCATAGGGCGTGCTGCGGGGCGGTGGGGTGAGGCGGGGGAGGGGCAGGGGCAGGGTGGGGGGGTAGTAAACTCGGACATACGACGGAACGGAGGAAAGTAATTATTACGTTCCTCCATTCCGTCGTATGTCCGAGTTTACTACCCCCCCCACCCTGCACCTCCCCAGCCCCGCCCCGCAGCACGCCCTATGCGAGCCGCCACTGCAGGTTGGGAAGGCAAAATGGAAACGGGTGATCCATGCCCGTGTCACTTATAAATCATCTGTTGACTAACCTAGGCATAGTTAGAGGGCTGTCAGTGTTTCCTTAGGTGGCCAGTGCAGCGCTGTCGCAGGCACCAATAGCGTAGTAAGGATGCCATGGGCCCTGGTGCAAGCAGGGAAAGTTACCCTTTTGACTCATGTTGAGGTAGCAAAATTCATCAATTATCAGGATTCAATTGGCCCCTCAAGGCTCTGAGCCAGAGTGCCACTGTAGCCACTGGTGCCACTGGTACCTACGCCCCTGGGGGTCACCATACTCTGGGACGTCTCTTTCCCTGTGGGTATGTCGGTGGATGTTTCGAAGTCACCTGCGTGCGTGCGTGCGTACGTACGTGCATCCGCCCGGGGCTGTTTCCTGAATAGCGCACACAGGCTAAATGAGCAGCTTGAACATCTGGACGCAGGGGCTCGCGAGCAGCGGCGGTTCGCGCATCCCCGGCGCTGTCACTGGATGATTAATGTCTGGAGGTAAGAAGCTGTAACCACGGCAACGCAGGGAGGGTCTCCGAGAAGCTGCTTCAGATACATATCTTCCCAGCCGGGGGATTTTCTCACCTCTGAAACAGTGGGGGGAAATCAATCGGAGACATTCGCGGCTTATTCTAGGGGGTGTTACATCGCTCGGCGGCGCGAGGCTATAATTTTATTAGACATGGGCATTGGGGATCTGTGGACTCCAGGATTTTAAGGCCGGTTACTACAGGCGGCGTGTTCAGCCGGGAGAGAAGGCGTGTGCGCGAGGGAGGCGCGGAGTAAAACATCTCGGACTCCGGCGAAAGCGTGCAGGTAACGAATGGGGGCTATTTAAGGGGGGGTGGGGGTGCAAGGAAAGGTTCATTTATTTTTCACAGCGTTTTAGGTCCTTGACAAGAGGTAGGAAAGCGCTACAAAATGTGTGTGTGTGCAGTAGCCAGCGTTTATTACATAATACATACTTTTCTTTAAAATATTCCTTCTGATTTTTCACTCTTTTGGAGACGGTTGTTTGTGTTAATTATTTGCACCGTGCTGCGTCGTCCAACGCCCTGCGAATCTCATTCGTGCTCAATAATTCATATGTCTGGGTTTGGCAAATATCACCGTTTTAGCCATTCTGTGCACACAGAGCTCTTATATATATATTTTTTGAATACCTAATATAGCCTGTACCAATAAAATTCTGTATTATAGTGACTTGAAGGCAGATCTTCGAAGAGGAGGCAGCACTCTGCTCTGGCCACCTTTGGGCGTACATAAACTAATAGACCAGGAGTGTCCAGTTTATGTCCAGGAGGCTTGTTCCATGCCAGATTGTCAGGATTTCAACATAAAATACATTAACGTGCAATGGATAGAAAAGAATCACGTTTACATAGTCTGAGGTTTTCCTGAAAATCTGGTGCGGATCCAGATCTCCTGGACCTACTTTGGCTACTCCTGGTGCAGACTTTTAATTTGGAATTTCCAATTTGGAGTTGCAGCAGTGTACCGCCACTACAAAGCATGCTTTTTATCGCTTGATAATTATTTCTGATCCGCTCCATCGTCATACCACTACATCTCAAGGTAACCCCATGGAAGTGTGATAGGTGAAAACAATACGTAACTGGATTAGGTAGACAATGTAAAGTTAGAAATAATAATCTATTTACCATTATGATGTAGTGGTAGGTGATATGCTAGTTGACTTCGACATATCCGCATGCGGCCAGTTACTGTATGAATTGAGATTGCTTATAGAATGTCATTTGAGTTCTCTTTTCGGTTCCCACATTTTTGGATCCATTTTTCTGTTGCCGCTGCTATGCTATGATCTCCAAAGAATTGAGAGATACAGAGACGCGTTATCGGTGATTATGTCTGACACTGTGTGAATATGTCACGAGCTGGTGTGGAACGTTGATGGGTGCGGCTGTAGGGCTGTACCCAATTGCTCATGCATCTTCTGGGATTCTACGCGTGCCGTTGGTGGGGGTGAGTTTGTTAGCTGTTCTAACAGACATTGAATGGCACATCTCGACAGCCTTGGAGGTATGTTATGAGTTCTGTTCTAAGGTGTTCTGTTGTGAGTTCATGCATGGTGGGCCCTGCTGCAGAATGCTGTAGTGAGCACACTGATACACAGATGAAGGGAATATCTGGGCTGTGTTTGATGTTCCATCTACAATGTACAGCACATATGTTGTGTATGTGGTGTGTGTTTAGGGTACAAGGGAAAGTCAATTTTCCTGGGAAACTTTCAGTGACAAAACCTCCATAATATGCAAGTAATAAAAGGTGGGAATAACTTTCCAGTGCAGAGGAAACAATGCCATCTATAGGAGCACCTCCATTTATGTCTTTCCCTCCCTTTGAAGCCCTTTACCTTGTGGTTTACCATTGAATAAACGTTTAGATATGCAGCCCCCATGAAGAATTCCTTATTTTTCTGCTTCATTCATTCCAAGCAGAGTATCAGAATGTCTTTGTAATCCAATTATTGTCGCTACAAATGTGACTTTGAGAGTTAAGGGCACATATTTCTCAAACACGCTCAACAAAAACTGACACATTTCACTCTATTTGGGATGCGTCTGTGCGATGTAGGTGACCTAGATTAAAAGTAAGGGCATCCTAAATTATTATGTTTACATTGACATTTATTTAGCCACATTTTGGTAAAAGTATACAGTCTGCTTAAATATATGAATCAGGAGTGTTAGACTTGGCATCTTTTGGCGTGTTTCCCCTGACTTTTTGCTTTCTGACCTCCCGGTTTTGACTCTGTTTTTGCTGGTGTAATGATTCTGCGCACTCTCCGCACTGCTGTCCAGTGGGAAAGTGCAAGTGCTCCTGTATAAAATGTGTTATGGATTGGTGTTTCCATGATTGGCCTATTTGGTTTATGTGTCAGTCCCTTGTAAAGTGCACTGCGAGTGCCAGGGCCTATAGACCAAATGCTGTTGGTGGGCTGCAGCACTGGATTGTGCCACCCACGCAAACAGCCCGTAAAGTGTAACTCGGGCCTGCCATCGCAGAGCCTGTGCGCAGCCTGGGGCTGCCATGTCGACTTGGCAAGTGCACACACATGCAAGTCCCTAAACCTTCCCTTTGCTACATGTTAGTCACCCCTAAGGTAGGCCCAAGGTACCCCTGTGGGCAGGGTGCATTGTATGCGAAAGGTAGGACATGCCCTGGTGTGTGTGGCATGTCCTGATAGTGAATTACAGCCTAGTTCGTTTTTCACTATTGCAAGGCTACCTGTTCCCCCTAGGCCAGAACGGGCAGTTTTGATTATTACAGTTTATAATCCTAACTGACCCCGGGAACATGGTAGAAATTCGAGTTTAGTATGCCTGGACTCAGAATGATAAAATGCATCGTTTAGTGAAGTTGGTTTTAACATTCTGTGTTTGAAAATACCACTTTTAGAAAGTGGGTATTTTCTTGTCTAACCATCCAAGCCTGCCTCTGCGAGGTTGTGTATTCCTTGTCTGGAGTGTGAGTGACAGGGGCTGGGGGATGCCAGGAGACAGGGTGAGTCAGCACAGGGCTGAATAGCAAGATCTACATGTAGATGGGTGGGAGGGGTTGCACCTGGGCCCTGAATAGGACAGTGCCTTCCCTCCACAATGCTGGCTCCACCTCCTGTGGTGCGTCTGATGTCCCTGGCCTACTCACTGAAAGAAGGGACGGGGACTTGTCAACAAAGTGCTCCAGAACTGGTTTGGACTAGGCAAAGGCCTCTCTGCCTTCAGAGAACAAAGGAATTTGGGATATAAATATTGGGGCCCTGACCCCATGAATTTAGATCTCGCTGGAATCAAGGAACCTGCCAAGACGAAGAGCTGGAAGAGCTGCCAGGAGGAGTACTGCCCCGTTGCTGTGTTGTTGCTTTGTTGGGTTGGCCTGCAGCTGCTGCTTCTGCCTTGGGCAGTGAAAGGACTGAACTTTCTACAAACTTGTGCTGAGTATCTCCAAGGGCCTGGAACCGAGCTGGCCTCCTGTTAAGAAGTCTCAGGGACTGCAAAGACTTCACAAGCCTCTGGGTACCGCTTCTGGAACGCTGTTTCAGTTGCCACAGAGGAAGGGAACTGCAACCGACTCCGTCAACCGAATCCATCCCTGGCCGGTGACCTGTTTGCACCGCAGACCGCATCGCCCCGCTTCGCATCGCAACCCTGGTCTCACCGTGGGCGACGTCCGACGCCGCCAACATCGAGCCGCTGCTTGCACCGTGACCTGTGGGCACCGCAGTTCGCATCGCATCGCTTCACTGAACCAGCCGGACCCGACCGACGCGGTCGCTGCAACTGGCTCAACAGTCGTGACCGCATCGCATTTGGGGCACCGCTCGCACGTTTGCGACGCACCGCTCCGACTCGCACCGCTGTCCGACGCCAGCTCCCGCACTCCGGCTTGGTCGCCTGCATCGCAACCTGTCAGCACCGCATCGAGCATCGTCTCACCCTGCATCGCACGCCTTGGACTCACCGACTCCGTCTGCACGACGCTCATCGAGCCGCTGCCTGCACCGCATCGAGGGACACCGCACCTTGCATCGCTCCGTCTTGCACCGCAACCGCAATGAACGCCGACCGGCTCGTACTCTCCGTACCAGCCACAACGAGAAAGGTACTGTGACCGAGTCTGTTCACGACTCTGCTGGCCCGTATCGACGCGGTCGGCTGAAACTGTTAGACTCTGTGGTTTTCAGCATCGCGGTAGGCTCGGACGGAGCTACCGACTCGTACGAACTTTGTTTTTGGACTATTCTTGCAAAGAAGAAGTTACCTTGTCAAGTATTCGTTTTTAAAGTATAGTATTGTAGATTTTTGTCGTAATGGGTCTTGTCTCCAGTATATAAAAATATTGGTTATTTTTCTAGACTGGTGTGGTGTCCGTTTGTAGTGCTTACACTGTATTACTGTTGGTTATGTGCAAATGCTTTACACACTGCCTCTGAATTAAGCCGGACTGCTCGTGCCAAGCTACCACGAGGGTGAGCAGGGGTTACTTCACAAGTGTAACACCCTTACCCTGACTAGGAAGAAGGGTCCCTATTTGGACAAAGGTGCAAACCCTTGCCAACTAGAGATCCCATTTCTAACATTGGTTGTCAGCGGTGAGGATAGGACTTGTGTTTGCACTTGACTTACAGTGATTGGTGTGCACTACTACCATATCGCAGACCATTACGTACCACATACTGGTTCTTTTTCTTTTGGCCTATTTTTAATCTTGCCAGTTTTCAACTCACTACTTTTGCCATGCCTGACACAGCTGCATCATCCGTTGCATCTCTGGAAATTATCTTTGAGGAGGATAGGTTGGAAACCTACGCCGTAAAGGAACTACGAGCAATTTGTAAAAACCTGAAAGTCCAAATTAAAGGCCTCACAAGGAAGGAGGAGCTACAGAAGGCGCTGAGGGCCTGGGTAGCAGCCAGACATGCCAGTGGGCAGCCTGGTAATCTCGGTGAGGAGGTGGAAGAGCCTATTTCCAGGGTGGATGTGCTTTTGGGTAGGGGGGAACCCGCCAGGTCAGGCAGCAGCAGTCTGTCCCCAGAGGAGCTGGAGGACAGGCGGGAGGCAAGGCAGTTTGAGCTGCAGAAGCTGAGGCTGGAGAGTGAGCGGGAGGAGAAGAGATTGGCCATAGAGGAGAGGAAGATGCTCTTAGAGCATGAGAGAGAACTGAAGGAGCTAGAACTTAGGAGTAAGTCAGGCTCAGATGGTGGCAGCAATTCGTCCAGAAAGGCAGACAGGATTGTGCACATTCCCAAGAATGTAGGCAAGGAGTTCAAGAAGGGGGATGACATACAAAGGTGGTTTCAGGGTTATGAGGCAGCCATACACATGAATGGGGTCCCTGAGGAGAATTGGGGAGCAGGATTGTGGCCACTTTTCCCTGAAGAAGCAAGGGATGCTCTGATAGCTTTGGGTAAGGGGTATCACCTCACCTATGCTGACATGAAGGATGCCCTTCTCACAAAGTATGGTCTTACTCCTGAAAAGTACAGGGATCAGTTCAGGTCCAGTAAGAAGTCTGATGCCAACACTTGGTTGGAATGTGTGGATGTATTCTGCAGGTCTCTGGATGGTTGGGTAAAGGGCAGTAGCGTAACAGATTTTCAGGGGCTCTACAACTTGATTGCATGGGAGCACTTGTCTAGTCTATGTTTTGCAGATCTGCGCCAGCACCTAGTGGATAGTAAGCTAACTGACCCCAGGAAGCTTGCTATGGAAGCGGACCGCTGGGTGAGTACCAGGGTCCACAAGAAAGCGTTTGGGGGAGACTCAGCCAAAGGTGGGCAGGGTCCCCAGCAGAAAGGTGGGGGGACAAGGGTAAAGCACAGGAGTTCTCTAAAGGGCCCCAAACTAGTACCCAGGGTAAAGGTTCCCAGCCCCCGGTGATAAGAAGAAAGGGGTCTCTACAGGGAAGCCTGTTGAGACCGGCCCCCGCAAGTGTTATGCATGTGACCAGGTAGGTCACTTTAAGGGGGACCCCAAGTGCCCGAAGGGGACACAGCCACCCACCGGTGGACAGTCCAAAGTGTTGGCTAGTGTAGCGCTTGGGGAGGAGGGGTGCCCACAGGAGGGTGGGGATCCCGCAGAAATGACCCTTGTCTCACTAGGGGACAGTGAGATGGTCCCAGGAAACCAGGTGCCCCCTAACACAAAGAAATATAGCACCTGGGTGACCATTAATGGAAACAGGGTAGAGGCTCTCAGGGACACTGGAGCCAGTGTGACCTCAGTCCGGTGTCACCTGGTGTCTGAGAAGCAAGTAGTCCCCGGGGCATTCCACCAAGTAGTTGCTGTAGACAACTCAGAGCGCCAATGTATGGTGGCGCAGGTTCCCTTTGAATGGGGGGGTCGCAGGTCCCTTGAGGGTGGTTGTGAGCCCTACCATGCCTGTAGATTGTCTGCTAGGAAACGACCTGGAGCAGTCCTTATGGAAGGAGGTTGAGCTCAGGTCTCACTTGGAGATGCTTGGGTTGCCTGAGTGGGCATGCGTGTCTACTCGGTCAATGGCAGCCAGAAAGGGTGATCAAGAGGACTTGGAGCCTGAAACAGTGGCCCAAGTCCCTGCCAAGAGAAAGGGCAGGGGCGCGGGAAACCGGCCCCCGAAGTTCCCACGGACCGGGAGGAGGCGGACCTCGAGGGGGACGCCCGGTACCTACAGGGGAGCAGGTAGCCGAACTGGGAGACATCTCTGAGCTGACCCATTGGCAGCAAGAAGGGGGTCCCACCAGGGAGGAGTTCTGCAGGGAGCAGAACGAGTGCCCTACTCTGGAGGGTCTGCGGCGGCAGGCTACAGACCAGGCAGCTGGTAATCAGTCCGGGTCACATCTGATCTACTGGGAGAGTGGTCTCCTATACAGTGAGCCTAAGGTTGCTGAGCCTGGGTCAGCCCGTGTGCTGGTGGTACCCCAGCGCTTCAGGACCTTCCTACTGGGTCTGGCTCATGACGTGCCTTTGGCAGGACATTTGGGGCAGGACAAGACCTTTGACAGGCTTGTCACCCACTTCTTTTGGCCCCAAATGCGAAGGCAGTCAGATGCACACTGTAGGTCTTGCCAAACTTGCCAGGCAAGTGGTAAGAGTGGGAGGAAGGTCAAAGCTCCTCTCCAACCTTTTCCTGTTGCTGGAACACCCTTTGAAAGGGTAGGGATGGATATTGTGGGGCCACTGGACCCCAAGACAGCCATGGGCAACAGGTACATCCTGGTCTTGGTGGACCATGCCACCCGGTACCCGGAGGCAATCCTCTCAGGACAACGACGGCGCCAGTGGTGGGCCGGGCGTTGATGGGGATCTTTTCCCGTGTGGGATTCCCCAGAGAGGTGGTTTCTGATAGGGGGACCAATTTCATATCCAAGTATATGACATCCCTGTGGAAGGAGTGTGGTGTAACCTACAAGTTCACCACTCCTTACCACCCACAAGGAAACGGTCTGGTGGAGAGATTCAACCAGACCTTGAAAGGCATGATCAAGGGTCTAACAGAACCCATGAGGCGTAAGTGGGACGTCCTCTTGCCATGCCTACTCTTTGCATACAGGGAGGTGCCTCAGAAGTCTCTTGGGTACAGCCCCTTTGAGCTCCTGTATGGCCACCCTGTCAGAGGACCTCTGAGTTTGGTAAAGGAAGGCTGGGAGGCAGCTCCCAGGAAAACTCCCCAGGATGTGTTTAGCTACATGCTGGCCTTTAGAAACCAAACTGCCCGCTTCAGGAAACTCGCTCAGGCGAACCTAGAAGCAAGCCAGGAAGAAATGAAGAGATGGTATGACCAGAATGCCACTCTGGTCGAATTTCAACCTGGGCAAAAAGTGTGGGTCATGGCCCCAGTGGCACCTTGTGCCTTGCAGGACAAGTGGACTGGGCCATATGAGGTAAAGGAGCGCAAAAGTGACGTCACCTACCTGGTGGATTTGCAGGCTCCAAGGAACCCTTTGAGGGTCCTTCACGTGAACCGCCTCAAGCCCCACTTCGAGAGGTCCGAAGTGAGTATGCTCTTGGCGACAGATGATGGGGTGGAAGAGGAGAGTGAGCCTCTCCCTGACCTCCTGTCTACCAAGGAGCATGATGGGTCAGTAGAGGGTGTGATCCTCTCCCCTACTCTGACTCAGGAGCAGCAGGGGGACTGTCGCCAGTTGTTGGGACAGTTCGCCCCACTGTTCTCTCTGACCCCCGGTGTTACTCACTGGTGTACCCATGACGTGGACACTGGTGACAGCCCTCCTGTGAAGCACAAGATTTACAGGTTGACTGACCGGGTCAGAGCCAGCATCAAGGAGGAGGTCTCTAAGATGTTGGCGTTAGGGGTGATTGAGCCCTCCCACAGCCCTTGGGCCAGCCCAGTGGTCTTGGTCCCAAAGGCTGCTACACCCGGTGCCACCCCAGAACTCCGGTTTTGTGTGGACTACCGTGGGCTCAATGCCGTCACCAGGACTGACGCGCACCCCATCCCCAGAGCTGATGAGCTCATTGATCGGTTGGGAGCTGCCCGGTTCCTCAGCACGTTTGATTTGACGTCTGGGTACTGGCAGATTGCCTTAACCGATGGGGCCAAGGAGAGATCAGCATTCTCAACCCCAGAAGGTCATTACCAATTCCGGGTGATGCCCTTTGGGTTGAAGAATGCCCCTGCCACCTTTCAGAGGTTGGTCAATCAGGTGTTGGCTGGGCTGGAGGATTTCAGTGCCGCCTACCTGGATGACATTGCTGTGTTCAGTTCCAGCTGGGAAGAACATTTACAGCACCTTGAGAAAGTGTTGAGGGCTCTGCAAGGTGCAGGCCTCACGATCAAGGCCAGTAAGTGCCAGATCGGGCAGGGTTCTGTGGTGTACTTGGGACACCAGGTAGGAAGCGGCCAGGTGGCGCCCCTACAACCCAAGATTGACACCATTCTGGCTTGGGAGCCCCCCAAGACCCAGACAGAGGTGAGAGCCTTCTTAGGTCTCACCGGTTACTATAGGAGATTTGTTAAGGGCTATGGCACCATCGTTGCCCCCTTAACGGAGCTGACCTCTAAGAGGCAGCCCAGGAAAGTGATCTGGACTGAGTCCTGCCAGAAAGCTTTTGATGCCCTAAAGGCAGCCATGTGCACGGTGCCCGTGCTCAAGGCACCTGACTTCTCCAAGGAATTCGTCGTGCAGACTGACGCTTCAGAGCATGGTGTGGGAGCGGTGCTCTCACAACTGAACGAGGAGGGCCTGGATCAGCCTGTAGTCTTCCTTAGCAGGAGACTACTTCCCAGGGAACAGAGGTGGAGTGCCATAGAAAGGGAAGCTTTTGCTGTGGTCTGGGCACTGAAGAAGTTGAGACCATACCTGTTTGGGACTCACTTCCGGGTTCAGACAGACCACAGGCCCCTCAGATGGTTGATGCAAATGAGGGGTGAGAATCCAAAACTGCTGAGGTGGTCCATCTCCCTACAGGGAATGGACTTTACGGTAGAACACCGTCCTGGTACAGAACACGCCAACGCAGATGGTCTGTCCAGGTTCTTCCGCCTTAGTGAAGAGAACTCCAATGGGGTTGGGTAGTTTTCCCTACTTTCAGCTGGAGGGGACATGTGTTAGACTTGGCATCTTTTGGCGTGTTTCCCCTGACTTTTTGCTTTCTGACCTCCCGGTTTTGACTCTGTTTTTGCTGGTGTAATGATTCTGCGCACTCTCCGCACTGCTGTCCAGTGGGAAAGTGCAAGTGCTCCTGTATAAAATGTGTTATGGATTGGTGTTTCCATGATTGGCCTATTTGGTTTATGTGTCAGTCCCTTGTAAAGTGCACTGCGAGTGCCAGGGCCTATAGACCAAATGCTGTTGGTGGGCTGCAGCACTGGATTGTGCCACCCACGCAAACAGCCCGTAAAGTGTAACTCGGGCCTGCCATCGCAGAGCCTGTGCGCAGCCTGGGGCTGCCATGTCGACTTGGCAAGTGCACACACTTGCAAGTCTCTAAACCTTCCCTTTGCTACATGTTAGTCACCCCTAAGGTAGGCCCAAGGTACCCCTGTGGGCAGGGTGCGTTGTATGCGAAAGGTAGGACATGCCCTGATGTGTGTGGCATGTCCTGATAGTGAATTACAGCCTAGTTCGTTTTTCACTATTGCAAGGCTACCTGTTCCCCCTAGGCCAGAACGGGCAGTTTTGATTATTACAGTTTATAATCCTAACTGACCCCGGGAGCATGGTAGAAATTCGAGTTTAGTATGCCTGGACTCAGAATGATAAAATGCATCGTTTAGTGAAGTTGGTTTTAACAGTCTGTGTTTGAAAATACCACTTTTAGAAAGTGGGTATTTTCTTGTCTAACCATCCAAGCCTGCCTCTGCGAGGTTGTGTATTCCTTGTCTGGAGTGTGAGTGACAGGGGCTGGGGGATGCCAGGAGACAGGGTGAGTCAGCACAGGGCTGAATAGCAAGATCTACATGTAGATGGGTGGGAGGGGTTGCACCTGGGCCCTGAATAGGACAGTGCCTTCCCTCCACAATGCTGGCTCCACCTCCTGTGGTGCGTCTGATGTCCCTGGCCTACTCACTGAAAGAAGGGACGGGGACTTGTCAACAAAGTGCTCCAGAACTGGTTTGGACTAGGCAAAGGCATCTCTGCCTTCAGAGAACAAAGGAATTTGGGATATAAATATTGGGGCCCTGACCCCATGAATTTAGATCTCGCTGGAATCAAGGAACCTGCCAAGACGAAGAGCTGGAAGAGCTGCCAGGAGGAGTACTGCCCCGTTGCTGTGTTGTTGCTTTGTTGGGTTGGCCTGCAGCTGCTGCTTCTGCCTTGGGCAGTGAAAGGACTGAACTTTCTACAAACTTGTGCTGAGTATCTCCAAGGGCCTGGAACCGAGCTGGCCTCCTGTTAAGAAGTCTCAGGGACTGCAAAGACTTCACAAGCCTCTGGGTACCGCTTCTGGAACGCTGTTTCAGTTGCCACAGAGGAAGGGAACTGCAACCGACTCCATCAACCGAATCCATCCCTGGCCGGTGACCTGTTTGCACCGCAGACCGCATCGCCCCGCTTCGCATCGCAACCCTGGTCTCACCGTGGGCGACGTCCGACACCGCCAACATCGAGCCGCTGCTTGCACCGTGACCTGTGGGCAACGTAGTTCGCATCGCATCGCTTCACTAAACCAGCCGGACCCGACCGACGCGGTCGCTGCAACTGGCTCAACAGTCGTGACCGCATCGCATTTGGGGCACCGCTCGCACGTTTGCGACGCACCGCTCCGACTCGCACCGCTGTCCGACGCCAGCTCCCGCACTCCGGCTTGGTCGCCTGCATCGCAACCTGTCAGCACCGCATCGAGCATCGTCTCACCCTGCATCGCACGCCTTGGACTCACCGACTCCGTCTGCACGACGCTCATCGAGCTGCTGCCTGCACCGCATTGAGGGACACCACACCTTGCATCGCTCCGTCTTGCACCGCAACCGCGACGAACGCCGACCGGCTCGTACACTCCGTACCAGCCACAACGAGAAAGGTACTGTGACCGAGTCTGTTCACGACTCTGCTGGCCCGTATCGACGCGGTCGGCTGGAACTGTTAGACTCTGTGGTTTTCAGCATCGCGGTAGGCTCGGACGGAGCTACCGACTCGTATGAACTTTGTTTTTGGACTATTCTTGCAAAGAAGAAGTTACCTTGTCAAGTATTCGTTTTTAAAGTATAGTATTGTGGATTTTTGTCGTAATGGGTCTTGTCTCCAGTATATAAAAATATTGGTTATTTTTCTAGACTGGTGTGGTGTCCGTTTGTAGTGCTTACACTGTATTACTGTTGGTTATGTGCAAATGCTTTACACACTGCCTCTGAATTAAGCCGGACTGCTCGTGCCAAGCTACCACGAGGGTGAGCAGGGGTTACTTCACGAGTGTAACACCCTTACCCTGACTAGGAAGAAGGGTCCCTATTTGGACAAAGGTGCAAACCCTTGCCAACTAGAGATCCCATTTCTAACAAGGAGGTAAAGCACTTTCAGGGAGGAACATAGAGATTGACCCCCCTCTCTGCCAGAGCAGGCACCAAAAATGGCAGGGCAGACCATTTTCCTGTTCACACAGCCCGTTCTGCGGATACTTCACAGGAGTACCTCAGAGAAATATGTTTGTGTTGTGACTGTCATCAGAGGGTGGGGGGAGCTTCTCTGTGGGCTTTTAACGAAGTCGGATGGAGCTCCAATCAATCAATCAAGATTAATAAAGCGCAGCTAATCACCCATTAGGGTTTCCAGGCGCTTTCAGGTCCCGGAGGCTTATTCGAACAACCAGGTCTTGAGAGCTATTTGGAATTCTGGAAGTGAGGTGATGGTCCGGAGTTGTGTGGGAGGCTGTTCCAGGTCTTTGCTGCAAATTGGCAGAAGGAGCATCCCTCACTTCTGCTTCGGTAGATGTGGGGAGTATGAACAAGTGAGAGAGAGGCAGAGCATAGTCTTCTTGGCGGTTGATGGAAGTTCAGGTGGTGGTTAATGTAGGCGTGTCCTTGGTTGTGTAGAGCCTTGTGTACATGGGTCAGCAGCTTGATTTGGCATCTCTTAAGTACAGGGAGCCAGTGGAGTTGCCTGAGGAGGGTTGTGATGTGGGTTCATCAGGGAAGGCCGAGAATGAGTCTGGCTGCAGCGTTCTGTATGGTCTGAAGTCTCCGTAGAAGGTGTGGGGCGATTCCTACAAGGAGGGCATTGCCGTAGTCCAGTTTGCTGGTGATGAGGGCCTGTGTCACAGAGCACCTCCTGTGTAGGGGTATCCACTTGAAGATCTTATGTAGCATACGCAGAGTGAGGAAGGAGGAAGAGGAGACAGCGTTGATCTGTGATTCATCGTGAGCTTGTTGCCAATGATGATTCTGAGGTTTCTAGCATGTTTGGAGGGAGTGGGTGCTGGTCCTAGGTCTGATGGCCACCAGGAGTTGCTCCATGTGTTGCTGCTGTTGCCGAAAATCAGTACGTCCGTCTTGTCTGTGTTCAGCTGCAGTTAGTTCTTCTTCATCCAGTCGGCGACACTTGTCAGGCATCTGTGGAAGTTGGTTCTGGTAGTGGTGGGGTCATCAGTGACTGAGAGGATGAGTTGGGTGCCGTCTTCGTAGGAAATTATGTTGAGACCGTGGGACCTGACGATGTTGGCCAGCGGAGTCATATATGCATTGTTGTACTTGGCCCTTTTTGCAGGGTCATCCCTAAACTTTTTGCCTTCCTCCTATATTTTTTCTGACCTGTTGTTGGCTGTTTTATGACTCTGGGCACTTTACCACTGCTGATCAGTGCTAAAGTGCATATGCTCTCCCTATTGTAAATTGATGTATGTATTAGTGACTCCATGATTGGATGATTGGTTTACTTGTCAGTCCCTAGTACAGTGCACTGAGTGTGCCCAGGGCTTGTAAATCCAATACCGCTGGTGGGCTTGCAGCACTGGTTGTGCCACCCACAGAAGCGGCTTGTAAAATGTGTCTCAGGCCTGCCATCGCAGAGCCTGTGTGCAGCCTAGGGCTGCCATGTCGACTTGGTGAGTGCACCCACTTACCAGTCCCTAAACCTTCCCTTTACTGCATGTTGGTCACCCCTAAAGTAGGCCCTAGGGCAGGGGGCATTGTAAGTACAAGGTAGGACATGCCCTGGTGTGTGTGGCATGTCCTAATAGTGAATTACAGCCATTTTCGTTTTTCACTATTGCAAGGCTACCTGCTCCCCCTAGGCCAGAATGGGCAGACTGACTATTACACCTTATAGTCAGAACTGACCCAGGGAACATGGTAGAAAAACGAATTTAGTATGCCTGAACTCAGAATGATAAAATACATCTTTTAGTGAAGTTGGTTTTAACATTCTGTGTTTGAAAATACCACTTTTAGAAAGTGGGTATTTTCTTGCCTAAACTTCCAAGCCTGCCTCTGCTAGGTTGTGTATTCCTTGTCTGGAGATTGAGTGACAGGGGCTGGGGGTGGCTACAGGAGACAGGGTGAGTCAGCACAGGGCTGAATAGAAAGATCTGCATCCAGAGTGGAGGGAGGAGTTGCACCTGGGTCTGAATAGGGCTGTGCCTGCCTTCCACAATGCTGGCTCCACCTCCTGCCGGGCGCTGAGCACTCTGCCCCACATTCTGAAAGGAAAGAAGGAGTCAGGAAAACAAAGTGCTCCAGGACTGACCAGAACTGGTTTTGGGCTAGGCAGAGGCCTCTCTGCCTCCAGAGAACAAAGAGAAAAGGTGTATAAAAAGGGGACCCAGACCCCTAGGAAATTAGATCACTTTTGGGAAACAAGAAGAAACCTTTGCTGAGGAGCGGAACCAAGAAGAAACTGAGGAGAAGACTATCCCTAAGCTGAGAGGGATCTGCCTGCAGTGGTTGCCTGACTGCCAAAGAAAGGAGAAGGGAACTTTGTGTGTACTTTCATCAACTTGTGAAGAATCTCCAAGGGCTTGATTTCAGAGCTTGCCTCCTGCTGAAGTCCCAGGGACAACAGACTTCACCCACCAGCTCCCCCTGTGTTCCCTTGCTGGGAAATTGGACCTTCTGACATACTTGCGTGTCTCTGGGAGCTGAAAGCGCGACTCAACACGAAGAAGCGTGTCGCCGCAGCCGCTGAGTATCGCATCGCCAGGGAAGCGTGTCGACGTCGCAGCAGACGCCGGCGCATCCCCGAAGAAGCGCGCCGCATCCTTCGAAGCGCCTCGCAGCACCGGAGAAAAGTGTCGCCGTCGCATCAGACGCCATCGCATCCCCGGGGCAGAGCATCGACCTCGCATCAGACGCCGACGCATCGCATAACAAGGCGCGCCCCTCATCCCAGGAGAAGATCGTCGACCTCGCATCAGACGCCGTCGCATCGCCAGGGAAGCGTGTCGCTGGGCCTGTCGCGGCTCCAAAGACTCATCGAAATCGCCGCACGGCCGTCGGGCGTGCACGCATCACCTCTTCGTTGTCGGAACCTCAAGAAGACGCCACTTTGTTTCTTTTGCACCAGATCTTCAACGCATCACCGTCCTTGCGTGTAAGGGACTACCGCATCACCTTCCCTGCAACACTTTTCGTTGCCCTGCGTTACGCATCTCAGGTACATTGAACTCAAAGTGTCGCATTGCTATTTTAAGAGACTCAAGCTAATTCTACCATCTTTAAAGTACAGTATTGTGGATTATTTATGTCATTTATGGTCTTGTGGTAAATCTATATAAAAGATACTTATTTTTATAATACAACCTGTGTGGTGTCCATTTGTAGTGTTGTCACTGGATTACTGTATGTGTTCACAAATGCTTTACACACTGCCTCTGAACTAAGCCTGTCTGCTCGTGCCAAGCTACCAAGAGGGTGAGCAGGGGTTATTTCAGGAGTGTACCCCCTTACCCTGACTAGAAGCAAGGGTCCCTATTTGGACAAAGGTACCTACCTCTGCCAACTAGAGACCCCCAGTTCTAACATGCATTGAAGAGCATAGGGCTGAGGGATGAGCCTTGGGGGACACTGCAGGTGATCCCCTTGGGTTGGGAGGTGAGGTGGGAGGTGGATCCCCTGGGTTCTTCCGGTGAGGAAGGAGGTGATCCATCTGAGCGTGTCCACTTTGATGCCGATGTGGTGGAGTCTTTCGATCAGCGTGTGGTGGGATATGATGTCGAAAGCTGCTGAGATGTTGAGGAGGATCATACCTGCTGTTTCTTCTCAGTCGAGTGGGGTTCGGATGTTGTCAGTGGCTACGATCAGGGCGGTTTCGGTGCTGTGATTGCTGCAGAAGCCAGATTGGGAGGCGTTGAGTAGCTGGTTCTGCTCCAGGTGTGTCACAAGTTGCTTGCTGATGCTCTTTTCCAGTACCTTCGCTGGTGATGGGAGCAGGGAGACTGGCCGGTAGTTTTTAAGTTTGCTGGGACCGGCAAGGTTTTTTTTTAGCAGTGGCCTGACTTCGGCATGTTTCCAGGCATTAGAAAATGTTGCGATGGTGATAGAGGTGTTGAGCAGGGTGGTGAGTTCCTGGCCAATCCTTTGGTTTCCAAGGTTGAAGATGTGGTACTGGCATGGGTCTGTGGGAGCTCCTGAGTGGATGGATTTCATGGTGGTGGTGTCCTGAGTGGAGAGGAGGTTCCAGGTGGTCAGTCTTTGGTTCATGTCGGTGGTGATGGTGTTGTATCTGTCAAAGAAGTCTGTAGCTGTTGATTGGGGTTAAAAGTTTCCGTACATGGTTGTGTTCTTGTCGTGGAAGAAGTCGGCGAGGTTGACATACAGCTACTGTGAGGGTGTGATGTTGTTTTCGCTGACAGTTGGGTTGACTCTCCAACACCAATACAAGTCTAGGGGTGAACTGCTGTTACCATTATGCATTCACCATCCACGCTTAGACCATCAAAAGCCTATAAGGCGTTAGTGCCACATGGTGAAAATGGGTGCTGTCATCATTGATTTGGTTTGATTTGAATTGGGTTTTTTGTTAAGTGCGCTGTTGCCCAAGGAACTGGCATGAGGACACTAAATGAAGGAATGATGACTAGGTGCATTTTAAGCAGTTTTGGAAAAGCAGGAGATTGGAGGTGCTCCTAATTTTGGACAGTAGAGTGTTTAAGACCCTGGCAATCCTGACAGAAAGTGCTGGGCTTCCCTGCCAGGGATGGCAAGCAAATTGGTTGAAAACTGCATTTGGGTCCTGGTTGGGGTATGCTGCCTGAAATGGTTCTGCATGCAAGTGCCACTGGATTTTAGGTGGTTTTAGACAAATAAATTATCACTTTAAAAAGGCAATGATTTCTCATGGGAAGCCAATGCAGTGACACATAATGTGAGCAAATATGTGATCTTCCCTCTAAGGCCTAGGATGGATTGGGCCATCACATTCTCAATGCGCTGAAGATGGACAATAATTTGGGAGACTTATGTGCAAAGGGTTGCATTAATCTAGCCTCGCCAGAATCAAAGATTGAACAACTGTTTTCCTATGGCAGGCTTGGACAAGATGTAGAATGCTACACAATGTGTGTAGCATCAGAAAACAGGTACT
Source organism: Calotriton arnoldi (assembly GCA_963921515.1). Taxonomy (NCBI): domain Eukaryota; kingdom Metazoa; phylum Chordata; class Amphibia; order Caudata; family Salamandridae; genus Calotriton; species Calotriton arnoldi. The sequence continues at coordinate 839,817 of CAWUFW010002920.1, forward strand.
GGAGAGTTTGGGATAATTGTTTGTGAAAGATAATACACAGTCTGCTTTTAGAGATGGATGGGTTCTGGGCGCCCCCAAAGTTCTTGGCACACGGAGATGTTGACTTTGAATCCTGTGCTCCAAAGATAACTAACTCAGTTTTTTCTGACTTAAGATGAACAGTTTGGTCATTCGTTCATTGTGCCATGGCTCGGAAGGCAGTTTTGAAGGTTGGTGCAAGAAACTGTGGAGTTGCAGTGTAAGTGGACAATTAACAGCGTGAATTATCCGCACCCTAATTAAAGTTAACCTCAATATTCCTGATTACAGCAGCCAGAGGGTCTGCATAAACATCAAATAAAGTAGGACTCCGGGCTGACCCCTGAGAAAGACCACAGGAAATCTCTTTGAGGCTAGAAATTATAAATAGTATATAGTGCGACTCGACCCAAAGGTATCGGACTGCTTTGCAACAGAATCAGTTGCATTATAAAAGGACAAATTCTTTTTTGTAATTTTTTTTTTTAGGCACGGGGAGAGTAAATGTTTTGCCCAGAATAACAGGATGTTGAGCCGACGCCGAGACTCGAACCTTCATCTGTTAGCAGTGGGAACAGTCGCGGCTGCTCCCGCGAATGGGTAGTGGGGCGGGAAGGGGGGGAAGGGAGTGAAGGCATTGATAAGCACCCAGGCTCCCCAGAGCCAATCACAATGCTCCAATGCAGCTTTGTGATTGGTCGCCACACGGCTAGGGAATGGAAGCCTGGGCATGTTCTCCACCCAGGCTGTAATGCAGCCTGGGTGGAGAACATGCAAAGTGCGCATGAATGTTTGGCTGGCCCAAGAGGGCTGGCCAAACATTTATGCGCACTTAGGAGGGTGTCACCACTCTTTCCCCCTGCGCAGCCTAGCCCCGCCCCACAACACTGCCCCAGCACAGAAAAATAAAATGAATTATCATTTTATTTTTCCTTTTTTGCCGTGCTTTAAGGCAGTGGGGCGACGCTACTCCGCCTTAGCGGAGGAGCCGCCCCTGAGTGGGAAGGACAAGAGAGTGGAGTTATTAGTCACCTAGGGCACGGACTCGGATAGGAGAGTTAAAGTCAAAGTATCCAGGATTTTTGCAAAAACCCAGCAAGACTATCACACGGGCATTGAGAAGAGTGTGAAGGCAATTTGCCTGTTTCAGTAATGCGAAGAGTATTATAAAAAGCATAGATTTCCCTGCTGCATTATGCAGCTATGCAAACACAGCAGCCCTCACCTGCTGAGCAGTCAGCAGTCACCCATCCAAGCGCCCACAGGCACCTCTTTGCCACTGGCAGGAATGCCCTATCAGTCACCACTGGCATTTCCATGGGGAACCATAACTTCAACTCTCTCACTTAATACAGCCCACTGAATATTAAAATGCAGGCTTAATTTAGGAACACAAATTGAATTTTGAAGCCTCCAAAGGAAATTATTTTTTATACACAACAGTTGTAACATCTTTGGCTCCAGTTATCCATAAACCCATAACAATGGAAGGTTTGGCTTCCGGGAATGCCATTCACATTTTTTGAGATGAGAAAGGATTTGTGTCATTTTAATTACTGATTTCCTAAGCCATACAACTTCGATGGTCTATTAGGAGATAATTAATAGGCCCATATGCCGGCGTAATCTCATGTGATTTTACAAATTTCACACTGCGCTTGTTCAGCAAAAGTCCTGAAACTTCTCCATTAGGCCACATTCTGAATTTTTGCTCTGAAGCACAGGGACAACATGAGTGACTGTCACGCGAGCAGCTGTTGTTGAAGCACTTGTATTTGTTGCTCTATTTTGTTTTACTCGAAATGCGTACTCGCCTACAAAATGGAAGCGAATATGCATTTCTCTCTAAAATAAAGGACTGAATGCTGGCTTGGCATTTCGTGTAATATTCCATAATTGTACAAAAGCATATTTCTCAAATTTCGCAAACCTCTAATTATTATGTGACTGCTAGACATTCTTCGTCGATGTGAAGGGTATAGAAAGATGTGTTTAATCATTATGTCACATTATTCTATGGGAAATACGTTTTTAATTTATTTCTGTAGGCGTTTGTGTAGATAACGTAGAAGGAATTGTCTTCCTGCCAAAGGATTTAAGAGTTGTATAATTAAGCATTGTTAGAGCTATCCCCACCAAGCAGCCAGCGTGGAAAGAGCGTCGGAGTTCAGACTTCATTAGGAGACCCTGACAAGTAGGGTGACCAGATTTTGAGAAACAAAAACCGGGACAGGCCAGACCTAGAAGTACAACTAAAGACTGCCAGTGATCATGGTATATCTGGCCTGGATGGATACATATATACCTGATTGCTGCATATCTCAAGAGCTCTCAGGACTGCATTGATTCCACATTCCAGTTGGAATCGTCACTCATGATGCTTTTTGAAAATTCTGCTGTGTCATCTGTGCAGCCACTGAGCAAACCATCTTGTACTACCTGAGGAAGGCGAAAGCTGAAACGTTGTAGTCGTTATATACTTTTGTTCTTTGGTGAATCCATCTGTTTGAGTCACTTCTTTCTCGTATTGTATATATATATATATATATATATATATAGAGAGAGAGAGAGAGAGAGAGAGGCGCACACACACACACACATTTACAAGGCTGCGTTTTCAAAACATTAGCAATGGAAGGACCTTCCACTTGAGCACCCCTGCCCTCCTCCTCCCTCTGCCTCCTCTCTGCTGGACGCACGCAGCTGACCTTCTCCTGTACTGCCTGAGAGAAAAAGATAATTTACGTGAGTTATTTCACTCTTCAGAGGCGCCCATAAGTTGCAATTCTGCTTTGCAGGATGAGCGGACACGTATCCCCAAAAAAGGGACATGTATTTAAGTTTTATTTATTTATGATACAGAACTCTTACAACTGACTCAACAAAGTGCAATTTTGCGAAACATTCAGATTCCTAAAGAGTTCATTAAAATATAATACAACATTATAACAAGGGTCCTAAAAGCACAGTAAAATCAATACAAATTTAAAAAGCACTTAAAAAGTAAAAAATTCTATAGCAAAACATTTCATTAGGAGGGTCATAAAGTGACTGCAGTGCTTCCGAGGCAGATTGTATAGATAACTGTAAACATATATAGGTCTCAATCATTTTCGGGGATATAATAAGAGCGCCAGACAGACAAAGAGAATGTGATTCAAATCTTGAATCCTGTTTTGGCATAAATTGGATGCAGGAGAAATTCCATACCATTTAGCCATGAGGGGATTTAGAGGAAGCATACCCAACCTCAACAGAATCCAGAATCGTCTCACTCCATGATATAAATTCCAATTTATATAAGGTTGTATGCTATTTACTGAGATGGACCCTTCAATGTTTTAAAATCCACGTTTTTTGAGGCATGCCTCCCTATCCAGCCGACAGCTCAGTGCCTCCTATCCAGGCGTCAGCTTAGCGCCCAACTGGCCTGTTTTAGGCTAACCTTTAATTGTGACACAGGTAATATAAGTACCAAATAGGGATCTAATTGGAGCTGATTGACTGCATAAGAGAAATTTCTGTAGACTAATAATTTTCTTTTTTGTCTACCAGAATTTCTTTCCTTGTCAGTTACCTTAATGGGTCTTCTTCACTCCTCTCTAGGGAGGCAACCCAGCAGACCACACATAAGCACTTCTTAAGCCCATTTACAGCCTCAGAGCAGCCACTGAAATCGCTGAGTTAGCTGAAGAAATATTTCTTAACACTTGCCCTTCCATTGTATTTAGGAAGTCCCATTTGGCTACATCTATCGACTCCAAAGCATAGAGCAGCAAGGTGGGAATTTTTACTCAGTAAACCTCTAAGAAAATTGTCTTCTGCCAGTCGCCCTATAAAGAGCACACAATTCTTTGGCCTGAGACTGTGCCCTACTCATGTTATTCTTGATGTCGGCCTTATCATTGAGGTTACTAAACATTATCTTCCCCAGAAAGGTATACGACTTTACTATTTCTAACTTTTGGGAAGCCAGGAGAAATTAGTGTATTTGGGTTTCTTCTTACCATAAAAACACATTATTTTCGTTTTGGAGATGTTGATCTTCAAATGATGTGCATCGGCAAATTGTTGCAATGCCTCCAGGCGACTTTTTAGACCTTCAGGGGTAAGGTCCAAGATTATTATGTCGTCCGTGTATGATAAACAGGCTATTGCTCTTCCACCAATTTTCGGGGCTAAACTCTTGCTCTGTATCAAGTGGGCAGGGAGGTTCGAGATATATAAGGAAAAAAGTAACGGGGCTAAGAGTCACCCTTGTTTTAAAACATTTTGGGTTACAATTTAATTTGAGAGGCCCTGGTCACCACCTAGCAATACTCTACACCAGGTAGAGGAGTGGAGTGCAATTACTAGATCTAAATGGCATACCCAATGCAAGAGCTTTCTCCACAGCAATGGTCGATCTACTTTTTAAAATGCTGTGGAGAAGTCTATAAAGGCTGCATAAACCACTCCACCTTTAACCGATACATATTTCTCATTGATCAACTGTAGGGCAGCTATGTTATCAATGGTTCCATGGTTTCTCCAGAACCCTGTCTGTTCAAGTGGTATGATTTTATTATCTTCAGCCCTCTCACTTATCTGAGACAAAAGTCACTTTGCAAAAACTTTACCCACTGCATCCAGGAGGGCGATCTGGTGATAGTGCCCTGGCACATTACGATTTCCCTTCTTGAATTGCGGAAGTATAATGCTTCCAGTCCAGGAGCGGGGGGGGGTGTCTTTTTTTCTTATAGGAGCTTTTAAAAACCGTGAGCATTAATTTGCTCCAAAGAGTTGCTTCCTGTTTCATAACAGAGATCAGGACTTCATCTGGGCCCATTGCGATGGAGGTACGCATTCCTCAGATAGCAAGCTCAATTTCCTTTACTGACGGAGTTATGGGTGTAAATACCTGCATCTAGCTCGGGAGGAACATCCGCCTCTCCATTTGCCGCATAAAGGTTGGAAATGAAGTTAATCCAGCTAACTTCCTCAATGGGCGAGGGAAGAAATCTAACTCTTGACCTACAATCCTCAGCTACTAAAGCTTAAAAGGACCTTGTCTGTCCCTTAACAGCAGCCTCTCGTAGATCGACCCATAGATGGTCACTTGGCTCATTTCTTAGGTGAACCTTTAACCGGCTCCTTTCCCTCTTTAGAAGGGACACCCTAGAATTCCTCTCAGGGGAATACAACACATATTGTTTCCTGATTAGCGCTTTTATTTCTCTATTTAATAAGGGAATCGAAAGCGGGATAGGCTTAAAGTTGCCATTGGTAGATTTTTGATTGGCCCTCTCTACTATCTGCTTCATAAATGCACTAAAGCTGTCTAATCCATCACCGGCCCAGGCATCCAGATTTACAATTGCACATTCTAATTTACTCCTTAGGCCGGTAATCGTTCTGTGGTCCCACTGGGTTCTCCCTGATTTTTTTAATCGTATTTAGAGGAGGTCCCATCGAACCTCTATGAGCAAATGAGAGATATATTTAGTCCCAGGGAGAAGACCAACAGACAGTGGTTGCTAAAGGCAGTATCCACTAGCTTTAGGTCGCCTAACAAGTAAAACGAAGAAAAGCCAACCACCACATAATCTAAGTTAGCCCATTCCCTTGGAGATTTATGCGTGTATTGTGCAGGGGACTCCGAGGGTAATCCCTCATTTGCAATAATACAGTCATTGCTTCTCAATTGGTCAAATAACAGCTTCCCCCTCTTATCAGTTCTTATCTTTGCCGGAAAGGTAATAGGGAGGGTACACAAGGCCTCCTCGTTTTCTTCACTGCACAATTGATCAAAAGCTAGGTTTGATAATTTACAATTTAGATCCCCTACCAATATAACATGTGGGAACTGCTCCTTATCTAAAGAGTTCTTAATAAAAGAGAAGACTTTGTTCAAGAGTATGTCATAGAATGCATCAGGTGGAATATACGCATTTTCCAATAGGAGGGGTAAAGTAACAAACTCCCCACCAAGATGGAAAAAAGTTATCATCATAGATTAGTGGGATCTCTGTAACAAACATACTTCCACTTGAGCTTGTTGTTCAGGAGAATTGCTACCCCACCCCCTTTTGTGTGTCCCCTGCTAGAAGGCGTAGCTTTACAATCTAGAAAAAATTGTCTAAACTCTGAAACTCTCAATCACACCAAGTTTCCTGAAAACAAATCACATCTGCCATTAGCGAGTTTAACAATTGAAGCTTCTCCCTACTATTTTCTATTCCCGCTACATTCCAGGAGACAATTTTTAACTCAGTGCTAATTATTGAACAGAAAAGGACGATTAGACATACAGGCAGGCGCGCAACGCCCATTGGGCTCAAAGGGCTTCAGCCCCCCCGTCATGTGTGGCAGCCCGGGCTGAGACAGCTTCCCGGGCACACGCACAGCCACACCCGAGTATTTCACAGGTCTTTAAAAGACCATTTGCTTGTTAATGAGGCTTTGTTGTTTTTTTCACCCCTTCTTAGAGCCCCTTCATCTACACTCTGCCTATTGCTGGAAGAATTACCCCCCCGAAATTTTTTCTTAGCCCCCCCCCCGAAATTTAGCTCTAGTTGCGCCCCTGCATACAGGTACTACTTAAAACTCCAGGCAACCAATTCCACATTTGGATTTCGTCATTTACACATCCCTCACTGACTTTTTTTGGTTCCCTAAAAGGCACCCGTCTACCATTTTTTCTTAGATGGACTTTCAGTCCCTGGGGGTTTAGCAACGGTTCGTCATTAGGAGGGGAAGAAGGGGACAACCCCTCACCCCTCTCGCTACTCTGATGGAAATCCAGGCCTGCATCCTCTCTATGCCCTTCTTCAGGTGCTGGGAAAACATCAATACCTCTGCATTGCAAATTTTCACAATATTGTAATGTCAAATTCAAAATAATTTTTGAATAGAAAGTTACCCTTGCTTTGGTCCCTTGCCCCATATGTAATAGAGTAACCAAAGAAATGTCACTACTTTGGATTAGTTTCAACGTCTTGACATCCGTAAAACACGTCAGTAAAGAAGACCGGTTCAGCATTAAATCAAAATCAAAAAGTGGAAAAAACTCTAATATGCAGACATTTTCATCGCAGCAACAGAAGTGTTTATCTTCTGGGCTGGGCAGTGCAGGCAGACCCTTCTTCTTGTTTGAGTCCACAAATGGAGCAGCAGCTGAATTCAAAGAGGAAGAGAATGAGGATGTCGAACCAGTGGAGAGCGCTACCATTGGCTCCACTGCATTCCTCCCACGCAATGGGCTTGAAGTTGCGTGTAATGGACCCATCACCAGTAGGGCGGATTGATGATTTTGCGTCAACCCTTCTGACCTTTTTGGAATGTCTGCCCTATCTCTAAATTGCAGTTTTTTGTGTCCCCTTTTTGTAATTTGACAACTGAGTCTTTTCTTTCCTCTCCGTTTTTCTCTCTCACCTTTAGACTCAAGCTGGAGAAGACCTGGAGCCCCTGCATGTAGGTCCTGCTTAGAATTGGATTTAAAGATGGGGAACACTTCCTGTTCTATCCGTTAAATTTTCTCGACAGGAGTTCAGGGTTAACCAGGTCAGAGTCAAAGCTGAATCTTATGGAGCAAGAGGGGCTTTTAACAATGGGGGCTTCTTTGGGGCTAACTTTGAAGTATGGTTGTCGTGCTTGAGAGCCAAAGTCAGTTTGCATACATGCCTCTTTGTGGATATCCTCTGAGTTTGTCACCTCCTTTGAGTCCATTTGGCCAGACCCATGTAGGCCATTTTGTATTACCTCTCCCTTATCTTTTTTTCCATTAATCAGTTCCTTCAATATTGCTAGCACCGTTTCATGGACAGGCTCTGATCCCCCTACGAATTTTTAAAGAAGGGCTAAAATGGAAGATGAGCGTGTCTAGACAGAGTAGTGTAGCGGAGACCATTTTCTCCAGATCCGGGAGGTGACGCAACTGATTGTCAGTTAATTCCAAATCTAGCGTCACTGATAATTGAGAGAGTAACGATGAATGGGGCAGTGGGTAATGTCAGAGGGGGTGTGTCCACAGGCTGCACATTATACGACTTATCTTGAGATCTGCACTTCCTGCCTAGCTCTAAATCTATATCTGGAAGCGTAAAGTCCTCACACATTATGCCAGTTACTTCTCTTTGAAAGGGACCTTCCTGTGACATTGCTGTTGACTTACCCTCTACACAGGGACTTGTCCTTGGTGTGTTCGAAACTAGGCACCTTGAGGAAGAGTGCTTAGAAGAAAGAGAAAAATCTGTGCAGAATGATCAAGGTCCTTCTCTTTGAGAAGAGTCCACATGGGGCGCTACTGCAATCTTATCCTCCTCACACAGCTTTACTGTTGGCTTACCACGGCTAAACTTGGCGCACAAAAAATTCTGGAAGAGTGGCCCCATTTTGCCCCAGCCCAGGGTTCATATTGTCCTTCAATTCTTCTTGGGTCATCTTCTCTTTTGCCCCGAAAGAAAGGATTTGATTCTTGCCTTTTAGAGCAATGGCAGAGGGGGCTCTATTTTGCAGTGCATTAGATTTAATTTTGGTGCACGCCCTCCTCATTATCAGGCATCCCGATCTCAATATGGCTAGAGCGGTCGACCTCGACGCTGGGGAACCAGGTTCGATTCTCAGCAGGGATGCTCAACATCCTCTAATTCTAGGCAAATCCCTTAATCTTCCACTGCCTACTAAAAATAACATTTTAAAAAATGAATATGTCCATCTGTAATGCAACTGGTGCTCATGTAAAGCGCTCTGATACCGTCGGGTCAAGTTTGCGCTATATAAGACTCCAGGAAAAAAAAGAAATCCTTGTTGTCATTAAGAATGCACTCCACTAGTACTACGAGTACGAGTATTACAGTCACGCTTCTTATAATTAGGAGGATTAATATCTACCAAAATCTTACTTTGGAGCTATGTCCCCAACCACGATTCAAACAGGGAAACACACATCACTATCCTAATCAGGCCGCTTCTGCTAACTGCCTGCTCTGTTCTCAGGGGCGTGCTATGAACTTCCCAAGCCACCGACCTGGGCGGGCACCTGCGGGATTTAAGGACTGGAGATCAGCAGTGGATATTAGGCTTCCAAATGAGTTCCACATGGAGGGTATAGTCACCAGCCAGACCAAAAAAATGTTCATTCGAAATGAGCTTCCCCATTTGATGTTGTCATGGAGAGAACTACTTTACTGGGTGCTGACCATGCTCTTCGGCTAGTCTTTTTGCTGGAAGCTGCTAGGTAGGTGGTGTTTCAGGGGATGTCCCCGACCCCCACTAAAACTCTAATGTGCAAGCGTGTTGAGTGTTGCACGTTTTAATCACATTTGCCGTGAGCAGTTGGGGAGGCAAAAAATTAACAATGTTCGTTTTTCAGAGATTTTTCACAGGATAGCAGAGTGAAGAAATTGCAGGTCTGTTACTTGCAGGCAGGGGTCACTCACTGGTTTGCTGACAGGCCTGCTAAATCACAAACTTCTCCCCTGCTCTGGGCCATGTGAGAGGATGTGGGGGAGGTAGGTTTTAGTTGTAGTGTTGAGCAGAGCCAGGCAGCGTCCAGCAGCATCCTGAAGCTGCCTCCAGGCTCTTTGGCGCCGTACTCCGCGGCCCGCTTCGGAGGTACTGCCGAGCTGGAACGGCGGGAGCAGTAACTCTGGTGCTTATGGCATGCTTACAGTGTGCGAGGACACAGCCGCACCGTTCGGCAACCGTGATACGAATCCTGGCCCTGCCTCTCTGCATGCGTGGCGTAACGTAACGTCCATGTATTTAGAATTAAGTAAAGTGTTAGGATGCCGGGACAGTCCTCTGACAACTGGGACTTTCTGGGTGAATCCTGGATGTCTGGTCACCCTACTGACAAGGAATTATTTGCAGTGTGTGGCAGCTCTTACTCAGTCAACAAAAGAAACTACACTCAGTTGACAGGTGAGTTCCAAAAATAAAGGAAATATAAAATGGGGATTTATGTAAAAGGAAAAGCAAGATGTAAGATGATTAGGTCAAACAGAGGTACTGGAAATGGGATGGACCGGAAAAGCCGGCAGGCGGGTACAAGAGATCAGCTAACAGAAGGCACAATGTGGAGAGGAGAGAGGGTGGATTTGGTGTAAGGAGAACAGTAGGGAAATGGGGAGGAAAACTTAGGGAAAAGGGTATATGGATTAATTATTTGAGTTTGTGTGTGTATTATTGATAATGTCATCTGCAATGTCACCTTGAATGTCAATTGCATTGACACTGTTATGTTTCCACAGTTAATCATAACTGGGGAATTGAAGTTACTTTCTGTTTTTTGATCCTAAACATAATGTCCTTCAGTTGTAGCTTTTTAATTATTTTTTAATGTACTTATTATGTATGTTACTGTATACTATTAGTAGCCAACCTCGAAGTCCATTAAGAAACGTTTTCAGAGGAACATTAGGGTTTGTAACAATATTCTTCAAAAACAATAATACTTACCCAAAGCAGTATCATGAGGCACTGACACTCAGTGGCGGCTGCTCCGCTAAGGCGGAGGAGCTTTCCCCCACTGCTTTTTAGCAGTGAAATGAAGAGAAAATAAAATTATAATAACTCACGTTATTATCATTTTATTTTCTCCTACTTCCGCAGCTTTGCATGACGGGGCAAGGGAGGAGTGGTAGCACTCTCCTAAGTGCGCAATGACTGCTTGGCCGACCCTCTCGGGCAGCCCAAAACAGCCTTGCGCACTTCACATGTTCTCCATGCAGGCTGCATTACAGCATGCATTAAGAACATGCCCAGGCTCCCAGTCAGCATCTGAGCACCGAAACACGGCGATCAGACCAATCACAATACTGCTAAGGTGATTGGGTGACTGGGAGCCTGGGTGTGCTTCCTGTTGTTCAGGTCAGGGAGGGAGGACTACGGAGGAGAGACGCGACGAGGAAGCGGCAAGAAGGTATGTTTTTTATTCTATTTCTTTGCTGCCTGCTTCCCCCGCGTCTCGCCCCGCCCATTCCCCCGCCCCCCTACCTCCGATCCGTGCTGGCCACCGCAGCTGACACCACCTTGGTTTCCAGGGACAAATCTTCCAGGTTAAACCTGGATAAATTTGTCCCCAAAAAAGATCTGGAATTCCGGAATGCTATACGGAAATCAGTGCAGTAACAACAATTTACTTATGTTATTCCACATTCAGTAGCAGACCTATAAGGGATCGCTGGTAATATAATCCTTGAATTACTGACACTGATGTACAGCCTGATTTAAAGTTTGGTGAATGGGCTACACAGTCACAAACATGAGGGATCACCCGACTGCCTTACTACAAGTGCATTATATGCTATGGCACTTGTAATATTAGCGGATGTGATATCCGTTACGGCTATGATGGAGTAACCTGCCCGTCAACCTCTCAATCAGGTCCTTAATCAGTAAAATCGTGTGTCATATTACAGCATCTCAAATGCATACAAGTTGTGAAGGAAGCTTAAGAGATTTCTTGGCAAGGTCTGAAGTAATGCCCATCGGGTACTGGGCAACATGCTAATCACACTGGCACAGATGAATAGTTAGGGTTAGGTTTTAGGTTCAGCATAAACTCTTGTTTTGGAACACATGGAAAAGCTAAATTAGTGCCACTTTATTCATTTGAGTTTTATATAGCGCTGGCTAGACCCGAAGGTATCAGAGCGCTTTACATAAGGAACAGCGAGTTGCAAGTTACAAATTTTACATAAGTTACACAGTGATTACATAGTAACAACAAGAGTTACTAGCGAATAGCATATAAGGACACATGATAAAGCCACAATAGCACAGTAGTATGCATTACTAGTGTGTGGCGGAGCAGAGAGAGGGAAAGGAAAACAGGGGAAGGGAATGCTGATAGAGTCAAGGCAGGTAGGACTTCATTCTACTCGGGCATAACATTAATAAAGTTGTTCATTAGCTTGTTGACCTATGGTTGACTTGGTGGATCACATGTCCAAACGTCAGTATAGACTCTATATAAATGGAATTCCTCTCCTCTAGTCACCCGTCAAGCTGTATGTAGTGCTGTGGTATGACCAATATTTCTCATTTACCTCCAATGTTTTTCACTCTGAAGTGCACAACTTTCCGAATACACGCATAAGTGGGTATATTTTCTTTGTGGAAGTTCCATGTAGATTTTTCATCTGTGGCCAAAGTAATAAGTAATCCAATTTTTTTCTTAGTGTGGCTACACAATTACCGGTGACAGGTAGTACTGATTAAAAAGCACATAGCCATAAATACATCTATGCTCAGTGCAATGTGTGTATAAGGGCCTCGTAATCCATTCAGCTCTTTCTGTGTGAGTTCGTAAGACTGAATATGAGGTGGCATTCTCTGACCATTTGAATTATTTTTCTTGGACAAACTTGTATTTTCCAATTCCCTAGGTCCCGACTAAGAGATGGATGTACACACCTTACCCCCACATGTGCCTACAGAATTTGTTTTTACAAGGTTGGCAACCCTTTGCAAAAGGCAAAAGTAAAATGCTCACATATTCCCAGTCATTCAGAATCTGTTCCGAAACTCAACAGTCAACCTATCTTTTTTTTATTTCAGAAGATGTTTCAAAAACTGCAGCACAGATTTACACAAAAGCAAAACGGTCATCAGATTGGACCAATGCTTACACTCTGGCCCGGATATGGTATAAATATATCTATACTTTTTTGCTGTAGAGATGAGAAACAAATGATATAAGAATTTAAATGGGGAGCACAAGATCTGCCCATCCCCACATCCACTACTACACTGCCTTTCTTGACTACAATTTACAGTAGTTCAAGGAACAAACTTGGGAGTGTTTCTGAAAAGTTTCATGTAGAAACACCAAATGAAGTCACAGTTTTTAGTGATCATATAAAAGCGTACCTATGGGTGTGACCCGTGAGTGATAAGTATGAAGTCTGCATCGCTGACTCCACATGCATACAAGGAAAAGGAAACTATGATGGTGGATCAATTTCATGACACAGTAAAAATATTGAAGTCGGAAGTGCCTCAAAAGGTCATGTAATTTCATTGCGGGTTAGTCATCCAGAACTGTATCAAACAGATGTGTCCAGTGCACTTTAGGCATTAAAACAGGGCATGTGGGCTTACAAATCCGCAGAATTGCTCAAATGAAGCAGACCAGACTTTAATGAATTCCAACATATGCAGTGGCTAGGTGAGCAAGTATCTGAGCTTAGCACAGAGTGCTTCCGGGTAAAGAGCGGTTGACAAGAGTGAGTGACTGGAGACAAGCCGTGTACAGAGAAGTATTAAGACGTGTAAGATTAAAGAGATAGGTCGACAGGCATATGAAAGACTAGAAATGCATTAAATGGCCTTTTGATTGCATCAGTGATGGCGGCATCATGGCCTTGTCCTCACCTATAAAACCTGTGTGAATGCGTAGGCAAACATACACTTGTTCAATCAGAAAACCTCACGTGAAGGATCCTTATTGTTGGGATCAAAACCCTAAAAAACCTCGAAACTCTTCAATTTCGGATACCAGCCCCAATTGGCATCACAGGTAGATTGACGAATGACATTCTCTGTTGTCTATTGCATCACGGATGTAGTGCCACATTTTACTTTACACGGTGAGGTAATCTGCAGCATTTTGACTTTCAAGTAATTTACCTGTTGGCAGACATTGAAGGCATTCATAAGGCTACACAACTACTTTAAGCTTCCATATGTCCTTACATTTTGTGTGGCTAAGTAAATTGATTGACACTGAATTGAAATGGTTCCTACATCATTTTTGGTAGGAAGGTGTTGTTATGGGATGAAAGTGCTTGACATTGAGGACATGATTGGTCGTTTTGTTGCTATGTTTATCAAGTGCTATTATACGCCATTCTCCGTGTGTGCCAGTGTGTGATAGTACTTTGAGTACGCTATCAAGCTGCTTGGACCTCGAAAATGGCTATCATATGCACTCGATATTGAAGCCATTACTGTAATTGCGCATAGTGTAATGCTGTATTGTATGCTTGTAAGTATGTTTGTTGTTGGAAAGAGTGTATGGCAGTGGGGGGAGTTAAGGCGAGTGAGTCAGCTGGGGAGGTGGTATGAAAGTTACTACTTAACTTGTTAATTTTATATATTTTTAAGGTTTGTGCAAGAGGCACAATTTACCCATCTGAAAATGATCCTTTTACTTTATTTTTTTCAGTGAATTTCATTGGTGGACTGGTAGGGGTGTCAGAGGTGACAGCTTGCAGCTGGCCCATTGTCATGTACAGGGCTGTGGGGCAGCTGTCACCTCTACCAGGTCTCCTTGATCAACAAAATAGTGGTCGCAAAGCGGGATCAAGGAAGCTGTCAGGGCCCTTGTTAGCTCAATTTTTGGAAGTTAAAGGCGGCCTGGGAGAGGGTGTTCAGTGCTCTGTTTGCAGTTTCAAGTAGGGCCGCGGAGCAGAAGTGATTTGTCTTGGGCCACCTTAGAATTTAAAATGTTGTGATCCAAAGAGGATCAGGGCAGATGGTCCCTGTTTGTTATTAGAAAGACATGCCTGTGGTCCAATCATGATCTGCTCTTTAGGTGACTGAGGCTCTTGTGACCTCACTGCTTGAGTCCGGTGTGTGCCACGGTTGTCCCTTTCCTCTCTCCTCGGTAGTCTGTGAAGAGCTTTACAATGGCTGCCTTTCTCCTGAGCATGCTTAAATAGTATTTCTCTGTCACTCTTCGGTAGACCCAGTGGAGAATTTAACGTGGCTCCCTGGAGCCAGGGCATACCTGAGGGTCGTTCACTTGTCTCTCCTGGGTTCTATACAGAACCTTTGTACCCTAGCGCCATGTATCGTGTACCAGCATGTGAGCCACTCACCAGAAAACTCATGAGATCACTGCAGAGATCTTCCGTCACAGCATGTATCCATCGCAAGCCAACAGCTGCCTCTGTTTTTCCTTGGTAGACTCCAGAGAGACTTCTTTAACAAGACAGAACAATGAAATTAAAGCAGCATTCATTCACTCTGCCCCACACTCCACTTCCCTCAACTACATGCCTAGGTACAGCGACCTAATTTAAGATAACAGGACCACTGCGCTCAGTCACGAATGACACAAATTCTTCTCACCTAGGCCAGATTGAAATTCAACATTCATCTAGCCAAGCATACCCTCCACAGTGTAACCTGCTACCTGTCTGTTAATGTGCTTCTGCACCTCGACAGGTGTATGAAACACTAGGTGTTAGACTTGGCATCTTTTGGCGTGTTTCGCCTGACTTTTTGCTTTCTGACCTCCTGGTTTTGACTCTGTTTTTGCTGGTGTAATGATTCTGCGCACTTTCCTCACTGCTGTCCAGTGGGAAAGTGCAAGTGCTCCTGTATAAAATGTGTTATGGATTGGTGTTTCCATGATTGGCCTATTTGGTTTATGTGTCAGTCCCTTGTAAAGTGCACTGCGCGTGCCAGGGCCTATAGATCAAATGCTGTTGGTGGGCTGCAGCACTGGATTGTGCCACCCACGCAAAGAGCCCGTAAAGTGTAACTCTGGCCTGCCATTGCAGAGCCTGTGCGCAGCCTGGGGCTGCCATGTCGACTTGGCAAGTGCACACACTTGCAAGTACCTAAACCTTCCCTTTTCTACATATTAGTAACCCTTAAGGTAGACCCAAGGTGCCCCTGTGGGCAGGGTGCATTGTATGCGAAAGTTAGGACATGCCCTGGTGTGTGAGGCATGTCCTGATAGTGAATTACAGCCTATTTCGTTTTTCACTATTGCAAGGCTACCTGTTCCCCATAGGCCAGAATGGGCCGTTTTGATTATTACAGCTTATAATCCTAACTGACCCAGGGAACATGGTAGAAATTCGAGTTTAGTATGCCTGGACTCAGAATGATAAAATGCATCTTTTAGTGAAGTTGGTTTTAACATTCTGTGTTTGAAAATACCACTTTTAGAAAGTGGGTATTTTCTTGTCTAACCATCCAAGCCTGCCTCTGCTAGGTTGTGTATTCCTTGTCTGGAGTGTGAGTGACAGGGGCTGGGGGATGCCAGGAGACAGGGTGAGTCAGCACAGGGCTGAATTGCAACATCTACATGTAGATGGGTGGGAGGAGTTGCACCTGGGCCCTGAATAGGACAGTGCCTTCCCTCCATTCTGCTGGCTCCACCTCCTGTGGTGCGTCTGATGTCCCTGGCCTACTCTCTGAAAGAAAGGACGGAGACTTGTCAACAAAGTGCTCCAGAACTGGTTTGGACTAGGCAAAGGCCTCTCTTCCTTCAGAGAACAAAGGAATTTGGGTTATAAATATTGGGGCCCTGACCCTATGAATTTAGATCTTGCTGGAATCAAGGAACCTGCCAAGAAGAAGAGCTGGAGAGCTGCTAGGAGCAGTACTGCCCCTTTGCTGAGTTATTGCCTTGTTGGGTTGGCCTGCAGTTGCTGCTTCTGTCTTGGGCAGTGAAAGGACTGGACTGAACTTTCTACTACTTGTGCTGAGAATCTCCAAGGGCCTGAAACCGAGCTGGCCTCCTGTTAAGAAGTCTCAAGGACTGCAAAGACTTCACAACCCTCTGGGTACCGCTTCTGGAACCGCTGTTTCAGTTGCCACAGAGGAAGGGAACCGCAACCGACTCCGTCAACCGACTCCATCGCTGGCCCGGTGTCCTGTTTGCACCGCAGACCGCACCGTCCGCATCTCGCACCGCAACCCTGGTCTCACCGACGACGACGTCCGACGCCATCGCCACCGAGCCGCTGCTTGCACCGTGACCTGTGGGCACCGCAGTTCGCATCGCATCGCTTCACCGTGCCAGCCGGACCAGACCGACGCTGTCGCTGCAACTGGCTCAACAATCATGACCGCATCGCAGTTGGGGCACCGCTCGCACGCTTCGCGACGCACCGCTCCGACTCGCACCGCTGTCCGACCCCAGCTCCCGCACTCCGGCTTGGTCGCCTGCATCGCAACCTGCCAGCACCGCATCGAGCACCGTCTCACCCTGCCCCGCACGCCTTGGACTCACCGACTCCGTCTGCACGATTGTCACCGAGCCGCTGCCTGCACCGCATCGAGAGGACACCGCGCCCTGCACCGCTTCCATATTGCACCGCAACCGCGACGTACGCCGACCGGCTCGCACACTCCGTGCCCGCCACAACGAGAAAAGGTACTGTGACCGAGTCTGTTCACGACTCTGCTGGCCCGTATCGACGCGGTCGGCTGGAACTGTTAGACTCTGTGGTTTTCAGCATCGCGTTAGACTCGGACGGAGCTACCGACTCGTACGAACTTTGTTTTTGAAATATTCCTGCAAAGAAGAAGTTATCTTGCAACGTAATCATTTTTAAAGTACTGTACTGTGGATTTTTATCGTATTTGGTCTTGTTTTAAAGTATATAAAAATATTGGATATTTTTCTAAACTGGTGTGGTGTCAGTTTGTAGTGCTTACACTGTATTACTGTTGGTTATGTGCAAATGCTTTACACACTGCCTCTAAGATAAGCCTGACTGCTCGTACCAAGCTACCAAGGGGGTGAGCAGGGGTTATTTTAGGAGTGTAACTCCCTTACCCTGACTAGGAAGACGGGTCCCTACTTGGACAAAGGTGCAAGCCCTTGCCAACTAGAGACCCCATTTCTAACATTGGTTGTCAGCGGTGAGGATAGGACTTGTGTTTGCACTTGACTTACAGTGATTGGTGTGCACTACTACCATATCGCAGACCATTACGTACCACATACAGGTTCTTTTTCTTTTTGGCCTATTTTTGATCTTGCCAGTTTGAACTTGCTACTTCAACATGCCTGAATCTATAGTATCATCAATTGCATCAGTAGAACTTGCCTTTGAGGAGGATCGATTGGAAGCCTACAATGTCAAGGAGCTAAAATCGATTTGCAAGAACCTAAAAGTCCAGGTCAGAGGCCTCACCAGGAAGGATGAGCTACAAAAGGCGCTGAGGGCCTGGGTAGCAGCCAGAGGTGCCAGTGGGCAATCTGGTGATCTCACTGGAGAGGTGGAGGAGCCTGTTCCTAGGGTGGATGTGCTTTTGGGAGGGGGGGAACCCTCCAGGCCAGGCAGCAGTAGTTTGTCCCCAGAGGAGCTGGAGGACAGGTGGGAAGTAAGGAGGTTTGAATTGGAGAAACTCAGAATAGAAAGTGAGAGGGAAGAAAAAAGAATAGCCATGGAGGAAAGGAAAATGATACTAGATCATGAGAGAATGATCAAGGAGCTGGAGCTAAAGAGTAGATCCGGTTCAGATGGTGGCAGCAATTCTTCAGCACACACAGACAGGATTGTACACATCCCCAAGAATGTAGGTAAAGAGTACAAAAAGGGTGATGATATACAAAGGTGGTTTCAAGGAGTACGAGTCGTCTATTCATATGAATGGGGTCCCTGAGAGGAACTGGGGAGCGGGGTTGTGGCCTCTCTTTCCAGAGGAAGCTAGGGATACTCTGATACCTTTGGGTAAGGGGCAGGACCTCACCTATGCTGACATGAAAGATGCTCTCCTCACTAGGTATGGGCTCACTCCTGAAAAGTACAGGGATCAGTTCAGGTCCAGTAAAAAGTCTGAGGCCAACACTTGGTTGGAATGTGTGGATATGTTCTGTAGGTCGCTGGATGGTTGGGTGAAGGGCAGTAGTATAACAGATTTTCAGGGGCTCTACAATTTGATTGCATGGGAGCACTTGTCTAGTCTATGTTTTGCAGATCTCCGCCAGCACCTAGTTGACAGTAAGCTAACTGACCCCAGAAAGCTTGCTATGGAAGCGGACCGCTGGGTGAGTACCAGGGTCCACAAGAAAGCGTTTGGGGGAGACTAAGCCAAAGGTTGGCAGGGTCCCCAGCAGAAGAGTGGGGGGGACAAGGGTAAAACACAGGAGTTCTCTAAAGGGCCCCAAACTAGTACCCAGGGTAAAGGTTCCCAGCCCCCCGGTGATAAGAAGAAAGGGGTCTCTACAGGGAAGCTTGTTGAGACCGGCCCCCGCAAGTGTTATGCATGTGACCAGGTAGGTCACTTTAAGGGGGACCCCAAGTGCCCAAAGGGGACACAGCCACCCACCGGTGGACAGTCCAAAGTGTTGGCTAGTGTAGCGCTTGGGGAGGAGGGGTGCCCACAGGAGGGTGGGGATCCCGCAGAAATGACCCTCGTCTCACTAGGGGAAAGTGAGATGGTCCCAGGAAACCAGGTGCCCCCTAACACAAAGAAATATAGCACCTGGGTGACCATTAATGGGAACAGGGTAGAGGCTCTCGGAGATACTGGAGCCAGTGTGACCTCAGTCCGGTGTCACCTGGTCTCTGAGAAGCAGGTAGTCCCAGGGGCATTCCACCAAGTAGTTGCTGTAGACAACTCTGAGTGCCAGTGTATGGTGGCGTAGGTTCCCTTTGAATGGGGGGGGGTCTCCGGTCCCTTGAGGGTGGTTGTGAGCCCTACCATGCCTGTAGATTGTCTGCTAGGTAACGACCTGGAGCAGTCCTTATGGAAGGATGTTGAGCTCAGGTCTCACTTGGAGATGCTTGGGTTGCCAGAGTGGGCATGCGTGTCTACTCGGTCAATGGCAGCCAGAAAGGGTGATCAAGAGGACTTGGAGCCTGGAACAGTGGCCCAAGTCCCTGCCAAGAGGAAGGGCAGGGGCGCGGTAAACCGGCCCCGAAGTTCCCACGGACCGGGAGGAGGCGGACTTCGAGGGGGACGCCCGGTGCCTACAGGGGAGCAGGTAGCCGAACTGGGAGACATCTCTGAGCTGACCCATTGGCAGCAAGAAGGGGGTCCCACCAGGGAGGAGTTCTGCAGGGAGCAGAACGAGTGCCCTACTCTGGAGGGTCTGCGGCGGCAGGCTGCAGACCAGGCAGCTGGTAATCAGTCCGGGTCACATCTGATCTACTGGGAGAATGGTCTCCTATACAGTGAGCCTAAGGTTGCTGAGCCTGGGTCGGCCCGTGTGCTGGTGGTACCCCAGCGCTTCAGGACCTTCCTACTGGGTCTGGCTCATGACGTGCCTTTAGCAGGACATTTGGGGCAGGACAAGACCTTTGACAGGCTTGTCACCCACTTCTTTTGGCCCCAAATGCGAAGGCAGTCAGATGCACACTGTAGGTCTTGCCAAACTTGCCAGGCAAGTGGTAAGAGTGGGAGGAAGGTCAAAGCTCCTCTCCAACCTTTTCCTGTTGTTGGAACACCCTTTGAAAGGGTAGGGATGGATATTGTGGGGCCACTGGATCCCAAGACAGCCATGGGCAACAGGTACATCCTGGTCTTGGTGGACCATGTCACCCGGTACCCGGAGGCAATCCCTCTCAGGACAACGACGGCGCCAGTGGTGGGCTGGGCGTTAATGGGGATCTTTTCCCGTGTGGGATTCCCCAGAGAGGTGGTTTCTGATAGGGGGACCAATTTCATATCCAAGTATATGACATCCCTGTGGAAGGAGTGTGGTGTAACCTACAAGTTCACCACTACTTACCACCCACAAGGAAACGGTCTGGTGGAGAGATTCAACCAGACCTTGAAAGGCATGATCAAGGGTCTAACAGAACCCATGAGGCGTAAGTGGGACGTCCTCTTGCCATGCCTACTCTTTGCATACAGGGAGGTGCCTCAGAAGTCTCTTGGGTACAGCCCCTTTGAGCTCCTGTATGGCCACCCTGTCAGAGGACCTCTGAGTTTGGTAAAGGAAGGCTGGGAGGCGGCTCTCAGGAAAACTCCCCAGTATGTGTTTAGTTACATGCTGGCCTTTAGAAACCAAACTGCCCGCTTCAGGAAACTCGCTCAGGCGAACCTAGAAGCAATCCAGGAAGAAATGAAGAGGTGGTATGACCAGAATGCCACTCTGGTCGAATTTCAACCTGGGCAAAAGTGTGGGTCATGGCCCCAGTGGCACCTTGTGCCTTGCAGGACAAGTGGACTGGGCCATATGAGGTGGTGGAGCGCAAAGTGACGTCACCTACCTGGTGGATTTGCAAGCTCCAAGGAACCCTTTGAGGGTCCTTCACGTGAACCGCCTCAAGCCCCACTTCGAGAGGTCCGAAATGAGTATGCTCTTGGCGACAGATGGGGTGGAAGAGGAGAGTGAGCCTCTCCCTGACCTCCTGTCTACCAAGGAGCATGATGGGTCAGTAGAAGGTGTGATCCTCTCCCCTACTCTGACTCAGGAGCAGCAGGGGGACTGTCACCAGTTGTTGGGACAGTTCGCCCCACTGTTCTCTCTGACCCCCGGTGTTACTCACTGGTGTACCCATGACGTGGACACGGGTGACAGCCCTCCTGTGAAGCACAAGATTTACAGGTTGACTGACTGGGTCAGGGCCAGCATCAAGGAGGAGGTCTCTAAGATGTTGGCGTTAGGGGTGATTGAGCCCTCCAACAGTCCTTGGGCCAGCCCAGTGGTCTTGGTCCCAAAGGCTGCTGCGCCCGGTGCCACTCCAGAACTCCGGTTTGTGTGGACTACCGTGGGCTCAATGCCGTCACCAGGACTGACGCGCACCCCATCCCCAGAGCTGATGAGCTCATTGATCGGTTGGGAGCTGCCCGGTTCCTCAGCACGTTTGATTTAACGTCTGGGTACTGGCAGATTGCCTTAACCGATGGGGCCAAGGAGAGATCAGCATTCTCAACCCCAGAAGGTCATTACCAATTCCGGGTGATGCCCTTTGGGTTGAAGAATGCCCCTGCCACCTTTCAGAGGTTGGTCAATCAGGTGTTGGCCGGGCTGGAGGATTTCAGTGCCGCCTACCTGGATGACATTGCTGTGTTCAGTTCCAGCTGGGAAGAACATTTACAGCACCTTGAGAAAGTGTTGAGGGCTCTGCAAGGTGCAGGCCTCACGATCAAGGCCAGTAAGTGCCAGATCGGGCAGGGTTCTGTGGTGTACTTGGGACACCAGGTAGGAAGCGGCCAGGTGGTGCCCCTACAACCCAAGATTGACACCATTCTGGCTTGGGAGCCCCCAAGACCCAGACAGAGGTGAGAGCCTTCTTAGGTCTCACCGGCTACTATAGGAGATTTGTTAAGGGCTATGGCACCATCGTTGCCCCCTTAACAGAGCTGACTTCTAAGAAGCAGCCCAGGAAAGTGATCTGGACTGAGTCCTGCCAGAAAGCTTTTGATGCCCTGAAGGCAGCCATGTGCACGGCGCCCGTGCTCAAGGCACCTGACTTCTCCAAGGAATTCGTCGTGCAGACTGACGCTTCAGAGCATGGTGTGGGAGCGGTGCTCTCACAACTGAACGAAGAGGGCCTGGATCAGCCTGTAGTCTTCCTTAGCAGGAGACTACTCTCCAGGGAACAGAGGTGGAGTGCCATAGAAAGGGAAGCTTTTGCTGTGGTCTGGGCACTGAAGAAGCTGAGACCATACCTGTTTGGGACTCACTTCCGGGTTCAGACAGACCACCGGCCCCTCAGATGGTTGATGCAAATGAGGGGTGAGAATCCAAAACTGCTGAGGTGGTCCATCTCCCTACAGGGAATGGACTTTACGGTGGAACACCGTCCTGGTACAGAACACGCCAACGCAGATGGTCTGTCCAGGTTCTTCCGCCTTAGTGAAGAGAACTCCAATGGGGTTGGGTAGTTCTCCCTACTTTCAGCTGGAGGGGACATGTGTTAGACTTGGCATCTTTTGGCGTGTTTCCCCTGACTTTTTGCTTTCTGACCTCCTGGTTTTGACTCTGTTTTTGCTGGTGTAATGATTCTGCGCACTTTCCTCACTGCTGTCCAGTGGGAAAGTGCAAGTGCTCCTGTATAAAATGTGTTATGGATTGGTGTTTCCATGATTGGCCTATTTGGTTTATGTGTCAGTCCCTTGTAAAGTGCACTGCGCGTGCCAGGGCCTATAGATCAAATGCTGTTGGTGGGCTGCAGCACTGGATTGTGCCACCCACGCAAACAGCCCATAAAGTGTAACTCTGGCCTGCCATTGCAGAGCCTGTGCGCAGCCTGGGGCTGCTATGTCGACTTGGCAAGTGCACACACTTGCAAGTCCCTAAACCTTCCCTTTTCTACATATTAGTCACCCCTAAGTTAGGCCCAAGGTACCCCTGTGGGCAGGGTGCATTTTATGCGAAAGTTAGGACATGCCCTGGTGTGTGAGGCATGTCCTGATAGTGAATTACAGCCTATTTCGTTTTTCACTATTGCAAGGCTACCTGTTCCCCATAGGCCAGAATGGGCCGTTTTGATTATTACAGCTTATAATCCTAACTGACCCAGGGAACATGGTAGAAATTCGAGTTTAGTATGCCTGGACTCAGAATGATAAAATGCATCTTTTAGTGAAGTTGGTTTTAACATTCTGTGTTTGAAAATACCACTTTTAGAAAGTGGGTATTTTCTTGTCTAACCATCCAAGCCTGCCTCTGCTAGGTTGTGTATTCCTTGTCTGGAGTGTGAGTGACAGGGGCTGGGGGATGCCAGGAGACATGGTGGGTCAGCACAGGGCTGAATAGCAAGATCTACATGTAGATGGGTGGGAGGAGTTGCACCTGGGCCCTGAATAGGACAGTGCCTTCCCTCCATTCTGCTGGCTCCACCTCCTGTGGTGCGTCTGATGTCCCTGGCCTACTCTCTGAAAGAAAGGACGGAGACTTGTCAACAAAGTGCTCCAGAACTGGTTTGGACTAGGCAAAGGCCTCTCTGCCTTCAGAGAACAAAGGAATTTGGGATATAAATATTGGGGCCCTGACCCTATGAATTTAGATCTCGCTGGAATCAAGGAACCTGCCAAGAAGAAGAGCTGGAGAGCTGCTAGGAGGAGTACTGCCCCTTTGCTGAGTTATTGCCTTGTTGGGTTGGCCTGCAGTTGCTGCTTCTGTCTTGGGCAGTGAAAGGACTGGACTGAACTTTCTACTACTTGTGCTGAGAATCTCAAGGGTCTGAAACCGAGCTGGCCTCCTGTTAAGAAGTCTCAGGGACTGCAAAGACTTCACAACCCTCTTGGTACCGCTTCTGGAACCGCTGTTTCAGTTGCCACAGAGGAAGGGAACCGCAACCGACTCCGTCAACCGACTCCATCGCTGGCCCGGTGTCCTGTTTGCATCGCAGACCGCACCGTCCGCATCTCGCACCGCAACCCTGGTCTCACCGACGACGACGTCCGACGCCATCGCCACCGAGCCGCTGCTTGCACCGTGACCTGTGGGCACCGCAGTTCGCATCGCATCGCTTCACCGTGCCAGCCGGACCAGACCGACGCTGTCGCTGCAACTGGCTCAACAATCGTGACCGCATCGCAGTTGGGGCACCGCTCGCACGCTTCGCGACGCACCGCTCCGACTCGCACCGCTGTCCGACGCCAGCTCCCGCACTCCGTTTTGGTCGCCTGCATCGCAACCTGCCAGCACCGCATCGAGCACCGTCTCACCCTGCCCCGCACGCCTTGGACTCACCGACTCCGTCTGCACGATTGTCACCGAGCCGCTGCCTGCACTGCATCGAGAGGACACCGCGCCCTGCACCGCTTCCATCTTGCACCGCAACCGCGGCCGTACGCCGACCGGCTCGCACACTCCGTGCCTGCCACAACGAGAAAAGGTACTGTGACCGAGTCTGTTCACGACTCTGCTGGCCCGTATCGACGCGGTCGGCTGGAACTGTTAGACTCTGTGGTTTTCAGCATCGCGGTAGACTCGGACGGAGCTACCGACTCGTACGAACTTTGTTTTTGAAATATTCCTGCAAAGAAGAAGTTATCTTGCAACGTAATCATTTTTAAAGTACTGTACTGTGGATTTTTATCGTATTTGGTCTTGTTTTAAAATATATAAAAATATTGGATATTTTTCTAAACTGGTGTGGTGTCAGTTTGTAGTGCTTACACTGTATTACTGTTGGTTATGTGCAAATGCTTTACACACTGCCTCTAAGATAAGCCTGACTGCTCGTGCCAAGCTACCAAGGGGGTGAGCAGGGGTTATTTTAGGAGTGTAACTCCCTTACCCTGACTAGGAAGACGGGTCCCTACTTGGACAAAGGTGCAAGCCCTTGCCAACTTGAGACCCCCATTTCTAACACTAGGTACATGCAATACTTGATCAAATGCAGCTATAAGGCCGCAGTACCACTATAAACCTCTAGGTGTCCTTCTAGATGCTGTGTATAAAATAAAGAAGCAGCTTCAGTTGTACTAGCAATTCACCAATATGTAATGCAGTGTTAAGAGCAGAGTATCTTACAGCTATTCCATTGATTGTGAAGGCTGCCAAGCTGTAGATGTGGGGAAACGTGAAAAGCAGCTGCAAGACTCCAATATCACATTCATCAACTAAATGTCTCTGATGGAACTGTAGTAAAATGGCTGCTGCAGTTTTGCAATTCATTTAATAAAGCACATTAAAAGCATATGCCAACCTGATGTCACAGATGGCAAAGTCGTATAGCAATGCCACTCATAATGTCACCAGTAAGAAATAGCATTTTATAGTCTGCATATCTCCATATATGGGTTATGCCATGTTATCTTTGTTAAAAACAAGTTCCGCTGGGCTGTCTGCCTCCTGAGCTGTGAGTGCCAGGCATCTGGGGACAGTATTTGCCACTTGAAGTCATGTCTGAAGGGTTCAGCTTCCTCTGCTTGCATCATCCTGTAGACCATAACTTCCTGCTTTCATTCTAGGCTGTAAACCTGCAGAATTTCAGTTCCCCTAAAACTTGGGGAAGTAAAAAAGAGGTTTTGAAATTAGCTGCACAGAGACTGGCATGCAGAGAGGAGAGGGGGTCTGAGAGTGCTGACAACAGTGACTCCTGTGTCTCCCGAGGCCCTGCAGTCACAGACGTTCAGGGGATCTCTTGCTGACCATGCCAGATGTGAATAATTCATCCACTGGTCTCCTGCCATCTTACTGCCAAAGCTTCAGATCTGCTTTTCCCATTATAAATGCAGGGCGACAAGGACCAGAATACAAATAAGCAAGCATTCACAGGGGCAGCCGTTTTGGTTTTTGTGTACTGAATAGGTTTCCTGAAGCTTCAGTGCAACAATAAATAAAACTCAAATGATAACTCCCAGTGGGCACCAATATGGTTTTGCCCCTTTGAGCGAAAGGTGGAAACTGGGGTGGAGAGATGCACGGGTGCTCAGTGTGTGCTTGGATGGAGGATGCTGTTCGGTGTGCATGGGTGGATGTGTGGCTTAGCTGACCAACAGAGGGAAGGAGGGGTACCAGGGACAGTTAAATGGATGGATATCAGCGGCCAGTCAATGGATGGGCCATGAATAGGCAGTAACTGGATGATGGCCATTGGAGGAATGGACGGAGAGACTG
This sequence comes from Calotriton arnoldi, assembly GCA_963921515.1. Taxonomy (NCBI): domain Eukaryota; kingdom Metazoa; phylum Chordata; class Amphibia; order Caudata; family Salamandridae; genus Calotriton; species Calotriton arnoldi. Next base: position 866,038 of record CAWUFW010002920.1, read on the forward strand.
GGATGGATGGATGGATGGATCGATCGATCGATCGATCGATAGATCGTATGAAGCGGATAACTGGTTGATGGCCGGTGAATGAATGGAGGGAGAGGCTGTGATGGATGGATGGATGGATGCATGGTTGGATGGATGGATGGGTGGATATGTGGCTTAGCTGACCAACCGAGGGAGGGAGGGGTACCCGGGACAGTCACATGGATGGATATCAGTGGCCAGTCGATGGATGGGTCATGAATAGGGAGTTACTGGATAATAGCCGGTGGAGGAATAGAGGGAGAGACTGGGATTGATGGGTGGCTGGATGGATGACTGAATGGATGGATGGATGGATGGATGGATGGAAGGATGGATGGAAGGATGGATGGATGGATGGTATGAAGGGGTAACTGGATGATGGCCATTGGAGGAATGGACGGAGAGACTGGGATGGATGGATGGATGGATCGATCGATTGATCGATGGATGGATCGATTGATCGTATGAAGCGGATAACTGGATGATAGCCGGTGAATGAATGGAGGGAGAGACTGTGATGGATGGATGCATGGATGGATGGATGCATGGTTGGGTGGATGGGTGGATATGTGGCTTAGCTGACCAACGGAGGGAGGGAGGGGTACCCGGGACAGTCACATGGATGGATATCAGTGGCCAGTCGATGGATGGGTCATGAATAGGGAGTAACTGGATAATAGCCGGTGGAGGAATAGAGGGAGAGACTGGGATTGATGGGTGGCTGGATGGATGGCTGAATGGATGGATGGATGGATGGAAGGATGGATGGAAGGATGGATGGATGGATGGTATGAAGGGGTAACTGGATAATGGCCAGTGGAAGAATGGAGGGAGAAACTGGAATGGACGGATGGATTGATGGATGGATAGACAGATGGATGGATGGATTGTTGGATGAATGAATGGATGGATAAATGGAGGGTTGATATTGTATCAATGATTGGTCTATGGATGGGTCGTGTGAATAGATGGTAAATGTATTGATGGTCATTGGAAAACAGAGTGGTGCCAATGGATAGGTGGATTATTAGCGTTGGATGGATGGTATAAAGGGGTAGCTGGATAATGGCCAGTGGAGAATGGAGGGAGAGACTGTGATGGATGGGTGAATAAATGGATGGATGATATTTTATCGATGACTGGTCGCTGGATGGGTCATGTGAATTGATGGTAAATGAATGATGGCCATTGGATGAATGGAGGCATAGATTGCTCTGGATGGATGGAAGGGTGGCTGGAAACCAGATTTTTGCCAATGGATTGGTGGATTATTAGCTAGCGAGTGGGTGGATGGATGGGGGGCAGCCGGTTTGGGGGAAGAAGTGGAAGAGCAGCGCTCGAGAGTAGAAGTATCACTCGATCTTGCATCTCTTGGACGAATCAGGGAGTCTGGTAAGGCCAGTGAGACAGGACGCCAGTTGCTTGTGCTAAATTAACACCAATGTTGTCTTTGCCTTGTTATAAGTAAGGGTAAAACTCTTTACTGCATGCGGAAATGCCATGTTTATAACCGTTGATAATACATTTTATGCTTTTGCGTAAAATGCCGGAATTGGAAACTCCTGATTAGGCCCCTGCAAAATTGTCACCCATGCAAAATACTGCATAGTTCCGATTGTTATGGCGTTTCGAGTTTTTCGTGTAATGTTTCCTCTCAGTCCGTTACATCCTTTTCTAGTAATATTGGCTGGCAGGAGACTTGTTGGAGAAAAAACATGTCTCACGGGACACATAAAATATGAAGTGTGCCGCCGCTGATGGTCATGCTCTCGCGTAACTTTAGTGCGCGATGTACAGCCTCGCGCATTTCATAGATAGGTCCTGCAAAAAGCATTTTGCAGAATCTATCTAATTCTGCGAATATTACGAGCATTCCCCGTGGATAAAAAAATAAATATATCAAAATTTAGTCTCTTCCCCTAAATTGATTTAATTCAAAATTATACATTTTGGGAATTCCATTGTGGGTTCTTAGCCAGTGTGGCGTTGCCACTTGCATAGTGACATCTGTCTGAACTACAGCAATCTGCCCTCTGAAGGTTCAAACACTTTTTAATTTTTTTATTGGCTTTTTTTGGCAAACATGTATTTGTATGTATGTATACGGTATTCCTATAGCATGAACCCAGCCAAAAGACAGGGAGCGCTGTACAGGGTCATGGGCAAGAATAAAGTCAACATGTGATATGAGAGGTAACTTGGAGTGTTAATGCACGGTGATGTTGTGTTCTTAAATAGATGAGTCTATAACTCTTTCCTAAATTTGAGCAGCATTGGGGCAGTCCTGATGGATACAGGGATGTTGTTCCAGATCAGGGACTTAGCTACCATTGGTGCAGCAGGTTCAGTGGTACTGGGGCCCAGAGCACTTAAGTGCTCCTTGAATCCTCACAATTTCTATATTATACTACCCCAAGAGCAGTCAAGGGGGACATTTCCCTTGCTTGCTCCAGGGCCCGTGGCATCCTTGCAACGCTTCTGTTCCAGATCTCGGCTGCAACAACGCAAAAGGCCCGCTGTCTCCCGTCTGATGGTGTCATGGCTGTGTGTATGTTGAGTAGGCAGGGAATACAGACGCTCCGGCAAGCTGCTTAGTTCTTTGAAATCATTTTTAATCAAAGTAGGAGCAAGTAGGACATGTCTAATCAAGTATTGGCCATATTACAGACACTCCAAAGTGCTGGTGAAGGAACATGTAAGTGGAGCAGCACACGAAACAGTAATTTTAACGTGGGAGTATGTATATATATATACATTAACAAATACTTCCATTCGATCCACAGGGATATATATTGATGTACTCAGAAGCACAAGATTCTTGGATCATGTGGCAACGCCGAGATTAAAACCCAGTGCTTCAAGTCTCAAAGGGTTGTATGTGATTTCATAGAAAAATGATTTCATGGAATACCATTACTGAGAAATCATTTAATCTAAACTGTTTAATAAAAATATTCAGAATGAATGGCATTTACCTTTTTGCAGAAACCAATACGTAGAAAGTCTTTTTGGTCGAAATTGGCTTTTGAATGCTCATTTATTATGTGTAAATGCAATGGTTGCCGGTCTTAATTTCAGAAACATTTTTGTCAGAAATATGTATTTCAGTGCTTTACTTCAGGGTACATTATTTCATATTTATATCGTCTACATTGTCAGACAATTACTTTAGATGCTTTTAATTCTCTGACCCATCACCACCCGTAAACAACATCCATCGCTGACCCCTCACAACCCCTAAACACCATCAATCCCTGCTTCCTAAAACCCTTCACCACACTTAAACAACACTCATCCCTGAAGCCTAAAAGCCCTCTCTAACCCATAAATCCACCATCCTTGAACCCTAAAATCAATCACTACCCCTAACCCCCACCTGTTCCTGAACCCTAAAACCCCTTTCCACTCATAAACCCCACCCATCTCCTACCCCTTAAAGCACTTAAGTACACCCAGATTCCACCATTCCTTGAACTCTAAAACACCCTCACCGCCCTTAAACACCAGCTGTCCATTACCCATACAAACTCATGACCCTAAACTACTCATCCCTGAAAACCCCTTTCTACATCAAAACTCCAACCATCCCTAAATCCTTAAACCCCTCACCATCCTAAATTCCACCCCATCCTGAACCCTACAAACTCTTCTCCACCCCATCCGCTACTCATAATTGATCCTTAAAAGCCCTCACCAGCCCTAAACTCCGCCCATAGATGAACCCTAAAACCTCTTGACATCCATACATTCCACAGATCCCTGAAACATGAAAACACCTCACACACTTAAACAACACTTATCCGTGTACCCTGGAAAGGCCTCACCACCTTTGCACTCCACCCATCTCCGAGACCTAAAAACCCCATTCTATGCCCTAACGCCAATTATTCCTGACCTCTAAGAACCCCCTCATCACCCTAAGCATGATCCATCCTTGTGCCCAAAAACCCCACAGTAGTCTTAGACTCTACCCAAGTTAAATGTAATTTTGGATTTTCTTTAAAATTCTCTTTCCTTTAAAATGCAACATTTTTCCTTTAATTATCGTTTTTTTTGTAGTTCATTAAAATTGTCTTTCCTTCAAATTGGTTTTCGATGATTTGGTTTACTCCAATGTGATTTCTATGTTTTCGTTTTTCTATGAATTCACCTACTACTGTCTCAAAGACCTTAACAAAACCAACAATTCATGAGTTTTATTAGCCAGTCCATGGCTGCAGATTACAACACAATTACACCCCCCTTTGTGCTGTTTCATGCCCACAATAAAGGCCTGCTGAGACGCTTAGCAAAACACTGAGAACCTAATTTACTTTTTTCCATCTGCCCCCAGTAGTTTATTAGTGTGTGGAAAGCAGTTCTGAAATGCACCAGTGGTGACCTGAATAACAGTGTGGTCATTAATTTATCAGGCTGCGAAACTCGAATGGGCTGCACAGCTCAGGACTTGCAAAACATCTGGACAACTTAACAGCACATCCTATAAGCAGCCGCCACAGAAGTATACATGAATTCAGTATTTATTTTGTGCTGGTTGCTGTAGGTGGTGATCATTAGCACTCATTTTTGGGGAAACAGATTTCTCATCATCAGACTTTGGTCCAGAGTTAGTAAAGAATGGAAGAAAAGAGAGCAAGAGGAAAGGAGACAAAAAAAGTGAGAAAGGAAGAAAGCAGGGTTGAGAAAGATCTGCAGTGGTGGGATAGAGACAGGAAGTGTAAGGTGGTGGAAGAAACATGCATGAGGTGGAATCAAGACTAGACAGCCTTGGTGTTTGGCAACTGTGGCATTGGTCAGCACAGATGGAGGTCTCCTCAGAAAAACTTTCAGACTAGGCACTTACATTTTTTACAAATTAAACACTGCCAAGTTTCTACTGGTTGCTGCAAACTGCCTAGGAGTTGCACTCTGCATCCCTAAGGCCATCTCGAAAATACCAAACTAGATAAGACAGGTGAAAATCCGCCCAGTGTGATATGGTCAATGCATCTGGTATGACCACCGGGAATGAAATAGGAAGTCCAGAGTGGAGGAGGAAACAGGTGTGAGGTGAACCTAAGACCAGGCAGCCTTGGTATTTGGCAACCTTGGCAAATGGGCAGCACAGACGGAGGGCTCCTAAGAAAAACTGTTGGGCTCATGCACTTATATTGTTTACAATTTATTCACTCCTAAGTTCTTTATGGTTGTTGCAGCAGTGCCTAGAAGACCTAGCACCCTGCGTCCCTAAGACTACCCGCACATCCCCCTGGGAAGTGCTGACCGCTGCATCATGTGTGAATGCCAAGAGAGGGAGGTGGAGTGACCTTGCAGCCCAGCAGGTGCTATCACTTCTTTGAACAGAACAGGAGCCAGTTTGGACCAGGCAAAGGTGGGGCAGCGGGTGCCAGTGAGGCCCAGACAGGGTGAAACCAGGAGAAGATGGTGCAGCAAGTGCAGCAAGCCACAAGGAGTCGGAGGGTGGCTTGAATACTACACAAGCAGGAGAATGGGACCCTCAAGCATGCACTGAAGGGGCACTGCAGGATTCAGATGAGGGGGCGAGGAGAAGGGACATGGGTAGAGAATTAAAAATGAGAAATAATGTTGGTCCCCTAATGTTTCAAACTCAAACCATTACAAAGTTATGCCCCCCATATAGATCTGGCCATAAATGTAGTCTGAGGATAATGGACTGGTATGGACTTGCAGGGGCTTCTAATTTCAATATCTTTGGTTTTGTTTGAGACAGCAACTCAGGAATGATGGTTCTGGATACCAGACAAGCCACTTTCTCTACTGGCAGAGGTCATGCCGTTGCTTGGACACTGAAATCAAGTTGATGGTGAGGCCCAGAGTGGGCAAGGGCCTTCCATAAGACCTTAATGTCAATCATGAGTGAAGGATATGTTGGACTTTGAGGGCCTCTCGGGAATTGGACCACTGATGAACTTGGTAGGTATGGTGTGACCTCCCAGCTCCTCTCCAAGTGCTCCTTGGGGATACTTCGGCACTCAGGCTAGAAGATGGTGATGGGCCAGTGGTCAGGGCAGAAGGAACCTAGTGCGTAATGGGAACATTACTACCGGGGTGAAGTTGTGGGGCGTTTCCAGAACCACTAAAGACACCATTGTTGCAGATGGGTGTGCTCACATGGCAGAGTACCCATTCGGAGAGTCTCTTACCTGCATTTACAGATCGGCTCTTGTAGGAAATCCTTGTTTCTGGGGATTGGTATGGATGGCTTTTGGTTGCTCTGGTCTGGCTTGTCTTTGTCCTTGGGTTCCTCAGGGTCGATGAGGTTCTTCACTCAGGCAGGGCTATAACAGCAGCACTGAGAGCAGCTGGAGCTCAGTTACAGCTTCAAGACTCGTTCCAACCTATGGGAGACAAGCATATAACTGACGGACAAGAAGGCACCAGGTATGTCTACGTGGGTCTTTGGTGAGTGGGAGTCGGCTCAAGCTTCTACTTTCAACGAACAAACAGCAGTTATGTTTTTGCTAGATCTGCTGGCCACCTCGATACTGATTCTGGATTGAGACAGTGGTAAGCTGCGCTGCTTTAAATCTTGGAGAAAGTTGTTGGTACACTTTTGCCCTCATTCCCAAAGTTGGCATCACCAGTGGAGTACCTCTGGTTGAGTAGTATCTCCATGCCTTTTTAGCATTCATATGTAGCCCCTGGCTCGGTTATGGATTTCCATGTGTACGCAGACAATACCCAGATGGTGGTGCAATTGAAGAGGTGCACATAGAATACTATTGCATGCGCCATTTGAAGATCCAGGGGTTGATGTGGTTGAGTATCATGGACGGAGGCAGCGCCAGCTGGCATCCACAACTAATAACAAATGTTTGCAAAATAGCCTTTTTGGGAGGACAGAGAACCCTTCCATTGCAAAGTGTTATTTTGCCTGGAGCGTGGAAAATCCTTGTATTTTTCCTGCTCTGTCAAATAGGGGCAAACAAGAGAAAATGTTGGGTGGGGTTCTTCAACACTATCAGTTCTCCTTTTTTATTGGCGAATGTGCCTGCCCTCTGTACCTGAAGTGAGCAGTGCCTAAAAGAGCATTTGATTTTCACTTCCACTTAGCCAGAAATATCCTGCCTCAAAGGGATTTTTAGTTCAGGTTTGCTCTGATATATGTCTCGAATCTGTTCAGCCTTGGCTAAGCAAAATCTCTCTCAATTTGCTGCTGTCTGCTTCTCATTTTATTTAGTGGTCTCTTTTCTGTGCTTGCTCTCTCTGTGTTCTTTTCCCACTCTCTCTCACTTTCTCTCTCCACTCCGCCAGTTATCTTTATCTATTGCTCTTTGCCTCTCTCCCTCTCTTTGTATTTCCCCTCCCTTCATCTTTTCTATGTCGTTTACTGTTTTCTCAACTTTCACTGTCTCTTCCTGCCTTTCTTAGTTTCCCTTTTGCCCGCTTGTCCCTATCTCTCTTGTGCTGTCTTTCCTTTCCTGTCTTTCGCTCAGTGACGGTGGCTACTAACAAAGGGTGGTGGGGCGGGTGGGGGGATGCGCGGGCGGTTGGGAAAGCGAGCACGGGGCAGGTTAAAAAAACATTTTAAAAACGTACCTGACACTCCAGGCCGCCTCCTGCATTGCGTCACTCCTGCTGGCCTCTTCCTGGGTCCCAGCAGCCCCTGGGACAGACTCTCATCCAATCCCCATGCTGCAGAGCAGCGCGGGGTTTGGCCTGAGCGGGCAGGAAAGACGCTCCGCTCAGGTCATGGAGTCTGTGGGGTTTCTCCAGCCCGGCTTCTGAATGCAGCCGGGCTGGAGAAACCTAAGTGCGCATGTATGTTTTGGTCGGCCTGAGATGGCCGGCCAAACAGATATGCATACTTAGTGAGTGCACAAGAACTCCTCCTCCCCCTCCCATGCCCCGCCCCTCCATGCACAAGCCGGCTCAGTGCCGGCAAACAAAAATAAAACGATGCTAGAGCATCGTTTTATTTTTTGTTTGCTGGCTTTACGCCAGGCAGTGGGGCGATGCTCCTCCGCCATTGTGGAGGAGCCGCCACTCCTTTCGCTCTGTCTTTATCAACCTATTTTCTCTCCCTACGTTCTCTTTCTCTCTCTCTCAGTCTCTCTTGCTCTTTCTCTCCATACTTCCCATTCTTACTGTCTCTCTTCATAAATTATGTTGTTTATCCGTTTAAGAAGTGTTTCGAATCTGCTTTTACTCTTCTAGAGATATTAAGTTGGCTCAGGACACTGTTCCGATAGCTTTAAGTACTGTCCCTCCTAGGCCACTGTAGTTTGTTTGTATAAACTACGGTGACCTAAATCTGCAGTTCGGACTCGGAAAAATACGATAACACTTGCGTTTTTCCATTAATACTAAAAACCAAAAAAACAAGTTATGACGAGAGCAGGAAATGCTGACCTGGAGTCACGAGAAGAAGCACAAGTCTGTCAGAATGCCCCGAATAGCTATTGGGATTACGAAAGGAGTGTTTCTTCTCAATTTGTTCCACTGTGTTTTCTGGAACCTTCCTTGTCATTTATATTTCAGTTCTAAAGGCCTCATTCAGAGAGAACTGAAACTCTAATTTCTGTAAGAAACTTTTTAAATACGGAGTAGCTTGCAACGGGTGAACTTGCTCCACCACAGGCATATGATTGTGATGAAATTGGTCGTTCTCCTTATTTAAAATCTCCTCCTAAAATCAGAGGCTTTTCAGGTTCCTCCAAACTCTAAATGAGGCCTGTGTCTGTCGCAAACATTCCTCAACCCAAAACACCTTAGCGCTTTGTTTGCACTGACATTTTCTGTGTGATTTAGACTGTCTCACTGAGAGTGCTTCAATGGACTCAGCTGGTTTGCACCAGCTTACCGCGTGCTCTTCGTTGGAGTTTAGCGCAGGTGATAGCTTCTCGTTACCCTATGAGCTAAATCCTACGGAGCACTAAGGCCCTCATTACAATTGAGCCGCTATACCAATATAGGAGAGCGCAGTAGTACCATAACATCCTGAGTTTCGTCTTCGGACTGGGAATAACACAGTAATACCAGAATTTTCCTCTATTCCAAGGTGCAAAACTCACAATTTTGTGGCTTTACCTACACAAATTTTGCCAGGTTGCACCAGGGAAAAATCATGCACGGAAACCTCCCCGGGATTCAGTAATTTCTCTTGTCTTGGAAGCAGGACTTGTGTTTTCACCCTAATCCTTAGAATGGTTTGTGGTACCTCTCGAACGGAAGCCTTACAATTACAAAAATGTAACCTTTTGTTTACAACTCCTTTGCCTTTGATCGGAGACTGATCACCTCGGAGGGATGAGAGAAAGATGGGTGGATGGAAGGATGGATGGATTGAGAGATGGCAACATAGATGGAGAGGCAGATGGGGATGCAGATATGAAAGAAGAAAGGAAGGTTGGATTGTAGGATGGATGGATAGGAAGAAAAGACATAAAAATAGATGAAGTGAAGGATGGATAGATGGAAAAAGGACAATAAATAGATGAAAAATAAGAAACGAAGATTGAGAGAATGACAGAAGGAAATAAAGAAAAAAACTGAAAGGAGGATGGAGGGAAGGAAGGGAATTCAGAATTCCGTAAGCGTGAGCAATCTCATGAAAGACTGCTGAGCTCGCTCGGCAGCCAACTTGCTCACATACTGCAATTTTGATTATGTTTCAAAGTGCAGGCGTAGTTTTTATTTATTTTCTGCCTTCTCCTTTGGACAGAGAAAGCCAGAAAAAGTGGGGACAGAAAAAGAGAGATGGAATAATGGAAGAGCATTAGCAAGTAGAGTATAAAGGGGTTATTTTGAAGGCTGGTAATAGCTGCAAAGGACCATCGGGAAGAAAAAAGCAAGTGAGGAGGTTGGACAGGGTGTCACAATGTGGGAAGGAGGCAAGAAAACAACGTGGTCTTAGTAGCTGCGGTTATCTACTAAAATTTAAAGCGAGTGTTGTTTAAGTTTGTGTGAGAAACTGAAGGTCTTCTTAACTTCCCATCTTGATGAAAGTTCCAAGGTGAGGAGGCTGTTTCTGAGAAAGATTTGGAGCTGGCTGTAAATAGTTTAATGCTCCCTTTTAGGGCTCCCTTAAATGTTTTTAGTCCAGCGCAAATATTCCGATTGAGCGGGGTGAATGGCTAAAAAGATTATCCAGGTCCATTTAAACTTGATTTTTGCTTCTGGTTGGAGCTAATGCAGGTCCACAGTACCTTGATCATGTTTTTGGGGGTCCAGATACTAGTCTTGATGCTGCGTGCAGAATCACAGTGAATGCTGACAGCGTGGCTTATGGAACCTCCCACTGTGGTGCTCTTACCCTAATCAATACATGAAATAAGAAGACTACTGACCACCATTAAGACTTCAATTGATGTAGGAGAAGGCTATTGTATTGATCTTACAGCTTTTAATTTGTACAGATGTGTAGAGGGTGATCAGTATGGTTTCATCGAGAGGGAAGTATCAATCCAGAACCTTGAAAACTTTACATCTTTGGGAAAAAAAATATTGAAACCACATTCTGTAATTCCCTCAACTAGGCCGTGTTCAATTTAGATTAGTGGTAAGTCTCCAAAGGAATACATTCTGTGTTTATGTGTACAATTTGAGGAAGATGAATGGCATCAAGTTGTGCAGCTTTATAACAGAAATGTTTAGACTGTCTCTGTCCCAGTACAAGGTGTTTTCCGGGTAGATTTACGTGTTATCAGCATGTGAAATGAATGAAATTTGTACTTGTAAAGCGCACCCATACCCCCAAAGGGGTGTCCAGGCGCTGTACGCATACCGCTGTGGAACCCTTCCTGGCTTTTCCCTGTGAAATGTCCACTCCTGGGCACCCCCAGGGTGAAGCCAGGCATCCCAGCGCTGTTGGGGCCGTTGTGGAGATTAAGCAAGCTATTGCCCAGAGTTGCAGAGTGGGACCCATGATTAGAATAGGCACCGAGGCGAGAATTATCAGGTCCGAGGAAATTGAGCCCAAGACCCGCCGAGGCAGGAATTGAACCCTGGTCCCGGGCCAGATCTCTGCATCAGGGTCTGCCACTCTAACCAGTGAGCCACACTTCTCCACTGTAGGTCTCTTGAAGTACTGAAAACCCACCCGAATTCTCAGTGGTTCAACATACAAGTTGAACCGTCTCAGGAGCAAGTATTGATATTTGTAGGACTCTAATGCGATTGGGCTTGGGTTAAAAGAGGAATGGCCCATCCTGACCAATTTCATCCAATTGGAAAGGAATGAGTTGATCCAACTGAATAGGTCACCTTTGAACCACACTTGAGTTTCAAGGACATGAAAGAGCCAAAGATTTTCAATTTATCTGCTGATAAATTGAGAAGTTTGAGGAAGCAGGCCTCGCCCGTCTCCAAAATGCAGCAGATGTTGCCCAGGAGATATCACTGTTTCTGAGCTTCATCCCTTGCAGAGCCATACTCGTAAGGGGTAAAATATTATCCCTAATGATACGGGAGAACCGCTGTTCAGGTGCCCATTTCTTTCTCACTTTGCACAGGTGCAGGAGGTTTGTGACTGGTCTGTAATCCAAGTGTTTTAGGGTCTGTGTGTGTTTTGGAAGTAACCATGTGACTGACCTGTTTTCAGTGAGACTGGAACGATAACTTTCTTTAAAAATGCATTTATAAGTCAACACCAAATATTAATGAGATGTACATTCTTTATTATTTCGAAGATTTGGGGACAAAGCTGGCATTAGTCAAGTGAAAGGGGAGGCGTACATTGTTAAATTAGAGCACCTGACTTCAATATGCCCACCACACTGTGACATATTTCCCTTTTCACAATGAAGGTATGGCCCAGCGGTCCAAGTGGACAATGTGAATCTATGCACTGGTTATGATGCCTGACTTTTCATCCTTCGACTGTATGGAATATAATTTCTTCCTGGCCTTCTTGTCAAGACACGAAAAGATGGAAACCACAGCTGTGGTAGCAGGCAAACCAGTCATGGCATCTGTGCCGGTCTCAAAACAAGTGGGTTATTATGCTAATATTGTTGCAATTTCACTAGGATGCAGGTTGGATTCTTGCCTGGCTATCCATTTGGGCGATGATAATTGGCTTGAGAGTGAACGCTTTGGATTCTATGAAGTCTTTGAAGTAAAAGGGAGGTATAATTCATGTGTGTAGTTTAAACAAAACATACCAATGGGCATGGCAACCTTTAGTTTTTGTGGAAAGCCTAGATGATGGACAATGAGTAGATGAGCTTTCACGGTGTAGAAAGAACTTCTGACCTGGTTCACTTAGAACAAAGTTAGTCTAGGAAGGTTACTTAGATGCCAAGTTCTCTGGCTCAAGGAGGATGTAGTGGTGATGGACAATGTCAAAAGCGGAATCAGCCAGGTGCAGCTGTAGAAATAAAGCAACTACATTTCTGGCCACAAGGGTCTTCAGGTCACTGCATGTAGCTGGTTGGTCTGGTAGATTGAGGTTGAACGTAATGATGTAATAGCTCTTGAGGTCAGAAGGATAGTTGCTTCATCGTAGAGGATTGTTGTCAAGTTCATGTTGGGATGGAGGTAGTTGGTGAGAGTAGGATTAGTAGGAGTAGGATTTAAGCCAGATAAGGGGCTGACAGCGAAGGGGCTGAGAAACGTACCTTGACCAGTTCACAAAACATATAACATTAAGACCAACTTTGTTTGTGTCAGCTCTAAATCCGATACTCTTAAGTCTAAGGCCTATTCTGATTCCACAAGCTAATTGCAAAATATACCTTTGACTTGTGCATAACATTTCTGTCTGCCAGTTCTGCTGGATGCAGAGTTGAGAAGAACTTGTGTAAGCTGTGTGTCCAACTGGGACTCCTGAGAATTCCTCTTGGTATCAGAGGGAAAGGGTTACAGGCCTTCTCTTTGCTCCTAGCTGTTTTGTTATTCTAATCATATGTCATATATATATATGCATAGCGCAATACTTCTACAGATGGGCTGGGTGCAACTGGGTTATTCCTACAAATCTCCTCAATGCTCAGTACTTCTTAGTTCTTTTATGACCAAGCTATATAGGACTCATTTCTTCTCAAGACAGCTTTGCATAATGTTTTCCTAAAACCACAAGGGCACTGGCATTGCCCGCCCAGAGGCAGAAGTGAGAGACATGATAAAAAAATCTCAAAAACAGTGCAGTTCCTTCTCTCTGTAATTTCCAGTAAGTTCATTCTCTCTGTAATTTCCAGTAAGTTCTTTCTCTCTGTAATTTCCAATAAGTAGCTCGCTGTACCTTTACAGTCAACCGTAGATAGTCTCAGTGGCGGGTGGCACGGATCGGGAGCAGGGCGGTTGTGAAGAAAAAAAACAAATAGACTTACCTATTCACGGCTGCGTCTCTCCTCCTCTTCTCTTCCCGACGAGTCCCGGAACGGAAGCAGAAAGCACACAAGCTCCCCTAAGCCAATCACAATGCTGCTCTCACCATGACAGCAGCATCGTGATTGGTCTGAGCACCATGGATCAACGCTCAGACGTGGACTATGAGCCTGTGCATGTTCTCCACCCAGGCTATAATACAGCCTGGTGAAGAACATGCAAAGTGTGCATGACTGTTTTGCCGGCCCAAGATGGCCAGCCAAACCGTCATGCGCACCTAGAAAGTGCCCCAACCACTCCTCCCACTGCTCTATGAGTAGCCCAGCCCACAACACTGCCCCAGCAGGGAAAAATAAAATGATAATAACATTGTATAATTATCATTTTATTTTTCCCTTTTTGCACTGCTGAAAAGCAGTGGGCGACGCTCCTCCGCCTTAGCGGAGGAGCCGCCGCTGTATAGTCTTTCTAATCTAATTAAAAAGAAAAGAGCAAAGGGAGTGTTGAAAGCAAACATCGGCCCTAAAACTCAACCTATTACAGTGATAAAAGAACACATCTATTTCCTTAATGGACAAGAACATTACTTCATCACAGTTGCAATTGTAAACACTTTTAACTATTCTGCATCCACGTGTGTCAATTACTTTATGAAATAAAGCAACCAGAATATTGTGGCAATAGAAAAACGACCAAATTATGAGTCAAGGGAGAGCAAATTATGGAACATTTTAGGTGGTGCGGAAAATTCTGGGGCATTGTTATCTAGCTATTTAGACATCATAGCAAGCATAGGCATGGAGACAAAATGAATAACAATACAGAGGTTACGTAGTGAAAAACATTATGCACATTCAGCAAATGGTATTCAAAAGGTTAATAATATTGTCTTTCATGGAAGCATTCAAATGCCTTTTTTAGACAGTTCTTCTACCTCGCAAAGTAAATGAGTTTGTGTAAAATATGTACACGGTGTCACACTCAGAGAAATACAATATTACTTGGAAATACACTTTCGAATTAAAGGCATACTACTTTTATTCTGGGCAACTCAGCCTCGTTTTTAAACTGCCTCCTGCAGCCAGGTGTTGGCTTGTTTCAGTTTTCGCTGCTTGATAATTTTGAGAGCCTCATTTCCCAAAAATTACACAGTATTTCAAATGTAATAGTTAAGTGTTTGATTAGGATGCAATTTAATATTCAAGACAGCAGATATTGAGAGAAGGTGCAAAATATTTGACATTCTTCCAGATTTCGGAGGCCTTCTCAAATAGCCACTTTTTACACACCAAGTCCTGTTCCAATTATATTTAGATGTAAAGGGGTCGAGTTTCTGCTGTAGACCAAAGATTTTTTTCCAATCCATCCATTGAAAATATTTACATGATCTGAGTAAAATTCAAACTTCTCATCTCTGAATAGAGCAATCAGTGAAAAGTATTGCATTGCATGTGCAGCATTTTATTAACTTTCGATTTGTTTGAGCTAGATACACTTTTATTTTGGAAATATGCAAATTATGCAGTAGATAATGAATTGTGAGGCAAAGCCATAATTATGAAGAAAACACGTTTGCCTTGGGCTCCTAGAACTTCACTAGCCCTTGAAATAGAATAGTAGAAAGAAGACAACTCATCTCCACTGAGCTGAGCCTTAGTCTGATTGGAGCATCTCTTCACTGTCCCAGTGGCAGTCAAGAGACAAGCACCTTAACCAGTGTTCCTCCAACAATGATTTAAAGAAAATGTATTCTTGAACCAAAGAAGGAATAAAAAATAAAAAAATGGTAAAACTAATTATTTTTATCAGAACTATCCATCGATGTTCATCACTAATGTCTCCCACTAAATGCTCACTCTTTTCTGGCTTTGGGCAGAGAGATGTAACATGTCATGTTTTGGACTGTATGCAAATTCGAGGGCAAAATGGAAAAAGTGTGATGGTTTAAGACAGGGTTCTCCGAAGTCGGTCCTTGAGGGCCGGATCCATGCCAGACTTTTAGCATATCCCCATTTAGATCAATGTAGTTATCTTAAAAATCTGGCATGGATCCGGCCCTCCAGGGCCAACTTTGGAGAACCTTGGTGTAAGGGACAAGAATGAAATATTCTGAAACGTGGTCCTGTAACCACATCAAGAAATCAGGACTCTATGTTTTTTTTCTGTTGTTCTATATCACCCAAAACCATGGTGTATGTAAATCCAGCTTTGAATATATCAATGCTGGGCAGAGAAATCACGCGCTGACAACAGTGGCTGAGAACAATGACACACAAGGCTCTATTGCAAGGAGTAAACAATATTTATCACACTCAATAAATTTCGATACCCAAGGGTTTATGATATACAAGGGCAATATATTGCCAATTTAAAGTGAAGCGCTACAAAATCCTGAATTGCATGCAAGTTATGGTGCTCTCTTTTCCAGAATCCTCATGACCAGTACCAGTATTTACTGGGCATTTTGCCCCACTGTGTGTCCAAAAGCCTTTATTTGGTTTTTCACAACCATAAAGCACACTATAAAATAAATAAAAGCAATCGAATTAAAAACAATGTTTCCAAAAGAGTAATTCGTTATTAAAATTTTACAATGTTTAAATGATTTGCAGTCCTTTTTTTGACCTTTTTCGCTTATGTAATGTCCGCTTTTTGGAGGAGGTTGCCGATCAATGTGAGGAACTTTACCCCGCGGCATATTAAAATATTTGATGTGCCCCCATCCAACAAGTTACAGCCTGCCTGCAGGTACGGATGTTTAATTCATTTAAAATCAATTTTAAGAGCTTCCTTCTTGCATCTTTGACTATTGGGCAGACGCACATCAAGTGGCATATGGATTCTTTGTGATATCCACATAGGCGACAGTTTCCGTCTTGATGTTTGCCTTTCCAGGTTGGTCGCAAGTCCTTGGTCTCATGATCTCCCAGTCGGTACAGCATAAACTTCATTTTTAGAGTAAGTCGGAAGTGTGCTGCTAAATATGCTTGCGGTTTGAGTTTTGAGTATGAATTTATTCCCGACCAGGCATGTCGACGCTTAACTAATGTTTTTTTGTCTTCCAAAAAGGACAGTTTCCTTGCATTGGCATTACATGCTCTATTAAATGCTATTCTTTCCACCTTACTGTCCCATACCTCTTGGATTTCTAGTTCTGCCAAGGCTGATCTCAGGTAATCGCCCCATGTATTCGGTGAATCTTGATCGAACTGGGCCTTTATTTCTGTCCACCATAAGTTGTTCAAGGATCCGGGTTCCGAGGAGCGAAATTTCCAACACAATTTCACAAAGATGGATTTTCTTTGGTATTCCTGGTTTTGAAGACCGAATTCCAAGCGGATCTGTGCTGTTGACAGTGCTTTAGGAAGATTAAAGACTACTTTGTACACCTTAGTCTGGAGGTCGTTTAAAACACCAGTTTCCCGACCATGCCATATTTCTAGGCCATATGCCAGTGCAGGGAGTAATTGTGCTGCCATTACTTTCAGGAGGTGGCGATAGGAAGGGCAGCACAGTTTCTTTTGCAGTTGTTTATATGCAAAAATTAATGATTGGGCTTTTGCTTTTATTTCTCTTTTCTGATCAGTGAAAGACATTCCTCGGCCCAGCTTGATGCCCAGGTATTTATATGAGCTGGTTTCCTCTATTTGTTCGCCCTTTGCGTACCATTTATATTTACCAGGCCTTAGGCCGGCTAGACACACCACCTTTGTTTTCTTCTTATTTAATTCCAGCCCTTGCAGGTCGAAGTAGTCTATCAGATTATTAATAACTCTTTGCAACCCAATTGGGGTTTGGCTCATGACCACTATATCATCCGCGTATTGCAGGAACTCTATTGGCTCATTTGCCAATTTAGGTGGGTGGCCATTTGCTTTTGATAGATGGATGTTTAGGTCGGCAAGATACAGATTAAATAGGCTTGGTGCCAAGACGCAGCCCTGTTTCAGTCCGTTATTTGTGTTTATCTTAGATGAAACTCTACTGCCATCTCCGAGCTTCACCCTACGCCAGGTTTCACTGTGTAGGGCTACTATGATGTCGATTAGTTTTGGTGGTAATCCCCAAGCTTCCAATTTTACCCAGAGGGCATTTTGCCCCACTGGATTTCAGTAGGTTTGCTTTGCTAAAATTTATCAAGGGGGAAAATTCAAAGGAACGTCCTTTATTGCATCTGGTATTTACTGAGTGCAATAAACAATGCACCACTTGTAATTGCGAACCTTGCACAACAGCTATTTGTGGAGGGATTCTTAAATTATGGAGGCCGAGGAGTGTCGCCCCATTCGTCAGTCAAAGAAAAATAAAATGATAAAACATAATTTTATTTTTCTGTGACTGCCTTACACATGCAACGTGTAGTGCGGAGGGCGGGGCTGTAAGGAGTGGTGGGCACTTAGAAGTGCGCATGTATGTTTGGCCGAACATCCTAGGCCGGCCAAACATACATCCGCATTTCTATTTCTCCAACCCGGCTGTGGTCACAGCCAAATTGGAGAAACGTCGCAGGCTCCCAGAGACTGTCTGAGCTTGCAGAGCAGGCCGCTCAGACCAATCCTGGCGCTGCTCTCATAGTGAGAGCAGTCTCTGGATTGGGTAGAGAGCCTGCTTTCCCAGAGACTGCTGGGAAAGCCCCGAGGTGGAAGTCCGAGGCAGCGGCTGCGGTAGCGGTAGCGGTAGCAGAAGAAAAGGTAAGTTTTTAAAAATTACTATTTTCCCCTCTTGCCTCCCCCACCTCGCCTGTCCCTCGCCTCCCCACTTTCCATTTATGGTGGCTGCTACTGCCCTCGTAATCAGGGCCATAGACTAATCGAAAGCAAACACGCACTTTGAGGCAGCTAAGGCAGAGACGAGCATAAGCTGGTGAGGGAAGAAGCTCTCACTGGGGAGCCAAAACCTCAATAGGTCAACTGGGAGTACCTTGACACTGAGGCAGGTTCAGCTCAGGAATCAGGAGTACACTGGC
The DNA here is from genome assembly GCA_963921515.1 of Calotriton arnoldi. Taxonomy (NCBI): domain Eukaryota; kingdom Metazoa; phylum Chordata; class Amphibia; order Caudata; family Salamandridae; genus Calotriton; species Calotriton arnoldi. The sequence continues at coordinate 884,312 of CAWUFW010002920.1, forward strand.
ACTGGGCCAAGTGGAGCACAGCGATCAAGAATACACTGGCACTGGGGGGACTTGCAACACAGTGACACTTGGACTAGAAGAGATCATTTTGCAATAAAAGAATATGCATGTTGGATAGGAAAGACAGGTATGTCGGGACTCGGAAAAAACATGTATCAGGGAGTCAATAAGATTGCGACAGAAGATGCACATCTATGGCCCAGGAACTTACCAACACCGGATCAAGGGAGCACTTAGGGCCAGATTACGATGTCAGGCTATCACGCCAGTCATGAGACCGCCCGACAGACAGGCAGCAGCCTGACCGCCCAATTTCGATGCGATCGTCAGGCTGGCGGTAGCAAGTGCTGCTTTACACAGGGGCTTGTGCTGCTGCCCAGGAAAAGGGCCACAGCACAAGGCGCCGTATAGAGGAGCACTTCCTGCGCCTCCATGCACAGTGTGCCATGCACCAGGGGAAGCATGGCACATGGTACATGGAGGTGCATGGGGATACTAGATGTACCCCCTGGCCATGATGGAAGGGCCCCCAAAATCCGTTTCTGACAGCCTTTTCATGGCAGTCTTTTCAACATCAAAACGCTGTCGGAAAGGGATATCTTAATCTCAATGGTGGTGCCTGCCTCTGCACCACCTCCATTTGGGATTGCGATCCTGACCACCGCCCCGACGGGATCACTAATTCTGTCGGAGACGGCGGTCTTCCCCCCGACTACTGTGCATCCAACCGCTGGCATTGTAATCCGGCAGTCAGACCGAAGGGCTATCAGTCAGTCGGACCACCACCGACGGTATGTTGGTGGCGGTCCGACCGACATCGTAATCGGGCCCTTAGAGTGGGACACACTAGGTCTGAGTCAGGAAATACAGATACACTGCTACAAAACAACTCTTTCACTGCTGCTGGAAATCACGATCCACTCGTGGTCACATTTGAGTCTTCTGTAAAAGCTCATAAAGCCCGATACTTTTAGGGATCCTTGTTTTACGAAAATCCACAATCAGAAGAAACAACAAGGGCTAGACATACCATAATTGGTAGACCGTGACCTACACACCGCAACTGAAACGCAGACTCACTGATTACGCAGATTGACTAATAACCATCATACGAGCTAGGCAAAGGGCCACAAGATCCAGAACAATGACTGTCTCACTCTATAGAGGTGTCATTTCTGCTGGATGATATATGGGCCACTCTTTTTACTGGACCACTAGGCAATGACTTCAAGGAAATTCATCTCCCTACTGAGATCCAATGAAGAACTTGAAAGACCAGTGAAATATAGAACCGAGGGTGCAGATGCTGAAGCAGTCTTGTGAGTCGAGTTCTGAGTCACCAAGAGTCTGAACAGGAGATAACGAGGAGTCCCAGGTAGAGATACAGCTCTTCATATCACCACTTCCATGGTTGCCTGTCCTAGAAGGAAAAATCCCAGATTCCTACCTGGTTAAGTGACTTGTGCTCCCAGCAGTTAGGGTGAAACAGGCATCACCTTGAGATGGTGTTTTACCAGAAAAAGAAAATAGACTAAAGGTAAGAAGGTGTGCTCGCCTCAGGGGCGGGACTTGATCTGATATGTGTGTACAATTAATCAGTGACTGGGAGATACTGTTGGAGAATGACGCGACACAACTGTATGACCCCATTCTAGGCACATTGTTCAGAGCAAATAAAGGTGATACAACATATAAATGGATGAGAACAATAAAGGATATTCACAATGGTTCACAGACAACATAGAAAGTAAAAAAACACTGTCCTACATGTTTAAATGATTCAGGTCTATTAAATGAAGATATAGCAGAGAACACACACTTGTGCAAAGGTTTATGGAGCTTACCTGCCTAAATATCCCTCACCGGCGATTGTACTCTTGAATATCGAGTACAAGAACATCATGGCATATTAATATTATGGATAAAAATAGAAGAACAAAATATCAAAAGGTAAGTACACAGAGGGAAATATAGTTGAAATATTCTTAACTGCAAGTCTATCTATCTTAAATACACAGTGGTGGCTGGTGACATTTGAAAATGGTGAGGCGTAAATACTGCACTGAGGCGAGCGAGCCCGAACTACCTACAGGGGCAAATGAAATGAAAAAAAGAGTGGGCAAATGATGCATTCTCAAGCAAATTTGAGGAAGAGGTGGCTTGGCGAACACATCTCTGGGAGTAGCCAGACAAGTCTCTTTGCACTTGCACAGATACATCACTCTCCCTGCATTCACATAGGCACACTACTCACCCTGCACTCATAGACCCATTACTCACCCTTCCCTGACACATCACTAAGCCTGCATTCACCCATCCACATCACTCATACAGGCACACTGCTCACCCTGCACTCACACAGACACCACTCACCCTTCGCTGCACTGCACTCAAAGATGCACACTGTTTCGCTCTCCCTACACTCACAAAAGTAGACTGCTGTGATGGTGTTTTCTACAGTGCTCCCACGGGATGGCTTCGCAGCGCTTCGTCGTGTGAGCATCAACACTTCCTAATTGGAGAGTTCACGGGGCGCTGCTTTGGACATGAACACAGCTGGGACCATTTGATTCGCTCTCCTTGAACAGCATCCGTTGCCTGAACTCACATCCCCAATCTGATGTGGATTTATCGTCCTTTGCTTGTTTTTTAACAATCCAGTAACATGCAGATTTATAATTTCAAAAAAATGGAATGATGCCATACAGGACAGCCATGCCAGGAAAGGCGGCCTGCGACGCTGCCACTGGCTTTGTCCCAGAAGACCTGGAGCCACTTAAACTGTGTGACCTTGGGCAAATCACTATTGCGAAAAGTATATGTTCTGATATTTAATTGCTACAAGTAGCAGATGTCGGAGCGGTTATGAAAACTACTTGGCACATTTCATTAGACTCGACATACAGAAATGCCTTCTGTCGGCCACATTACACACCAAAGAAATCCAAGTAATGTGTACCCACTACAAGTGCCAGAACACACACACCGCGCAGGAGGAAGTGTTATTTTCTGAATGACCACTTCATGACGTCCTCTCTGGCTTCTAGTATATACTGTACACAATTGACTAAACAAATCACTGCTGCCTGCAGCTAATTAGGTGGCACCGCGTGAGATTTAGGATGATAAACCCTACACACGTTGATCTGTTTTAAATGCTGCTCTACTTGCTACTTTTTAGCCCGCATTTAATATTTTGGTCGCTGACATCTGACGAACTGAAGTGACCTTGACAGCATATCCCGAATAACTGCCCTAAACTCACTAAAATAATTCCCTGCAACCTTTTCAAATAGAAATCTTTCCGTGTACAGTTATACAAACACAAAAACTGGTCGAGTACACCTAATCATTTGGATATTCACCCTCTGCTCGGGGGGGTTGCCCCCATTTTCACTGAGCTCAGTTGGTACGCAGGAGTAAACAATGGCCAGCAAGACACGCCATACATGTGTAGTTACACTACAGAGGTTTACGAGGCAGACTATTTTTCACATCTTTAAAATTCATTATGCTGCTAAGCCATTAGCAGATGCCCAGCGCTTTTCAAGTTCTGCTGACAACTTTCAAAAGGCGGCCTCAGGACAGTCACATCAGCCAGCACTCTTCCTCCCACAGTGAGCTCACAGCCCCAGAACCGCTCACTGAGTCCTCGGGGCTTTAAGTGCAGAAGACATCAGTCGCGGTTCGCGCTCGCAATACTCGCGGGGGTCGCGCGGGGGTGGGGGCCGGGGGGGGTTTAAAAATAAAGTAAAAAAACCTTAAACTTACCTGACCGGGCGGGTCCGCGCCGCCTCTGCTGTCTGCTCCTGGGCCGGGGTCCGGTGCGTTGGCGCCTTCAACGTCTTCTGCGTGAGTGGCTGGCAACCCCTCTCAGCCAATCCTGGTGCTGCTCCAGCAGCGCCAGGATTGGTTGAGGGCAGGATACTCCTGCCCATTAGGAGACCGGGGCTGCGCATGAAGCAACCCTCGCTCTCCTAAGGGGAAGGCTAGTGCGCATGTTCGGGCTGGTCGTAAAATGACCAGCCCAAAACGAACATGCGCACTATTGCGCTGTCACTCAACCCTGAGAGTGCTGCCGCAGCCCCACCCCTTCAGCGTCCCTGTTCTACTTCTGACGCTAATTCCAATCAGGAGTCCTGATTGCTGCAATTAGCGTCAGAAGTAGAACGATTTCTAAATGGGGCCGTGGCATTAGTGGGGCAACGCCCCCAATGGACGCACCGCCACTGTAAATACATATATATATCACTAAGGTACATATATGTGGAGTTAGATATAGAAATTCAATGCATACTTACTTTTCGATATTTTGTCCTTAGATATTTTGCCCACAATAATAATATCCAATGATATCCTAGACTCGATATTCAGGAGCTACAACCCCGCCGGCTACAGTAGGAGCTGGACTCGAGTAGTCTCAGACTCCAGGAGCATCAATTCATGGTGTTACCTTGTGCACTTTCAAGATGAACTTGTTGTTATGACCCAGCTAAATCCAAGCAGAAATTATTCCCTGCCTCCACCCACAAGGCTATCAGACTAAGGGCCTGATAACGAGTTTGGCGGTCCACGGGACTGGCAATATCGCGGTGGAGGTGCAGTTGTGGTCGCAGACCGTCGCACCAGCGGTCCGACTGCCATATTAAAAGTACAGCAGTCGGACTTCCAGAGAACTGCTGCAACCACCAGAGATACGCGATCCCTGGCGGTGGTGCAGTGGTCTGAGGCCACAATATGCTTAGTGGTGCTGCTGCGGTACTGCCAAGCATATTACGAGTTTCCTCAGTGCCCTCCTTTTCATGGGGGTGAGCTGCCCATGAAAAGAGTGGCGGTGAGGAGACTTAGGGGCCCTACAGGGCCCCCTGTTGCCTTGGAGCATGGGGGTGCATGCAGGGGGGCACATTTTGTGCCCCCCTGCCCTTCTGCACACCCAGATCCAGCACGGCATGGACTTTGCAGTCCATGCCGTGCTGGAACGCGCTGTGGCTGTCCCTGGGCACTGCCTTTTTAAGGATCTCCTATGTGCCTTTGAAAGGCAGCGCCGTGGGCCAGCCACCCCAGGACCGCCCTCCAGGATTACAACTTGTAATCCGGCGGGCAGGCAACGGTGGAGTTTGGCAGTGTGGGAGCGAGGTGGTGGCGTGCTGCTGCACTCCCACACCGCCAAACTCATAATCAGGCCCTAAATATTTAGGAAAGGGTTTCATATGCAGAAATCAGAAACCTCATTGAGTTCATCATTAGGTTCTTGCTTTCGCTGCTTTTTAGGCTGCAGAGATATTGTCACCACAACCAAATCTTGCAAAGTTGATCGCTGTACATCACTACAACCCCTATCTCACCCCAGCGAAGTGAAAGCTGGGGGACCACTTGATAAGGTCTGTGAGATAACAGAAAGGCTTTGAAACGATTAGCTTCAGAGCTATCATATCAGATCATCTACACACTGCAAGTGGTTTTAACTGTTACTCTTTCTGAGAATCTGACCCACCTATCTAAATAGAATCCTCCTGGCGGCTCGTCCTCAACGAGCCCTGGGAGCTGCATGAGTCTCAATGTGGGGTGTTTAATGGGCCTTGGCAGTTCATTCTCCCACAGCTCTCACGTGAATTCTGCAGTTATTTTCTTGCCTCTCATATCCTTTCATCTGAGACTGTGCCTGCTCTGCAGAGCAAGGCCAGATGAATGCAATAACCCTCCTGCTGGCAGAGTGCCAATATCAACATGACAGGAGTCTTAGTAAAGTTTAAAAGGTCATCTTCAGCACTGCCATTATTACATAGTCACATGGGTCCCAATATTCACCAGCTCCAAAGGCATCTCTGTATGACCACGGGCACTTTTACAGCCTATCAAGAAACCCTCTTAACTTTAGAACAAGGACTCGGCTGCTACCTAGATACTCACCGGTTCAGAGGGTCCCGTAAAGACTAATTAAATGTATTTCTGTCTTTTACATGTATACCACACTTTTTTTAAATCTAATAATGATTATAAATCATGCGATTAATTGTATGGTACTCGGCAGCCTATGTGGCCTGGTACGTGCTATGTACTAAATTTGTATGGAATACCTTTAATACATAAATATGAAATAAATACGTGTAATAAATAAGTATAGATAAATATAAATGATGACAATTTCCTAATCCAGGAAACACATTAGCAGGTATAGTTTTTCCTATATGTGAAACATCACCGCCATGTTTCCAAGGTCCATGTGTGACTAGTTAGTCCAATCCCAATTTACAAGAATTCTGGAACTTGTAGTCTGGGTTTTATATTGGGTTAAATAAGACTACAAGTCCCAGAATTCCAAGAAAAAAAAATAGCATTGACCTAACTTGTCCTGCATGGACCTGGGAAACTAGGCAGATGGTGAAAGCATGCTGGAGGATCTTTTCCATCCATAGGCAAGGACGTACAGAACTTCAGCCACCTGTCAGTACTACAAAACCATCACACTTGTATGGAGGATATCAGTGGTCATGGCTAAACCATAGAAAAGAATTGAAGAATACATACGGATTACTGCATCTGCATTTTGTTGACAGGCGCAGTTCTAACTAAAATATAATTGGTGGACCTGCACCCGTATTTAGCTTCACTGGGTCCTCCTGAAGCAGTTGCTGTTACTACTCAATTAAAAAACAAGTATTTATATGTTTTTTTTATTTTTATATTACAACTCAGATGCAATATATTTTTTGGGGAAAGAAACAGCAAGCACCCATGTTTAGTTAATTAATTTCGGGCAACAGTTATTAAAACAAGCATTGGCAAAGCCAATGTCTCACCTATGCAAGGCTATAGGCTTTGTCAGTGTGTTTTAGCCATGTTGTATACCAGCGTGGCTGCTGTTCAGCATGGGTTAAAGTTAGTGGCATAGAGGAGAGTGGTGTGGAGTGTCATAGAGTGGAATGAGAAAGAGTGTTGTATATTGGACTGGCATAGAGTGGAGTCACGTAAAGTGGCATACAGTGGAGTGGCGTAGGAGTAGAGTGGACTGGTGTAGTGTGCATTAGGGTAGAGTGTTGCAGAGTATAGTAGCATAGAGTGCAGTGGTGTAGAGTGTAGCGGCACAGAATTCAGCAGTGTACAATGCAGCGTCGTAGATAAGAGTGTTGCATAGTAGAGTGCAGTGGCGCAGAGTGGAGTAGTGCAGAGTAGAGCGAAGTACAGTGGCGTTGAGTGTAGTAATTCAGAGTAGAGTGTCATAGAGTGCAGTGGTGTAGAGTGGTGTAGAGTGGCGCAGAGTAGTGCAGAGTGGCGTAGAGTGGTGCAGGGTAGAGTATTGTGCCGCAGAGTGCAATGGCATAGAGTTCAGTGGTGCAGAGTGGAGTGCTGCAGAGTGCAGTGGCATAGAGTGATGCAAAGTAGAGTGGCATAGAGTGCATTGACATAGAATACAGTAGTGCAGAGTGGAGTGGAGTAGAGTTCAGTGGCAAAGAGTGCAGTGTTGCACAGTTGGATGTCGTAGATGCAGGGGTGTAGAGTGGCATAGGGGAGACTGGTGCAGAGTGCAGTGGCATAGAGTACAGTGGTGCAGAGTAGAGTGCAGTGGCATAGAGTGCAGTGGTATAGAGCAGAGTGGTGCAGAGTAAAATAGTGGTGTGGCGCACAGTAGAGTGCAGTGATGTAAAGTGTTGCAGAGTATAGCGGCGTAGAGTGCAGTGGCATAGAATTCAGTGGTGTGCGATGCAGTGTAATAGAATGCAGTGCCTTAGATTAGAGTGGTGCATAGCAGAGTGCAGTGGTGCAGTGGTGCAGAGTGCAGTGGCTTAGAATACTGTGACACAGAGTGCAGTGATGCACAGTGCAGTGGAATAGAGTGCAGTGGTGCAGAGTGTAGTGGTATAGAGTGCAGTGGCATGGAGTTCAGTGGGTGGTGTAGAGTAGTCCAGTGGCATAGAGTGCTGCAGAATGTATTAGTGTAGAGAAGAGTAGAGAGACGTAGAGTGCAGTATTGCAGAGTGGCGTAGAGTGCAGTGGCGTAGAGTGAAGTGTTGCAGTGTGCAGTGGCATAGAGTGCAGTAGAGTCGATTGTTTTAGAGTACAGTGAAGTGGTGTAGAGTGGAGTGGTGCAGGGTAGAGTGAAGTGGCGTGGAGTGGTTCATTGTAGTGTGCAGTGGCATAGAGTAAAGTGGTGTAGAGCATAGTGGCATAGAGTAATGGCATAAAGTGGTGTAGAGTGCAGTGGCATAGAGTGCAGTGGTGCTGAGTAGTGGCGTACTGTGGATTTTCATTGAGTGCAGGTGTGTAGAGTGGAGTGGTACAGAGTAGAGTGCATTGGTGTAGAGTGTATTGGCATAGAGTGCAGTGGCGTAGAGTGCAGTGTTGCGGAGTAGTGTAGAGTGGAGTGGCATAGAGTAGAGTGGCCTAGGATGGAGTGGTGTAGAGTAGATTGGCATAGAATACATTGGTATAGAGTAGAGTGGTGCAGGGTAGAGTAGAGAGGCATAGAGTGAAGTAGTGTAGAGTGGAGTGCTGCGGAGTGGAGTAGAGTGCAGTGGAATAGAGTGCAGTGGCTTGGTGTAAAGTGGAGTGGTGCAGAGTAGAGTGTCATATGCATGGTGTGGTAGCTCACTGCCATTACAGACAACACATTTTCAATTGAAAAGACCATTACATTTGCACAGATATTCAGTTTTATTAATAAAACTATAGAGTGCACAAACGATAATGTGTGGAAATGGCATCACCTAGTGTATTGATTTGTTTTGATCATTTTAAAGTATTTATTTCCAACACACTTCAGAATTAACAAAAAATGTGCTTCATGTGTGCTGCTAATTCTGATATATTCTGAAATTATTGCACAGTTCATTTAAATGTTGTTGTGTCCTAGAAAAAACCCCTTTCTTCTACCCCCAGTATCCAGACAGATTGTCACATAAATCCTCTCACTTTGAAGTCCGAAAGAAAAGTAAACACCAAGCTTCCTCGGAAGACAGAGCCTGACATTTGACCTCTGTCTTTGAATGCACAGCAAATGTGACAAGATAAGAACAAAAATTAAAAGCCTGTTTATAGAAAGGAGCACTCGCTGAAGAATTCAAGGAGAGGTAGCGTGAAAAGGCTTTGCTCTTTGGGAGGGACGAACTGAACCTGGACAGCCTAAACCAAATAAAGACAGCAAACAGAAAGCCAGAAAAAGTGAGTTACAAATCACAAAGCCAATGGTAAGCAACAGGTGCAATGCATTCCAAGGGAAGGTTCCTGAATGTCCCCAAGATGTCTTTAGCAAACCAGACAGCATAGCTGTCTGGGAGGATTAGACCTAAAAACGTTCCATCTTGAACTTCCACATGGGCATCAATTTCTGGAAAATATGTATTTTTTGTAACAATTTTGAAACAATTTCAAAGGTGGTTCTGTGTGGGGGTTGGAAAGTTTATTACGAAAGCATAGTCTTGCATACTTCCCAAATACCAGATTACCAGTAGTTTACAGAATTTCCCACTTTTCATATGACAACACACTTGCGAAAATGTCCTTACAAGCTGACAACATTTCTTCTGACGATCGAATACTTCCTTATAATGGCTAGTTGGTGCAGAAATTGAACATGCATCTTTCTTACAAGTTAATTTTAACCAGGCCTGGAAAATCGATTTTTAAATTACGCCAGCATAATTCATGTAATTAAGGGAAATTTGCATTTTGCTTGTTACCTAAAATTCGCAGAAATATGCCACTTTGCATAATTGCACGCCATTCATGGTAAAGATTTACTATGAGCAGACGGGAACAGCAGAATGCAAGCAACTATTGTTCGAGATGCTTTTTGGTGCGAAATTCACCCCTTCGTCAAAAATTGAGGGGAGGAGGCATTTCAAGCCACAATATAGCACGAAATGACAGATTTGCATTTCACTGAATTAAGCATAATTTTGCCAACATTTAGCTCAATTATGCAAAAGAAAATTACGTGAATTTCGCACAACTAATATTAACATCTTTTTTTATCGTAATTGCGAAATTGGATTTCAAACATAGTTTTTTCGTGCAGCAACTTAAAGCATTGTGAGAGTCCCAGTTTTAATGTGTAAATCCACATGCAGAAAGCGTTGTGCACTATGGAAAGTAATCATAATATCCATGACAGGTACAGGAAGTATGTGAGGGGAAAACTTAGCAACTTCCCTATCCCTTTGTTATGAGAATCATCATCCATTTCAAGGAGAATCACGTTCAGTAGCAGGAGACGGGGATCATTTGCCAACTAGGGAGTCTGACCAGCATTCAGGAGACTTGAACGGTCCTTTTTACACTTAAGAGAACTAACACTTTCCAAGGTAGAAACTCTTTTTAGGTGTGGCTTAGAGATAGTTTTTGCACTTCATACAAATAAAAGGACTTTTTAGTTGTACTTCTTCATTCACTGATCTGTTGAACTGTTGGTCACATTTTGCTCCACTCGCTACATTCATACACCATGGGTCAAGGGGGATGCTCACTTCAACCATTCCTGTTTGTCAGATCAGTGAAGCAATTTTTCTTGTGCGCATCCAACTCAAATATAGTCCTGTTGTGTGCCAGAATTTTTATTTTTTTAACTTTTTCTGGATGTTGTACAAATTTATAACAGACTTTATAATTGCACAGTATTTTCCAATATTCAAAATTAAAAGCACAACATTTTCATTACACTATGTATATTTTTTGTGTTGTGATAAGGAACCAATGACCAGAAGCTTAATTACTAACCTAGGGGTCTGGAGCAGCGTGCTACTTGCCGCAAAGTACTTAAATTCTTCATCTGGGTAGTAAGTACTATATAAATGGATTATAGTATAATGTAGAGGGTATCTCAGTGTCTTTGCATGGGATAGCCATATATCAATTCAACCTCCGACCGTTACTCATTCAGTCGCTTATTTTTCCCGATCTGTTGGCTCACACTCACATTCACTCACTCTCCCAAGAAATCACATGTACAGATTCATCAATCAGCGATGAAGCACTTTGAGTTATAAAATGTTCAGATCTGTTGGTTTTGCCAATGCTTGTTTGGTGTAATTTTCGGTCATGTCAGTGATAGCCATTGGTAAATGGCATTCATTTTCCTGAGTTGGGAATCTGGAAAATGATACACAATGTTTTTAATCTGAGAGAAATCATATTGTGTCCAGTATTTCTGGTGCAAGATGCATACCACTTTTGCATGCATGAAAAAATGACTCGCCCAAAGGGTGCACAGGGAATGCGTGCCCATCATTTGTGCTCCGGGGGCACTCTGGTATTACAGAAAGAGCTGCAGACTCTAGAGCACCTACTAAGATGCACGGCAGCATGATGGGGGGCCATGTAACTGAGGAAACCCTTTGCCGTTTGGCATGTACTGTATTATAGACACAGGTGCAATGGCAAAGAATTTGCAAGGAGGCTCAGTGAGCTCGCTCCTCCAGTGTGAGCAGGCCTTTGTTGTAATAGAATGCGCGGTGCCAGTATGCGCCCAGTAAAGAGTGGGACAGTGCACCCTCTCCATAATACGGTCGCTTGTGCTGCGCAAACAAGACTTTCCACTGTGATGACACTGCTTGACTGTGCAAAGTGGGTTATGCTAGAGTAGTACTTATCTCGCTCGGGCCTCGCTGGCTCGGTGTACGCACACCGGTCCTAATGCTCGCTTTGGTGCAATAGGTGACTCATTTTGTAGACGAAGCAACAATACAACAAAAATATTCATCAAACGCCTAAAGGCGAGGTGAAGCATAGGAACCTACCAGGATGTTATTGCTATTCTTAGGGACATGTACGTTTTAGAAAAAGGTTTTAGATATCAAGGTAGTTACAGGGTGTCTGTGGTGCACCCCGACACCCAGTGTTGTGCCATTGACAGATCGACACTTCTGAGATACCCAGTGCTTGAAATGGAAATATAGAAGGGTAGGTACTCACCGTTCCAGAGTACATGTTTTCTGAGAAGGCACTGTCCCTTTATAAGTAAATTGGACCCCTGCTGAGAAGTACAGGTAATTTCCCTTTAAAATTAAGGAAGTGCAGGTACGTATCCATTTGAAGTGATGTGGATACCTAAGCCTAACAATAGTTAAATCGATATCAACCCATCTATTTCACACCCCTACACAACCTCAATTCTCCCACTCCTAAACTTGCCCGTTCCTGTCGCGACCAGCACCATCCTGATAGGAGAGGTCAGGGCTTTGCAATGCTGTGTGTCTGGCTCCTGCGACATGTGTTTGTTTGCTGTAAACAACATCTGATGTCTCCACCACTCATCTCACGGCTGGCTTGCACCAGTGTACTTGATCTATTTTGTAGCTCTGCTACCCTGCTGCTGCCGTCTGCCCGTCTGAGCGCCGGGGAAACAAACAATCCCAGCGCGTCTGCCTTTATGTGTGGTCTTTGACAAGTCCAGAACTCGAGTCTACAGTAACTATAATTTATATAAACATTACTCAACATTAAACCCGCAATTACAAACTAAACATTAACCTTAAACAATTACTTCCGGGTAAATATTTCACTTTAGAATAAAGAGGCAGTTATTTCCAGATGAAATAGGTCCTCCTTAAGAGTCAAACTTTGAATTCAGGGACCGTCAGCCGTAACATTAAAGGTCAGTGACCTTGTCCAGCTCGGTGGTCTGTGAAGCTGGGCAAAGGAACAGCACAGAATAATTCCCCTTTACTCTATCTACGATGGAATCCCTCTCTTGCTGGACGGTCTTCTCAAAAGTGGTTTTCCCCACACTTGCCTTCTGCTCTCTCCTCATGCTTGATATGTTCATTTTGGCCAAGGTCGTCACACTTCCTTTCCATCCATGGGTCACGCGTTCCTCACGCTCCATGTATCTCAAAGTCCTGAGTGCCCGACGTAGTACTGTTTAACTCAGACCCCATGGAGTTACCATTACTAAGGATATTGATAACTCTGGGGTGGAGTTAATGGTTAATACAGTTGGGACCCTAACGGTCGCCTTAGAAATGAGGCATTACTGGGGAACCGGTTATTCCAATCCTGATTCCCTTGGTACTTCGCCCAAGGATTTCAGCTGCTTTCAGAAGTAAAGTCTGCGGGTGAAATACACCTAGTCTGCAATGCTCTCGAAGACCTTGTCATTCGGGTGAGGCCAGTAAATCCCACTAATTTACTATTGAGACGAGAAAGCTGTTGGAACACAAACTAGAGATAGAATCTCAGTTCTACAGCAAACTCTCCGTTAACACCTAATAAATCTGAATTCAGTACCCATTAATGAAGGAATAAACAGATGCACATATATCAAGAATTGTTTCAAGTATTTCAAGTAGAGCACTAATAACAGGTCTAGAAACTCCCTTGAATTTAATATTGAAACACCGAAAGAAAGATGTAATAGTCCTTCAGCACATCCACCGTACTTATAAAACACCACAAAGAACTCAGTAACACACACAAACCTTTTTGACACTTACCACTGAACAAGGTCTCTACTAAACACATGCAGGCAAGCAAACACCAACAAGATAACACACTATCCAACAGCGGATCCTCTTTTTGATGATTGATGGCCACAAGAAAGGTACCCAAGAAAGTTATGTGGCAGTGACATAATAATGGTGGTTGGTGCTTTACATATTAGAGGTAACGTGTCCTGTGTCCAGTATACTGGTGGCTACGAGTTCTTTAACGGCTGTTGACTTTCCTTAAGTAGTAAGAAGGGAGAGTTGAATTATGCCGCAGTGGAGAACAAACAATGGCAAGTAATGTACATAATGGAGCAAGAAAAGCACATGACAGAGTGAGATAAAGAGACTGGGAGTGGAGGGTGGCAGAAGAAAGAGGCATGAGGTGGACCCAAGACTAGGTAGCCTTCGGGTATTGCAACCCTAGCAATCAGCAGCTTCAGCAGTAGGCTCCTAAAAAAGACTTTGGGCTCTGCAATTATTGGTTTTTTACAAATTAAGCAATCAATCAATAGCATGTAACATGGCCAAAGGCCAAATACCAATGTGAAGAACATGTAACCATCCTCTAAGCCTGGAGATAAATATATTTCAATATTCTCATCTAGAGGGCTTTCACTAAAGCCGATATTTGGGTGGAAAGATGCCCCACAGGTATAATTTGCTTCCATCTTCGAGGCGCTTGGCATTGATAGTGTTAGACCTGGCATCCTTGGTGTGGTTTCCCCCTTAACATTTTGCCTTCAACCCTCATGTTTTGCTGACTTCATTTTTGTTGGCCTAAGGACTCTACACACTTTAGCACTGCTAGCCAGTGCTAAAGTGCTCTCTCCTTAAAACATGGTAGAATTGGCTTATGCCCAATTGGCATATTTGATTTACTTGTAAGCCCCTAGTAAAGTGGCACTACCTGTGTCCAGGGCCTGTATATTAAATGCTACTAGTGGGCCCACAGCACTTACTGTGCCACTCACTTATGTAATCATTTAAACTTGTCTTAGGCCGGCCATTGCAGCCTGTGTGTGCAGTTTTAAACTGCCATTTCGACCTGGCAAGCTTCCTTTTTAATACATATAAGTCACTCCTAGGGTAGGCCCTAGACAGCCCAGAGGGTAGGGTGCAATGTATTGAAAAAGTTGGACATGCACTTTTAAGTTTTATATGTCCTGGTAGGAAAAAACTCTTAAATTTGCTTTTCACTACTGCAAGGCCTACCTCTACCTTAGGATAACATTGGAGTTACCTTATTACATTTGTTAAGCTGTAACTTCCAAATGGGAACAGGTAACATGTTTCATGTCTTTGGAATTGTAATGGCCAATCCTCTCTCATAGTAAAGTCTGGATATTAAATTACAATTTTGAAAATGCAACTTTTAGAAAGTTAAACAGATAAAGCTGCAAACAAGGGTTTCATGCAAAGAATATCTTTCATAAGAAATTTTTAGTATATCTTCTATAAAGTGACAACATATGGCACCACAGAAAAAAAAATCAAAGTTTACATGATTCATTCAGTAAATAAATTACAGTAACTGGGTGTATCAAAAATAATTTGATTTTATTCAAAATGCAAAAGACAGCAGTTCAAAAACAAACAATTCTCACATACATTGATAACAGAAATCAAAGATGAATCAGAGATGGAAATATACTAGTCATCAATGTATAAATACCCATTTCCACATAATCAAAAATTAAGTCGATCCTAGGCATAGGATTCAAGACTCAAAAAAGGTCTCCGTTGCAATGTGTCAGTGAGACCATCATCAGGACATAAAAAAAAAAAAAAATGTAAGTAAGTCCGTTTTTATATAGCGCAGCTACTCACCCTTACGGGTCTCAAGGTGCTGGGGGCCGTAGTGGAAATTAAGTGAGCTATTGCCCAGAGTCACACGGTGCTGAGCTGAGCTGCTGCCGGAGCCAGGGATTGAACCGTGAACCCTGTGCTCCGAAGTCAGCTGCCCTGGCCGCTGCACCACACCTCTCCATAGACATAGATGGATCTTGTGAGATTCCTCGACCCTTTGTTCGATGATTTCAAAGTCAAAACAGTATATATCGAGAGGGTCTCTTCAATGATGCACAGAAGTAGACTTAAAATCGAGATTAGATGACCTCACATGAGGAAATTGGATTTTTGTGTGTTACATGCTCTTTGCACTTTTGCCGTAGAGTTTGTCCGATGGTCCCGCTAAGCCTTCCACAGACGTTGGAAGCTTCCGTCTGTGGAATGGGGCATCACTGGCAGAATGGGGGGGACAGAGCTTGGCACATCCCTACTTACACTTGAATATGCAGGGGAGGCTGGAAATCTATGCCCTTTAAATAGAAATTTCTAAAAGCGTCTTCCTCTTCAAAGGAGGAACAAGGTATAAATATTGGACATCAGATGCCAACTCTTCAGTACACTTCTGGACCTCTGGAAACTCTGCCAGGGAGAAGGACTTCTGTGCTGCTGAAAGGATTGCCAATCTACTAGACCTCTGTCGTTCTGGACTACCTCCTTACTCAACTGCTGCCTGATTGCCATGCTGTCCTCCTGTCTGAGTCACAAGCATTTGGACCTGCACTTGAACCCAGGAATCCCAGAGTAGCTCCAAAGACTAGTCTGCTGATCACCTGTTCAGAGCCACAGGGACATAACAGGCTCCCAACTACCTGAACCAGCACCCAGATCTAGCTGGAGCAAGCTCCTGACCCCAAGTGGTGCCCCTCAAGTCATGGACCCTTGGTGTGGCCTCCGAGAGGCTGAATTGAAATTTTTGGGCTCTTAGCGATCACAAACGGGCCCATTGGTGCTGAAATCTGGTCACTCACACAGCCCGACAAAGAGAAGTGTCATCAACCCGACCCTTTGAGCTACAGCATCAACTGCTCGCGTGGAGCGCCACCACAAAGCTCCGTCACACCCGCTTGTGATAACAACAGGATTTTTGCGCTACAGCGAAGACCGTCTGCGATGCCAGGCCTGCTCTTCGTGCTACATCAATGACCGTGCGCAACGCTTCTCTGCTCCTCACGGCCACCTCCACCGCAAACTGGACTCTTTGCACTGGACTGAGAAGGTCACTTTTCAGCTTGACTAACCTGGTCCCTTTATCTGACCCATGCTCCATCGCGGTCCGCCAAAGCTTGTGAATTTCTCACTGTCTTGCACGACCAGCTAGCCCTCGAGTGGCGCTTTGGACTTTTTGGCGCTATTTTTACTTAAATCTTTAAAATTGCATATGTCTTGTTCTACTTGCGGAATGGTTTTTGTTTTGGTCTTGATTTATTAATTACATTTTGCTCTATTTTTCAAAATTGGTGTGGGATTTTTCTCACATGTGTTGTGTTTTCACTTTATTACTGTTTGAAGTGCTGCACTGACACTTTACACATTGCCTCTCAGTTAAGCCTGACTGCTCTGTGCCAAGCTACCATAGGGTAGAGCACAGGTTAATTTGGGGTTTGGTTGTGCCTCAATCTGACAAGGATAGTAGTTGCTGCTTGAGTAGGGTTTTACTTGCCCACAACCAGTAACCCAATTTCTCACAGATAGGTACTGCTTTGCATACAAATAATAGGAGGCTTGGTTGTGATTTTGGGACATGATGTTTTTTTCTGTTGGCCATCACCATGGGCTCTAATTAAGAGTTTTTGTTGTATCTTTCCTTGATACACCACCATATAATATCCAGTATCTGGTAATTGGGTAGAATTTGAGCCCAACAATCTGTCGTTTTACCTATGCTAGCCCTGTACATGAAATTTGAAAGGTGACTGGGGAAGGCCTTTTAAATCATAGACTTTAGATGGATGACCTAGATGACAGATGGTCCAAGGGCCAAATTCACCCATAATGGTTTAATGTAGTCTGTCTCAAGGGCCATGAGGTAGGAGCCAAAAAGAGAGAAAGTTGGATGTCCTGCTGGGGTAGCTGCCCGTGTGGAAAGGAGGTTGTCCATGAAGATGCGTGGGATGCAATAGCCGGAGGTAACCCAGCACTTGGCACAAGATTTAGCAAGATCCATGAATTAGTCCGTTGTCAGGAGTTCAATAGTGGCTCAAACCATGTTGCGCCAAGCCTTTGGTGACAGGTTGTTGTGTGCTTTGGGTGGAGGTAGAAATCAATGGTAGTGGCTTTTGAGGCACAGTTTGATTCTAGTGAGTTGCAAAGGTCCTGCTAACGGGTGCCATTTATGGTGGTGGACTGTGGGTGCCAGAATTCGACACTGTAGGTGCAACAGAGAGATGAAGTCTGAAAGGGTTTTTGTGAAAGGAGGGTTTAAATGAAGAAGTATTGAAATCAGCAGGAATGCGAATATGATGGTGTAATATACTGAGCCACTGACTGCTACAGATTTCCACTCTGCAGCTGGGAACTCAGAAAAACAAGAGCTGGGTATGGTGCTCTTGTAGACAATTGTGTCTTCTTCCCCAGACGTCATAGCTGTGCAGTTACACATGTGGATTTAGCATGGATTGGAATACAGCCTCATGGGAAAATTGGTTACTAGTCATAGGTTTTCTATAACAGCAGTACAAGTAGGAGTCTGTGATTAGGTCAAAGGTGTGGTAGTGTTTTTTTCTGGGTGATCTTGCATTGATCATGATGATGCAAGACAGAGAATGGTTGAGTTAGGATAGCTTGTGAGAGGTTTAGAGACCTGGTGTGAAGAGTACAGGGTGAAAAAGGTGGAGATCTAGGGGCAAGAGCTAGAATGGAGACGTTAGAGTCTTCCTCAAATGGTCGTAGGAGACATTCGACAGGGTTGAGGGAATTAGAGAAAAGGAAGGTTGAAAAAGTCTACCAGGGAAGGCAGAATGTCTTTAAGCAGGTAAACGGGTGAAAAGAAAACTAGAAGACTGCAGTATAAACAAGCATTGGTGAAGCCAATTGGTCTTATATTTAAGATCCATTAGCTTTGCCAATGTTTTTAGCCATGCTGTACAAACGGACACAAGTCTTTTTGTATCTACCAATTCGAGATGGATCCGTAAATAATTAAAAAGTATTGGAAAATCGATTTTTTTATAAGAAAATAAATAAAAGGATGAACTGATTGTGGGAGCAGTTTAGGAGGGGGTGGGGGTAAAGCCACATAGCAGGCAGGGGTTTAAGCAACACAGTGGGGGGAGGAAGAAGTAACAATTTTGAAAGTGTATGTTGAGAGGTAGGGCTGACAAGAAAGAGGGGTTGAGGGGTGTGAAGACTGAGGTAATAAGGCGTAAGAAAAAAGTAAAATGTGAGGGGGTAAAGCAGTTTGGTGTTAGAGGAGCACACATGGTACAGGATGTGGCAAGAGTGCTGGGAGAGGTATTTGGTGTGTGGGGAGGCAGAAGTAGGTGTTATTGAAGGGATATGAGGTCAGAAAAAAGAGGGTGACCCCAAGAGTGGGAAAGTGCAGGGGTGTGCATTCTGGGGAAAGGTGAGTGAGATAGACACGAAATTCCAGAAGCAGAGGGTGGGCGGTTCAAAGTAAGAGAGTGCAGGTGTATGATATGTGTCAAGGGTGCTATTCTGGGAGGCAAAAGTGCCCAACAAGATTTTTGGGTGTTAGCATGAAACTGTTGAGCACTCAAAGATATGTCACAGAGTAAGTCCAGTGCTTAGTTTGTAAAAATTGAAGTGCCAGAGCCCTTCTCAGAAGGCCACTGCAGCCTGCACCACCCATACCCTGCCAATAGCAGAACCAACATAACACCTAACCATCGCACTCCTACAAGTGTGACAATTCAGACTATTTTAGGCCACACAAAGCTATAATAATGGCATGAGAGGCTAGTATTATTAGTTTTCAATGTATATTGACTTAATAAACACGATTGTTGTGCTCATCTCAAAATCGAAAAAGACAGCGCCACCATGTGGTGGACTGTCACTTGAGCCGGTGTTCACAATTAAGTGCCGGTGTTGAGCACTGGAAACCACCGGCACAAATTATGCACTGAGTAATTTATAATTCTCCTGTGGAGAATCTGATTTGCAATGTCAGATACCCAAAATGTTATATGCATTTATTGGGATTGAGGGAGTACAAAGGGAAGCTTGCGTGGGTGAATGACCTTCATCCTCAGTTACTATGATGATGTTCACCAAGAAGAGGGTTGTGAGTAATATCAAAGGAAGAAAGAGTTGTCCACCCAGTGTGGATGCAACCTTCAAGATAAACCACAATACTACCAGAAGACTACTGAAGGCTGTGCGGTTCACCTAAGAGCATCAGTGAAACAAAAGGAAGGCATGGTTTTCCAGTTTAACGAAAGAGGTATCCAAGCTATTAGAAACCAAATTTATGAAGGATGTTGTGATGCACTGGAATTCAGAGGGGCCAACATAGGCGGGTTAGGAAGGCAAGAAGGAAGTGGGTAGAAGGGACCTAGAGGATGAGGTGCTGCCTTATGAAAGAATGCCAATGTATTTGTTTTTAATGGTTCAGGATCTTTACAGGGCAGACATTCGAGATCGAAGCCCAGAAAGAGGTGCTGCACTATAACTCACCACCCTTACTTGGACGACCAGGCTGGACAACTTGAGGGGAAAGCTTGAGTTGCATAAAATTCTTCTTCATAACGCATTTAGCTCACAAAACGGATTTGCCATTTTTTTCACGAATCCGTTCTGCTGGGCTGAATTTGCAGAATTTTGCAGTTTTTGCTTAAATATGACACAAACCAGCTTGCACCATGCAAATCTCAAATATTTTCCAAAAGGGGAAAAACAGCAGACCTGCCAACTCACATGGTGCCACCGTGTGACACACGATATCGGCTCCCATCACACGGTCACCCGGTAAGGAGCTGATTCACACGGTGGCAGGGAAAACAAGATATAAACTACTGTAAATAGTGGATTTCCAGCTCGTTGAACTGTCGTCGTTCATTAAGGGGTATGAAAACACCCCAGGACATCGGCACCAGCCTCAGCAAGCTTTTTTGTTTTTTGGGAGGTGGCTTGGGGGCAGGGTGGGGTCAAAAGTACCTCTTAGGTACTTCTCGGCACGAGGCCCCACCCCCTCCTCACCTTGTGAGATTTTTGTTAAAGTTGACAGGTATGAAACAGTCTGGTCTATTTTCCCAGATCTGCCTTTCATGAAAAGCAAAAATGTCCCGGGCCTAGCTGGGGCCACTGTGGTATGCAATACTTATATGGAAATCATGAGATGCATAGTCAATTTTGTAGGCACCATTGCATAAGCAGAGCAGGTATGGGAGTGGGTGGTTATCTGACTTCTAACAACCAATGGGGTGCAAGTGTGGTTAAGTCCATAAAACTTAATACCATTGAAACTGAAAAGCTGGAATTGTGGCAATACATGAAGGCGGCACTAACAATACAGCAAGCAGGGGTGTAATGCCGGAGAACAGAATGACGTGTGACAGAAATAATCTTCAACTAAACAAAAAAATTGAAAAACACACGCAGACGCCTACCACTAGAAGTTAACAGAGGGTGCAGATAGTATTGGATTTAAACTGTTCTTTCGCCTTGCACAGTATAAGAAATTAAGCTGCTGATAATAAGCAGGGCTTTAAATGGGCAGGTTCTGTCCGGTACTGAGTACCTGCACTTCTTTCATTTGAAAGAGAGAGTACCTGCACTTCCCAGCACTGCTGCAATACATTTAATGGGAGTGTACTGGCACTTTTCTCAGGAGCAAATACGTACTTTGAATAGAGAGCACCAGCACTTCGCATTTCCATTTAAAGGACTGGTAATAAGATGTGTGTGCCTAGTGTAGGCTTTAAACTTCTTAGAAAATGAAACAATAGTAGAAGGAAAGTATTTTCCAGGATCCGCTGTTCGCCCCATTCTTGGGAAGCCTGCCTTCTTCGCTTTCTTCTCCACTGGCGCGGGCCCAGCAGAGAACAACACTCCTCATTGAGGTTCCCGGGGGCTCCTGCGTCTCCCCCGCCAATACTCTCCGGGCCCTTGAAATCCAGGGCACGGCGGCGTGTCGGAGCAGGCTGCTGACAGCAGGAGGAGCGCCAGCTCTCTCCTGCCTCCTCCCGGGGCTGCCCTCGGTGCCCGCCTCCCGCTCCCGCTCCCCATCCCTGCGCCTGGATACACAGAGCAGCACTTCAGACCCAGGCGGCCACCGACCGCGGGAGAGACAGGGGGCAGCGCGTGCAGACAAGGTAAAAGCGACCAAACCGGCGTCGCGTCCGCACATATCGATGTCGAGTGCAGGGCTCAGACGTGGTTAACCCGTGGATAGGAATGTTGCGTATTAAGATTTCGGCCAGGTGCGCAGGAAGTGAAAGCGGATGCGGTCAGGAGGCTAAAATGATAGTCTGAGTAAATTGAGTCTGGCCAAAGCGCCTGATCTCTCTTGCCCTTCCAGTGTAAATATGTGAAATGTAATGCAATTGTAGAATTAAATATTTAAAGAAACTCTACCGGTGTGCACGATCTTGGATGGTCTCCCAGTAGTCCCCTCTCCTTAATCTACATCGCACGAGTAGTTGTGCTGCAGCTTGGTTCGCGCTGTGTGCATACCAGCACTTACATTTCTACTCTGTCATATTTCACTATGTACTTAAAATCGAGGGGAGGGGGCGAGGTTAACATAATTCCAGTGGATCCGTTAGTGGCAAATGTAGTTTTGTACATCTGAATGTGTTCTATTGGTTAAATGACATCTGTTAACGTTTTGTGACACCTTTAGATGTCAGTATCAGTTGATAATTGAGTGCTGTGGTCTCACATACGTGTGTTAGATAGGTAAACACCCTTGTGGTGTTCTAATATATTTTTGTCCAGTGCTTTAAATAGGTCGGTGCTCACAGGTACTGAGTGACTACACTTCTTTAATTTGAACGGGAGAGTATCTGCACTTTTCTGTGGGGGTGCAATAGTTTTGATGGGAGTGTGCCAGCACTTCTCAATAACACATAGGCACTCTTGGTTACTGAGTACCTACACCTTTGTATTTCCTTTTCAACCACGGTCCATTACTAAAGTGCGCTGTTGAATAAAAAACTTGTGCAAAAACAACAATTGATGGACAGAATGCAGAACAATGTCATACATTCACCCCAGTACAAAGATCTGGGCCTAAATCCATCGTTTTTGCTCACCATGCCATTCCAGTTTGGACCCAGCCATATGCAAATCAGTCTTGACCCTGCGCCCAATGGGAACAGTCCAGCCCGAACTGCCAGGCCAGGTCCTCCCTGGACTGGAAACAAGCATCCTAGGACCGGTTTCGGGCTTTCAGCCCTCATCAGCCAGGATAGCTTGACTCCAGTGGCATGGAGAGCACGGGACCCACGTCTGGGCATACCCGTCCCACTCGGGGTGACAAATGCAAAAACAACAATTGATGGACAGAATGCAGAACAATGTCATACATTCACCCCAGTACAAAGATCTGGGCCTAAATCCATCGTTTTTGCTCACCATGCCATTCCAGTGTGGACCCAGCCATATGCAAATCAGTCTTGACCCTGCGCCCAATGGGAACAGTCCAGCCCGAACTGCCAGGCCAGGTCTTCCTTGGACTGGAAACAAGCATCCCAGGACCAGTTTCGGGCTTTCAGCCCTCATCAGCCAGGATAGCTTGACTCCAGTGGCATGGAGAGCACGGGACCCACGTCTGGGCATACCCGTCCCACTCGGGGTGACAAATGCAAAAACAACAGTTGATGGACAGAATGCAGAACAATGTCATACATTCACCCCAGTACAAAGATCTGGGCCTAAATCCATCGTTTTTTTGCTCACCATGCCATTCCAGTTTGGACACAGCCATATGCAAATCAGTCTTGACACTGCGCCCAATGGGAACAGTCCAGCCCGAACTGCCAGGCCAGGTCCTCCCTGGACTGGAAACAAGCAACCTAGGACTGGTTTCGGGCTTTCAGCCCTCATCAGCCAGGATAGCTTGACTCCAGTGGCATGGAGAGCACGGGACCCACGTCTGGGCATACCCGTCCCACTCGGGGTGACAAATGCAAAAACAACAATTGATGGACAGAATGCAGAACAATGTCATACATTTACCCCAGTACAAAGATCTGGGCCTAAATCCATCGTTTTTTTGCTCACCATGCCATTCCAGTTTGGACCCAGCCTTATGCAAATCAGTCTTGACCCTGCGCCCAATGGGAACAGTCCAGCCCGAACTACCAGGCCAGGTCCTCCCTGGACTGGAAACAAGCATCCTAGGACCGGTTTCGGGCTTTCAGCCCTCATCAGCCAGGATAGCTTGACTCCAGTGGCATGGAGAGCACGGGACCCACGTCTGGGCATACCCGTCCCACTCGGGGTGACAAATGCAAAAACAACAATTGATGGACAGAATGCAGAACAATGTCCTACATTCACCCCAGTACAAAGATCTGGGCCTAAATCCATCGTTTTTTGCTCACCATGCCATTCCAGTTTGGACCCAGCCATATGCAAATCAGTCTTGACCCTGCGCCCAATGGGAACAGTCCAGCCCGAACTGCCAGGCCAGGTCCTCCCTGGACTGGAAACAAGCATCCTAGGACCGGTTTCGGGCTTTCAGCCCTCATCAGCCAGGATAGCTTGACTCCAGTGGCATGGAGAGCACGGGACCCAAGTCTGGGCATACCCGTCCCACTCGGGGTGACAAATGCAAAAACAACAATTGATGGACAGAATGCAGAACAATGTCATACATTCACCCCAGTACAAAGATCTGCCCCTAAATCCATGTTTTTTTTGCTCACCATGCCATTCCAGTTTGGACCCAGCCATATGCAAATCAGTTTTGACCCTGCGCCCAATGGGAACAGTCCAGCCTGAACTGCCAGGCCAGGTCCTCCCTGGACTGGAAACAAGCATCCTAGGACCGGTTTCGGGCTTTCAGCCCTCATCAGCCAGGATAGCTTGACTCCAGTGGCATGGAGAGCACGGGACCCACGTCTGGGCATAGCCGTCCCACTCGGGGTGACAAATGCAAAAACAACAATTGATGGACAGAATGCAGAACAATGTCATACATTCACCCCAGTACAAAGATCTAGGCCTAAATCCATCGTTTTTTTGCTCACCATGCCATTCCAGTTTGGACCCAGCCATATGCAAATCAGTCTTGACCCTGCGCCCAATGGGAACAGTCCAGCCCGAACTGCCAGGCCAGGTCCTCCCTGGACTGGAAACAAGCATCCTAGGACCGGTTTCGGGCTTTCAGCCCTCATCAGCCAGGATAGCTTGACTCCAGTGGCATGGAGAGCACGGGACCCACGTCTGGGCATACCCGTCCCACTCGGGGTGACAAATGCAAAAACAACAGTTGATGGACAGAATGCAGAACAATGTCATACATTCACCCCAGTACAAAGATCTGAGCCTAAATCCATCGTTTTTGCTCACCATGCCATTCCAGTTTGGACCCAGCCATATGCAAATCAGTCTTGACCCTGCGCCCAATGGGAACAGTCCAGCCCGAACTGCCAGGCCAGGTCCTCCCTGGACTGGAAACAAGCATCCTAGGACCGGTTTCGGGCTTTCAGCTCTCATCAGCCAGGATAGCTTGACTCCAGTGGCATGGAGAGCACGGGACCCACGTCTGGGCATACCCGTCCCACTCGGGGTGACAAATGCAAAAACAACAATTGATGGACAGAATGCAGAACAATGTCATACATTCACCCCAGTACAAAGATCTGGGCCTAAATCCATCGTTTTTTGCTCACCATGCCATTCCAGTTTGGACCCAGCCATATGCAAATCAGTCTTGACCCTGCGCCCAATGGGAACAGTCCAGCCCGAACTGCCAGGCCAGGTCTTCCTTGGACTGGAAACAAGCATCCCAGGACCAGTTTCGGGCTTTCAGCCCTCATCAGCCAGGATAGCTTGACTCCAGTGGCATGGAGAGCACGGGACCCACGTCTGGGCATACCCGTCCCACTCGGGGTGACAAATGCAAAAACAACAGTTGATGGACAGAATGCAGAACAATGTCATACATTCACCCCAGTACAAAGATCTGGGCCTAAATCCATCGTTTTTGCTCACCATGCCATTCCAGTTTGGACACAGCCATATGCAAATCAGTCTTGACACTGCGCCCAATGGGAACAGTCCAGCCCGAACTGCCAGGCCAGGTCCTCCCTGGACTGGAAACAAGCAACCTAGGACCGGTTTCGGGCTTTCAGCCCTCATCAGCCAGGATAGCTTGTCTCCAGTGGCATGGGGAGCACGGGACCCACGTCTGGGCATACCCGTCCCACTCGGGGTGACAAATGCAAAAACAACAATTGATGGACAGAATGCAGAACAATGTCATACATTTACCCCAGTACAAAGATCTGGGCCTAAATCCATCGTTTTTTTGCTCACCATGCCATTCCAGTTTGGACCCAGCCTTATGCAAATCAGTCTTGACCCTGCGCCCAATGGGAACAGTCCAGCCCGAACTACCAGGCCAGGTCCTCCCTGGACTGGAAACAAGCATCCTAGGACCGGTTTCGGGCTTTCAGCCCTCATCAGCCAGGATAGCTTGACTCCAGTGGCATGGAGAGCACGGGACCCACGTCTGGGCATACCCGTCCCACTCGGGGTGACAAATGCAAAAACAACAATTGATGGACAGAATGCAGAACAATGTCATACATTCACCCCAGTACAAAGATCTGGGCCTAAATCCATCGTTTTTTTGCTCACCATGCCAT
Organism: Calotriton arnoldi; assembly: GCA_963921515.1. Classification (NCBI taxonomy): domain Eukaryota; kingdom Metazoa; phylum Chordata; class Amphibia; order Caudata; family Salamandridae; genus Calotriton; species Calotriton arnoldi. The sequence goes on from CAWUFW010002920.1 coordinate 910,359, forward strand.
TCCAGTTTGGACCCAGCCATATGCAAATCAGTCTTGACCCTGCGCCCAATGGGAACAGTCCAGCCCGAACTGCCAGGCCAGGTCCTCCCTGGACTGGAAACAAGCATCCTAGGACCGGTTTCGGGCTTTCAGCCCTCATCAGCCAGGATAGCTTGACTCCAGTGGCATGGAGAGCACGGGACCCACGTCTGGGCATACCCGTCCCACTCGGGGTGACAAATGCAAAAACAACAATTGATGGACAGAATGCAGAACAATGTCATACATTCACCCCAGTACAAAGATCTGCCCCTAAATCCATGTTTTTTTTGCTCACCATGCCATTCCAGTTTGGACCCAGCCATATGCAAATCAGTTGTGACCCTGCGCCCAATGGGAACAGTCCAGCCTGAACTGCCAGGCCAGGTCCTCCCTGGACTGGAAACAAGCATCCTAGGACCGGTTTCGGGCTTTCAGCCCTCATCAGCCAGGATAGCTTGACTCCAGTGGCATGGAGAGCACGGGACCCACGTCTGGGCATAGCCGTCCCACTCGGGGTGACAAATGCAAAAACAACAATTGATGGACAGAATGCAGAACAATGTCATACATTCACCCCAATACAATGATCTAGGCCTAAATCCATCGTTTTTTGCTCACCATGCCATTCCAGTTTGGACCCAGCCATATGCAAATCAGTCTTGACCCTGCGCCCAATGGGAACAGTCCAGCCCGAACTGCCAGGCCAGGTCCTCCCTGGACTGGAAACAAGCATCCTAGGACCGGTTTCGGGCTTTCAGCCCTCATCAGCCAGGATAGCTTGACTCCAGTGGCATGGAGAGCACGGGACCCACGTCTGGGCATACCCGTCCCACTCGGGGTGACAAATGCAAAAACAACAGTTGATGGACAGAATGCAGAACAATGTCATACATTCACCCCAGTACAAAGATCTGAGCCTAAATCCATCGTTTTTGCTCACCATGCCATTCCAGTTTGGACCCAGCCATATGCAAATCAGTCTTGACCCTGCGCCCAATGGGAACAGTCCAGCCCGAACTGCCAGGCCAGGTCCTCCCTGGACTGGAAACAAGCATCCTAGGACCGGTTTCGGGCTTTCAGCTCTCATCAGCCAGGATAGCTTGATTCCAGTGGCATGGAGAGCACAGGACCCACGTCTGGGCATACCCGTCCCACTCGGGGTGACAAATGCAAAAACAACAATTGATGGACAGAATGCAGAACAATGTCATACATTCACCCCAGTACAAACATCTGGGCCTAAATCCATCGTTTTTTGCTCACCATGCCATTCCAGTTTGGACCCAGCCATATGCAAATCAGTCTTGACCCTGCGCCCAATGGGAACAGTCCAGCCCGAACTGCCAGGCCAGGTCCTCCCTGGACTGGAAACAAGCATCTTAGGACCGGTTTCGGGCTTTCAGCCCTCATCAGCCAGGATAGCTTGACTCCAGTGGCATGGAGAGCACGGGACCCACGTCTGGGCATACCCGTCCCACTCGGGGTACCAAATGCAAAAACAACAATTGATGGACAGAATGCAGAACAATGTCATACATTCACCCCAGTACAAAGATCTGGGCCTAAATCCATCGTTTTTTTGCTCACCATGCCATTCCAGTTTGGACCCAGCCATATGCAAATCAGTCTTGACCCTGTGCCCAATTCGAACAGTCCAGCCCGAACTGCCAGGCCAGGTCCTCCCTGGAGTGGAAACAAGCATCCTAGGACCGGTTTCGGGGTTTCAGCCCTCATCAGCCAGGATAGCTTGACTCCAGTGAATGTATGACATTGTTCTGCATTCTGTCCATCAATTGTTATTTTTGCATTTGTCACCCCGAGTGGGACGGGTATGCCCAGACGTGGGTCCCGTGCTCTCCATGCCGCTGGAGTCAAGCTATCCTGGCTGAAGAGGGTGAAACCCCGAAACCGGTCCTAGGATGCTTGTTTCCAGTCCAGGGAGGACCTGGCCTGGCAGTTCGGGCTGGACTGTTCCCATAGGGCACAGGGTCAAGGCTGATTTGCATATGGCTGGGTTCAAACTGGAATGGCATGGTGAGCAAAAAACGATGGATTTAGGCCCAGATCTCTGTACTGGGGTGAATGTATGACATTGTTCTGCATTATGTCCATCAATTGTTGTTTTTGCATTTGTCACCCCGAGTGGGACGGGTATGCCCAGACGTGGGTCCCGTGCTCTCCATGCCGCTTGAGTCAAGCTATCCTGGCTGAAGAGGGTGAAACCCGAAACCGGTCCTAGGATGCTTGTTTCCAGTCCAGGGAGGACCTGGCCTGGCAGTTCGGGCTGGACTGTTCCCATAGGGCACAGGGTCAAGGCTGATTTGCATATGGCTGAGTTCAAACTGGAATGGCATGGTGAGCAAAAAAATGATGGATTTAGGCCCAGATCTCTGTACTGGGGTGAATGTATGACATTGTTCTGCATTCTGTCCATCAATTGTTGTTTTTGCATTTGTCACCCGAGTGGGATGGGTATGCCCAGACGTGGGTCCCGTGCTCTCCATGCCGCTGGAGTCAAGCTATCCTGGCTGAAGAGGGGTGAAACCCGAAACCGGTCCTAGGATGCTTGTTTCCAGTCCAGGAGGACCTGGCCTGGCAGTTCGGGCTGGACTGTTCCCATAGGGCACAGGGTCAAGGCTGATTTGCATATGGCTGGGTTCAAACTGGAATGGCATGGTGAGCAAAAAAACGATGGATTTAGGCCCAGATCTCTGTACTGGGGTGAATGTATGGCATTGTTCTGCATTCTGTCCATCAATTGTTGTTTTTGCATTTGTCACCCCGAGTGGGACGGGTATGCCCAGACGTGGGTCCCGTGCTCTCCATGCCGCTGGAGTCAAGCTATCCTGGCTGAAGAGGGTGAAACCCGAAACCGGTCCTAGGATGCTTGTTTCCAGTCCAGGGAGGACCTGGCCTGGCAGTTCGAGCTGGACTGTTCCCATAGGGCACAGGGTCAAGGCTGATTTGCATATGGCTGGGTTCAAACTGGAATGGCATGGTGAGCAAAAAAATGATGGATTTAGGCCCAGATCTCTGTACTGGGGTGAATGTATGACATTGTTCTGCATTCTGTCCATCAATTGTTGTTTTTGCATTTGTCACCCGAGTGGGACGGGTATGCCCAGACGTGGGTCCCGTGCTCTCCATGCCGCTGGAGTCAAGCTATCCTGCCTGAAGAGGGGTGAAACCCCGAAACCGGTCCTAGGATGCTTGTTTCCAGTCCAGGGAGGACCTGGCCTGGCAGTTCGGGCTGGACTGTTCCCATAGAGCACAGGGTCAAGGCTGATTTGCATATGGCTGGGTTCAAACTGGAATGGCATGGTGAGCAAAAAAACGATGGATTTAGGCCCAGATCTCTGTACTGGGTGAATGTATGACATTGTTCTGCATTCTGTCCATCAATTGTTGTTTTTGCATTTGTCACCCCGAGTGGGACGGGTATGCCCAGACGTGGGTCCCGTGCTCTCCATGCCGCTGGAGTCAAGCTATCCTGCCTGAAGAGGGTGAAACCCCGAAACCGGTCCTAGGATGCTTGTTTCCAGTCCAGGGAGGACCTGGCCTGGCAGTTCGGGCTGGACTGTTCCCATAGGGCACAGGGTCAAGGCTGATTTGCATATGGCTGGGTTCAAACTGGAATGGCATGGTGAGCAAAAAAACGATGGATTTAGACCCAGATCTCTGTACTGGGGTGAATGTATGACATTGTTCTGCATTCTGTCCATCAATTGTTGTTTTCGAATAAAAGACTTGGCCACATGTGCAGTCGACTTGGAGTATGGAGGGTATAAGAGCCACACATCTCCCCTTGCTATGATTTACGCGCTACGACACATGCTCGTGACCCGGAACACAACAAATGGCCTGCGGTGCTCTTGGTATCTGTGTAGTAAGCCCAAAACCCGTGTGCCAGTAGCTGGATTCAGCAAGAACAATTGTCACGGTTAAAATGCAGTTTACACCAGGGAGTCTAAAATCCGAGCAGTAAATTTCATAAGTAAATAGCATTATTGCTAGTATTAATCTTTTACATCACACATAACAACAAATAGCATTGTATCTCGGTGCTCCATCGGTCTGTGTCGTACCTGATATACACAATGGTATCGCTTTTACTGACATCTGTGAGTTTAACCTGCACTTTACTAACAGGTCTCTGTAATGTGCACTGGACTCTACTGAGCTGTCTCAGCGACCAGCAATGCCATAGATGCCTTTCGTTACAAGAAATGAGTCCCTCCTTGTCAAGTTTGACACTTTCACCCGGAGCTGGCAACTTAGCAAGAAGCACTTTGCTTTCTGGGACTTGTAGTTGCAAGTATCTAATTGTACGAATGTGGTTCCATGTACAAGTATATGTTCTATTGACCAAAAAAGTAAGACTGCCTAGGGTCTCACATATGGCTGGGCAATTCGGCAACTAAGCTGGGTCTGTCTTCTCAGTGTAATTATGCATCCACTCCTGGAATCTGTGTGAGTCCCCATGATCACAGGTTTGATTCCTGCCAGATCCGTTCAGGCTGTCATTCCTCCATGTTTGATAAAAGGAGTACCAGTGAATTGGGTAATGATTAACATCTTCTATTCAGCACTGAAATGCCCTAAGCTGTGAATGCGTTCTTTACAAATGTTGTGTTATGAACATTGAAGGGTATTCATTATGTACCTATGGGTGCGTTTTCATGTTTTCCAGTGCAGGATTAGTTAGCTGGCCTTATCAGAAGATGCTGTGAGTAAAAGCCGCATTGTATGTCCGTTAGTTCATCGTTGTTTGTGTTTTTCTATATTAGTGAGCACTGTCAAGAAGTTCTGTGCCCCACCGTTGATGCAAAATTGTAGTCCTACTTCTTAGGTTTGTGGACTGTCATGGATTTTGGTGTTCAAAATTTGGGCAGTCTACAACTTGGGGAAAGCTGTTTGTCAGCAAAGTGGTGTTTTCATGCTAGTGCTACGAGGTCACACAGTTCGTAGATTTGTGCAATACAAATGATAACCGAATTTCCAGTTAAGCTGTATTTAAGCCAAAACACTGGGCCCGATTCACGGACTGCATTTTGTAGTATGTAAAGTAGTACTACAGTACTAGAGGCTGTCATATTGATTGGATTTTAACATATAACGAGCACTGTATGAATGTATTATTTTATCGTTTTATGGTTTAATGAATTATTGCAATATTACATTTTATGGTGATCAGACTTAGAATTAAATTGTTTTTATAAACAGAATAATTTTTGAAATTTTCTGTAACTTTGTTTCTTGGTAATAACATTTCTTGGAAGTGAAATTATTACAGTAGTACTGTTTACTTACTTCAAAATACAATTCACAAAGCTATGTGTGTAAATCTCCAGCTTCACCTGACCTCTCATATCTGTGGGGAGGTATCCACACATGTGGGACCTATTCACAAAGGTACATTTTACACGAGTAAATCTACATGAGAAAATTTACTTACACTTTATAGTAAATGTACTCCTTTTGGCTATTCACCATTTTGGAATGTAAATTTACTACAAAGTGTAGACTTATATGACTCCAACTCCTAAAACTAACATCATAATCCCGATGACAGAAACGCCAATCTTAAGGGATTATGGTGAGTTTCCGACTGACCAAACGACAGACTCCTTGAGCCCGTTGGAAAGCGTTGGTCGGTCCCTCTGACTGCTGCCTCTGTCCACACGCATCGTAATGCATCATTTTAACATTTTTCTCTGTGGCATTCTGTTTTAAATCCCTGGTGCTATCGTTTTCTTTTTGCTAGGAGGGTGTTGAAGTACCAGTGGTTGGCCATCACAGGTACTGCAACACACTCTCACAGAAAATAAACTAACAGCTCATTTGAAATAATGTTAAATAAATACAATTCATTTGACCATTTAACATATAGACATATGTATATATATGGTGGTGGTGCAGGGCATTCAATAAAAACTTTGCACCAACTTCTGGGTCCGCATTTGTCTGTTCCTGCTAATGGCGGTGGTGCAGGGCATTCAATAAAAACTTTGCACCAACTTCTGGGTCCGCATTCGTCTGTTCCTGCTATATGGATGGTGTACGACGAAGTGTGCTGCATATATATATATATATATTCCTTTACCAAATATCCCACGTGGCTGCCGCACTACTTCATGGCGGGTGCACCCACTTGCGAGGCAGGAACTCGTGTGCTACACAGCAACTAATACACAGAATGTGGGGCACTCGCAGGGTCAAAAAATGATTTATTAATTGCAGTTACTTCGGCATAACGCGTTTCGGCGTTCTGCCTTCCTCAGATGCCTTCCACTGCATGTAACTTGATACACTGCCAATGATTGGTTCAAATACCATATCGACCATCATGATTGGTCGATTCTCGGCCAATGAGAGGACCTAACCACCCGATGTTTACTATTCCTTACTCCTCCCTCATGCCGGCACAGCCACGCTGTCCACGGTTAAAATTGATCAATGTATGGGCTCCAATGCCCTATCTATTGTCCACCCTGATGGGCTGATGGGCTAACCTAGGAATGCGTGGCATAGTCCTCCGAGACAGGATCATAAGCAAATGTCCTTTCAATAAATTATGGGTCCTCTCAACATTAGACTGAAATAGTCTTGAAACCTCTGTATGGTGTGGGCCGTGCAGCGCAATCAAGCGACCCCTCGCCAGCCGCTGGATGTAATCCTAGAAAACAGCCGTAGGTGTCGGTCCAATGACACGGCATCCTCAAGTTTGCATTACTCGCGTCCTCATGGGTCGACGGGGAATCCCAACAGTGGCGGTGCCGGCAGCGTTCAACAATCTTCCTTTACCAAATTTCCCACATGGCTGCCGCACTCCTTCATGGCGGGTGCACCCACTCGCGAGGCAGGAACTTGCGTGCTACACAGCAACTAATTCACCCTGCGAGTGTGGGGCACTCGCAGGGTCAAAAAAGATTTATTAACCCCTTCCATGCGCACGACAGCCAAGATCCGTCGTGCGCAACGGTGCTCGTGTGCGCACGACGGCTCCCGGCCGTCATGGCACATGGCCCCGGAAATCCCTCTGGTGCAGGCACCAGAGGGATTTCTATTTCTTCCCTGTAGCCTCGGGAGCTGGGGAAGAGCTTCCCCAGCTCCTGAGGCCCCCCCCCTGTTTCAGTGAAAGGACGATCAGCGCGCATGTCGCGCTGACGTCATTTCACTGAAACCGAAACTGAAATGAGCCTTTAGGCTCATTTCAGTTTCACTTTCTACGTGCTCAGGGTGCTATCTCAGCCCCCTGAGCACGTAGAAAGACGGGAGAGGTATCATTGGAAAGGGGAGAATCTCCCCTTTCCAATGGTACCCCTCCCCAGTGGATTCCTGCCTGGGGATCCTACCCCCAGCGTTCCCTCAGGTCTCCCGATAAAAATGGTGGCTCACTTGTGTGGGAGGCCCAAGTACCCGCGACAGGCAAGGGCCCAAAACGTATTGAGGCAACATCAAAATTGCCTATCATAAAATGACCTGGTTTTGCAAGGGGGGTCACCTGGGTTTTTGGCCCCGTGCTCGGCGGCCACCTAGTGAAACCTACCAAACCCACACATTTCTGAAAACTAGACACCCAGGGAATTCCAGGGAGGTATGGCTTGCGTGGATACCCCAACGTTTTCTTACCCAGAATCCCCTGCAAACCTCAAATTTAGCTGAAAAAATCACTTTTTCCACTCATTTTTGTGTGGGAAAGTTGTGGCATCACCGGGCTGACACAAATTTCCTACCACCCAGCGTTCCCCCAGGTCTCCTGATAAAAATGGTGCCTCACTCGTGTGGGAGGCCCAAGTACCCGCGACAGGCAATGGCCCAAAACATTTTTTGATAGGCAAGTTTGATGTCGCCTCAATACGTTTTGGGCCCTTGCCTGTTGCGGGTACTTGGGCCTCCCACACGAGTGAGGCACCATTTTTATCGGGAGACCTGGGGGAACGCTGGGTGGTAGGAAATTTGTGTCAGCCCAGTATTGCCACAACTATCCCACACAAAAATGTGTGGAAAAAGTGATTTTTTCAGCTAAATTTGAGGTTTGCAGGGGATTCTGGGTAAGAAAACGTTGGGGGATCCACGCAAGCCATACCTCCCTGGAATCCCCCGGGTGTCTAGTTTTCAGAAATGTGTGGGTTTGGTAGGTTTCCCTAGGTGGCCGGCGAGCACAGGGCCAAATACCCAGGTGACCCCCCTTGCAAAACCAGGTCGTTTTGTGATAGGCAATTTTGATGTTGCCTCAATACGTTTTGGGCCCTTGCCTGTCGCGGGTACTTGGGCCTCCCACACGAGTGAGGCACCATTTTTATCAGGAGACCTGGGGGGACGCTGGGTGGTAGGAAATTTGTGTCAGGCCGGTGATGCCACAACTTTCCCACACAAAAATGTGTGGAAAAAGTGATTTTCTTCAGCTACATTAGAGGTTTGCAGGGGATTCTGGGTAAGAAAACGTTGGGGGATCCACGCAAGCCATACCTCCCTGGAATCCCCGGGGTGTCTAGTTTTCAGAAATGTGTGGGTTTGGTAGGTTTCCCTAGGTGGCCGCCGAGCACGGGGCCAAAAACCCAGGTGACCCCCCTTGCAAAACCAGGTCGTTGTGTGATAGGCAATTTTGATGTCGCCTCAATATGTTTTTGGCCCTTGCCTGTCGCGGGTACTTGGGCCTCCCACACGAGTGAGGCACCACTGTTATCGGGAGGCCTGGGGGAACGCTGGGTGGTAGGAAATTTGTGTCAGCCCGGTGATGCCACAACTTTCCCACACAAAAATGTGTGGAAAAGGTGATTTTTTCAGCTAAATTTGAGGTTTGCAGGGGATTCTGGGTAAGAAAACGTTGGGGGATCCACGCAAGCCATACCTCCCTGGAATCCCCGGGGTGTCTAGTTTTCAGAAAATTGTGGGTTTGGTAAGTTTCCCTAGATGGCCGCCGAGCACAGGGCCAAAAACCCAGGTGACCCCCTTGCAAAACCAGGTCGTTTTGTGATAGGCAATTTTGATGTCGCCTCAATACGTTTTGGGCCCTTGCCTGTCGCGGGTACTTGGGCCTCCCACACGAGTGAGGCACCATTTTTATCGGGAGACCTGGAGGAACGCTGGGTGGTAGGAAATTTGTGTCAGCCCGGTGATGCCACAACTTTCCCACACAAAAATGTGTGGGAAATGTGATTTTTTCATCTAAATTTGAGATTTGCAGGGGATTCTGGGTAAGAAAACGTTGGGGGATCCACGCAAGCCATACCTCCCTGCAATCCCCCGGGTGTCTAGCTTTCAGAAATGTGTGGGTTGGTAGGTTTCCCTAGCTGGCCGCCGAGCACGGGGCCAAAAACCCAGGTGACCCCCTTGCAAAAACCAGGTCGTTTTGTGACAGGCAATTTTGATGTCGCCTCAATACGTTTTGGGCCCTTGCCTGTCGTGGGTACTTGGGCCTCCCACATGAGTGATGCACCATTTTTATCGGGAGACCCGGGGGAACGCTGGGTGGTAGGAAATTTGTGTCAGCCCGGTGATGCCACAACTTTTCCACACAAAAATGTGTGGAAAAAGTGATTTTTTCAGCTAAATTTGAGGTTTGCAGGGGATTCTGGGTAAGAAAACGTTGGGGGATTCATGCAAGCCATACCTCCCTAGCATCCCCCGGCTGTCTAGTTTTCAAAAATGTATAGGTTTGCTAGGTTTCCCCAGGTGCTGGCAGAGCTAGGGTTCAAAAACTACAGCTAGGCACTTTGCAAAAAAAGGGTAATTTTTCGCTGTAAAAATGTGGTGTGTCCACCTTGCGTTTTGGGCCGTTTCCTGTCGCGGGCACTAGGCCTACCCACACAAGTGAGGTACCATTTTTCTCTGAAGACTTTGGGGAACGAGGGGTGGGTGGAATTTTGTGGATCCACGCAGATTCCAGAACTTTCCACCACAGAAATGTGAGGAAAATGTGTTTTTTATGACAATTTTTCAGGTTTGCAAGGAATTCTGGGTAACAGAACCTGGTGAGAGCCAGTCAAGTCACCTCATCCTGGATTCCCCTGGGTGTCTAGTTTTCAAAAAAAGTATAGGTTTGCTAGGTTTCCCTAGATGCCGGCAGAGCTAGGGTTCAAAAACTACAGCTAGGTACTTTGCAAAAAAAGGGTCATTTTTCGCTGTGAAAATGTGGTGTGTCCACCTTGCGTTTTGGGCCATTTCCTGTCGCTGGCACTAGGCCTACCCACACAAGTGAGGTACCATTTTTCTCAGAAGTCTTTGGGGAACGCGGGGTGGGTGGAATTTTGTGGATCCACGCAGATTCCAGAACTTTCCACCACAGAAATGTGAGGAAAATGTGTTTTGTTTGACAATTTTTAAGGTTTGCAAGGGATTCTGGGTAACAGAACCTGGTGAGAGCCAGTCAAGTCACCCCATCCTGGATTCCCCTGGGTGTCTAGTTTTCGAAAATGTATAGGTTTGCTAGGTTTCCCTAGGTGCCGGCAGAGCTAGGGTTCAAAAACTACAGCTAGGCGCTTTGCAAAAAAAGGGTCATTTTTCACTGTGAAAATGTGGTGTGTCCACCTTGCGTTTTGGGCCGTTTCCTGTTGCGGACACTAGGCCTACCCACACAAGTGAGGTACCATTTTTCTCGGGAGACTTAGGGTAACACAGATTTGTAGAGCAACTGTTATTACCTATTGACTTTCAATGCATTTCTGCCTTCCAAATGAAAGACTGTGTAAAAAAGAAGTCATTTGAAAAATGACCTACAATTCTCATGCTAGTATGGGTACTCCCAATTTCGGAAATGTGCAAATATCTACTGTTTGTAAACTCTATATTTTGTTCCCATTTCATAAATACATAGGTGTCTTTCATACCAATTTTTCCATGTATACATTTTCCCAAAATAATTGCTATATACCCGGTAGATAATAAAAAAAACATTGCAAGATGCTGCTCAGTTATTGGCTCTGGGTTCGTCGGGTTCTTGGTGAACCTACAAGTCCTATATATCCCCACAACCAGAAAGGTCCAGCAAATGTAACAGTATATTGTTTTCATCCAGCTGTCATAATTAGAAGAAGTTACAGGTGAAAACGTTGACACAAATGGCTGTTTTTTTCAACTAATTTCCAATTTTTCCTATATTTAACTGTTAGTTTCTATGAAGAAACCTTGAAGGATCTACGCAAATGACCCCTTGCTGAATTCAGAATTGTGTCTACTTTTCTAAAATGTATAGCTCTCCAGGATCCATTATTGCTTTCATACCTATTTCTACCATTAACTGGAACGAGGTTGAAAGCACAAAAAATAGCAAAAATAGGCTATGTCCCAGAAAAATGCCAAAACTGTGTGAAACATTTTGGTATCCTCACAAAAGTCTGCTTGTCCCTGAAAGCTGGGAAGATGGTGATTTCAGCACCACAACCCCTTTTTTGATACCATTTCCAGGGAAAAAACCAGACGCTTTCATCTGGAGCCCTTTTTTCCCATTTTTCACAAAAAAACAAAATTTAGCTGTATTTTGGCTAATTTCTGGGTCCCCTCCAGGGGAATCCACAAACCCTGGATACCTTTAGAATCCCCATGATGTTGGATAAAAAGGACGCAAATTTGGCGTGGATACCTTATGTGGTCAAAAAGTTACAGTGGCCTAAGCGCAAACTACCCCAAATAGCCAAAAAAAGGCTTAGCACGGGGGGGGGGGAAAGGCCTAGCAGCAAAGGGGTTAATTGCAGTTACTTCGGCATAACACGTGTTGGCATTCTGTCTTCCTCAGATGCCTTCCACTGCATGTAACTTGATACACTGCCAATGATTGGTTCAAATACCATATCGACCATCATGATTGGTTGATTCTCGGCCAATGAGAGGACCTAATCACCCGATGTTTACTATTCCTTACTCCTCCCTCGTGCCGGCACAGCCACGCCATCCACGGTTAAAATTGATCAATGTATGGGCTCCAATGCCCTATCTATTGTCCACCCTGATGGGCTAACCTAGGAATGCGTGGCATAGTCCTCCGAGACAGGATCATAAGCAAATGTCCTTTCAATATATTACGGGTCCTCTCAACATTAGACTGAAATAGTCTTGAAACCTCTGTATGGGGTGGGCCGTGCAGCGCAATCAAGCGACCCCTCGCCAGCCGCTGGATGTAATCCTGGAAAACAGCCGTAGGTGTCGGTCCAATGACACGGCATCCTCAAGTTTGCATAACTCGCGTCCTCATGGGTCGATGGGGAATCCCAACAGCGGCGGTGCCGGCAGCGTTCAACAATCTTCCTTTACCAAATTTCCCACGTGGCTGTCGCACTCCTTCATGGCGGGTGCACCCACTCTTGAGGCAGGAACGTGCGTGCTAAACTGCAACTAATACACAGAATGTGGGGCACTCGCAGGCTCAAAAAAGATTTATTAATTGCAGTCACTTCGGCATAACGCGTTTCCGCATTCTGCCTTCCTCAGATGCCTTCCACTGCATGTAACTTGATACACTGCTAATGATTGGTTCAAATACCATATCGACCATCATGATTGGTCAATTCTCGGCCAATGACAGGACCTAATCACCTGATGTTTACTATTCCTTGCTGCTCCCTCATTCCGGTACAGCCACGCCATCCACGGTTAAAATTGATCAATGTATGGGCTCCAATGCCCTATCTTTTGTCCACCCTGATGGGCTAACCAAGGAATGCGTGGCATAGTCCTCCGAGACAGGATCATAAGCAAATGTCCTTTCAATATATTATGGGTCCTCTCAACATTAGACTGAACTCGCCTTGAAACCTCGTGTATGGGGTGGGCTGTGCAGCTCAATTAAGCGACCCCTCGCCAGCCGTTGGATGTAATCCTGGAAAACAGCCGTAGGTGTCGGTCCAATGACACGGCATCCTCCATTTTGCATAACTCGCGTCCTCATGGGTCGACGGGGAATCCCAACAGCGGCGGTGCCGGCAGCGTTAAACAATCTTCATTTACCAAATTTCCCACGTGGCTGCCGCACTCCTTCATGGCGGGTGCACCCACTCGCGAGGCAGGAACTTGCGTGCTACACAGCAACTAATTCACAGAGTGTGGGGCACTCGCAGGGTCAAAAAGATTTATTAATTGCAGTTACTTCGGCATAACACGTTTTGGCGTTCTGTCTTCCTTAGATGCCTTCCACTGCATGTAACTTGATACACTGCCAATGATTGGTTCAAATACCATATCGACCATCATGATTGGTTGATTCTCGGCCAATGAGAGGACCTAATCACCCGATGTTTACTATTCCTTACTCCTCCGTCATGCCGGCACAGCCACGCCATCCACGGTTAAAATTGATCAATGTATGTGCTCCAATGCCCTATCTATTGTCCACCCTGATGGGCTAACCTAGGAATGCGCGGCATAGTCCTCCGAGACAGGATCATAAGCAAATGTCCTTTCAATATATTACGGGTCCTCTCAACATTAGACTGAAATAGTCTTGAAACCTCTGTATGGGGTGGGCCGTGCAGCGCAATCAAGCGACCCCTCGCCAGCCGCTGGATGTAATCCTGGAAAACAGCCTTAGGTGTCGGTCCAATGACACGGCATCCTCAAGTTTGCATAACTCGCGTCCTCATGGGTCGATGGGGAATCCCAACAGCGGCGGTGCCGGCAGCGTTCAACAATCTTCCTTTACCAAATTTCCCACGTGGCTGCCGCACTCCTTCATGGTGGGTGCACCCACTCGCGAGGCAGGAACTCGCGTGCTACACATCAACTAATACACAGAATGTGGGGCACTTGCAGGGTCAAAAAAGATTTATTAATTGCAGTTACTTCGGCATAACGCGTTTCAGCATTCTGCCTTCCTCAGATGCCTTCCACTGCATGTAACTTGATACACTGCTATTGATTGGTTCAAATACCATGTCGACCATCATGATTGGTCAATTCTCGGCCACTGACAGGACCTAATCACACGATGTTTACTATTCCTTACTCCTCCCTCATGCCGGCACAGCCACGCCATCCACGGTTAAAATTGATCAATGTATGGGCTCCAATGCCCTATCTATTGTCCACCCTGATGGGCTAACCTAGGAATGCGTGGCATAGTCCTCCGAGACAGGATCTTAAGCAAATGTCCTTTCAATATATTATGGGTCCTCTCAACATTAGACTGAACTCGCCTTGAAACCTCGTGTATGGGGTGGGCCGTGCAGCGCAATCAAGCGACCCCTCGCCAGCCGCTGGATGTAATCCTGGAAAACAGCCGTAGGTTTCGGTCCAATGACACGGCATCCTCAAGTTTGCATAACTCGCGTCCTCATGGGTCGATGGGGAATCCCAACAGCGGCGGTGCCGGCAGCGTTCAACAATCTTTCTTTACCAAATTTCCCACTTGGCTGCCGCACTCCTTCATGGCAGGTGCACCCACTTGCGAGGCAGGAACTCGCGTGCTACACAGCAACTAATACACAGAATGTGGGGCACTCGCAGTGTCCAAAAAGATTTATTAATTGCAGTTACTTTGGCATAACGCGTTTCGGCGTTCTGCCTTCCTCAGATGCCTTCCACAGCATGTAACTTGATACACTGCCAATGCTTGGTTAAAATACCATATCGTCCATCATGATTGGTTGATTCTCGGCCAATGAGAGGACCTAATCACCCGATGTTTACTATTCCTTACTCCTCCCTCATGCAGGCACAGCCATGCCGTCCACGGTTAAAATTGATCAATGTATGGGCTCCAATGCCCTCGCTATTGTCCACCCTGATGAGCTAACCTAGGAATGCGTGGCATAGTCCTCTGAGACAGGATCATAAGCAAATGTCCTTTCAATATATTACGGGTCCTCTCAACATTAGACTGAAATAGTCTTGAAACCTCTGTATGGGGTGGGCCGTGCAGCACAATCAAGCGACCCCTCGCCAGCCGCTGGATGTAATCCTGGAAAACAGCCGTAGGTGTCGGTCCAATGACACAGCATCCTCAAGTTTGCATAACTCGAGTCCTCATGGGTCGATGGGGAATCCCAACAGCGGCGGTGCCGGCAGCTATCAACAATCTTCCTTTGCCAAATTTCCCACGTGGCTGCCGCACTCCTTCATGGCGGGTGCACCCACTATATATGACCATCGTCTTCAAAAGTCACGTGGTCATTTCAAAATACATAACTTTTCCTGTGATCAAGGCTCAGTGGAGTTGAAACATGTTGGGATGTTGCTTACCTGTGCGCCTCATCTCTGTGTGGAATAAAGCGCTTTGAACCCCTTTCAGCAGGTGTCGGTGTGCCTCTTTTCAGGAGAGAAGTGGGCTTTGTTGGATTTATTTATGGGTGGCTCCATCCCCATTACACCGACCCGCCCTGCCAGGGTCTAACGGCTCGCTTTGAAGGAGCAATTAGTTTTGGGATATATATATATATATATATATATATGTCCAACAAATTGCCCAAAGCATTGAAAGGGCACTCGACCATGCCCCCACCATCTGGCATTATGACCTCGCTGCAGCTTGCCTCTCAGATGCCTTGCATATCCCTCATGGCCGACACGTTTCGAGGCAAACGCCTCTTCATCATGGGCTCAGGAACACGCATTGAAGACTCAAATCACCACATTCCCGGTATGCTTTTATTTGAAAATTGCCCTGATTGGCTTTTGCTTCGTGCATAAATATTAAAGCATTATGGGTATTGTAGTTCCGTGAGGTGAGTCAATATTTATACCTATAGTAGGTTCAATGTCGTGTTTCATATTAAAAGCTTGTCTTTCACCTATAGTAGGTTTGGCACACTCGAGGCAAGCTCAATTAACTGCTGGGACACGGTGCTGCACGGAATCGATTGTTCAGCTCCACAGCCTTTTAACCTTCCTGAAATGGTGCTCCTTTCCACGGCAGGCGGCCGTGTAGAAATTATGTCCAACAAATTGCCCAAAGCATTGAAAGGGCACTCGACCATGCCCCCACCATCTGGCATTATGACCTCGCTGCAGCTTGCCTCTCAGATGCCTTGCATATCCCTCATGGCCGACGCGTTTTGAGGCAAACGCCTCTTCTTCATGGGCTGAGGAACACGCATTGACGACTCAAATCATATATATATATATATATAATTGCTAAGCAATAACATTATTATTTTAAAATGAAAATAAACTTTTGCTCAAATATTAAAACTGATTGAAATTAATTAAACACGTATGTTAATACATACAAACCTAAGCAAAAATGTTACTGTAGGTGAGATTTTTTTAAATTACTCTTTAAAAAATATACTTTATAAATACAACTGACCCCCTGTTTGTTTTTTCTCGATCAGCTGTTCTTAGTTGGAGATGCCTGTAAGCGCCATGAGACCTTCGGGTGATCGAGCGCTCTACAAATGTCCCATGATTTGATTTGATTTGATTTGAATAAAATAATATATTTAATTTAATTAATAATTATTTAATACACATTGAATTTAATGAGTTTCTGTGCTATATCATTGTACTTTATTAGTTCTATGTTAGTAATGAACATTTAAAATTATTTTACATTTATATTTTGTTATTAAAATACTTTCTTTTTTAAAGAAACTTGAATAATTCTCTCTAAACTTTCCAGTAGGGAGGTCTACTTCACCTACCTGTGAAAAGTTATTAGTAGTTACTTTACACTCTTAAATGAGCCCATAGATGTCTCAACCATATGGTCTCCGGGGTGAAAACTTGCAAGTCTACAATTAGGTGTTAATCTTAACTCGGAAATGGTGAATAGCTCAAAAGTGTAGATTTACACCTAAATTCAAGAGTAGATTTGCATGTGAGTAAATCTACTCATGAAAATGTACCTTTGTAAATAGGGCCCATGTGCTTTTCAATGAACCAACATGATACAGGTCATTGGAGCAAAGGAATTTCAGTGTCTTTCTTAACTTGTGCCTTCTAAAGCTTTTCAACAGTAAACATTGTTGTACTGGAAGTGTTGCATTCCTTAGGTGACGGAGTGGTGGTCCACTATTCTAAGCTAGGTAACTCAGCTACAACTAAAATGTGCTGCAATCGAGTTTGTTGCTTCATCGGATCACTATGGTTAGGAAACGTTTTTTATTAATTTGTAAAATTTTGTATAATTTAAAACCACATTGTATAAGTCATCTGGTTAGGAATGAAACCTAAGAAATCAAAAAGGTGATGGGTGTAATGCTTGAGTTAATCTCACCCAATGGTTTTTACTCGGGACGACATTCCCGTCCATCAATTATTTTGCACACTCTGCCACTTAGCCTGCTGCCGAGGGATATACCGGTTGTTAAAGGCCCTGAACTCTAGTTATAGGTCTGAGCTGCAGGCGAGGGTCTATAACAAGGGGGAGGGCCTTTAACAAACAGTATAGTCTTGGGCAGGGCTATAAGGCTATTAGAGCATTCCACTCACTGAGGGTAGAATGTTCTAAATTTAGAAAAAAGGAGAAACATGAAGACAAACATTGGAATGTTGGAGCAGAAGGCTTATGCCAGCCATTATAAGCCCAGCGATACTGAATTGTCTTCAATGGAGCTCCCAGCATTCCAATGTTCTAATATAGACAGAGACCAGCCATACGAAATTACCTTTGCTCCCGTTCCAGTAGGAGCAGTCCAGCCCAAACTGCTAGTCCATGTCCGAACCAGATGTTAAAACAAGTAATCCCTGACCAGTTTCTGCCTAATGCATATGGCTGATCTCTGTCTAGAATGGCAAAGAACCTTGGAATGGAATGGAATGAAACCCCAGTAGCTAAGATTAGTTGAAACTTTCAATTTTTCACTTTATTGTTTGTTGTTTCAAATTAAACCACATCCTATTGTTACAAATAGTCAATTTTTCTCAGGATGCTTTTTATTATAAAAAAAAAATAGTAATCACACAATCATTTAAATATTAATTCCTCACAAAGCACCGTGTACAATTTCCTCACTACAACAACATGACAGTCCTCTCAGTTATGCTCTTTATTTTACCTAGTGCTTTACATTCCATTAAGGTAAGCCATTTAAGCTACAGTTATTTGCCATCAATTGAATTATTGACCTGCAAAAGTACTGAGTGAAGAATATTGACTACCAATATAATATGAAGGTAAGTATATATAGTCAAGTTAAGACTCTGGGTAACTTGATTATATTTATATCACGAATCTCATAGTTTAAAAAAATATATATATACAACCTCCAAGAATTCAGTTTGCTGCTCTCAACTCTGCACTGGAGGCCATCCCCAGCTGCACACAGACTTTAGCCATGCATAGCGAGGGTTGGCAAGACAGCATACCCTCTGGCCAGGCCTGTGCCCAATACACTGTTGGTAGCCACCCTTCAAGGTGCCCTGCTGAAAGCCGTATGCGGAAGGGTTGGATACAGGGCCTGGTATCTAGGCCCTGCTCCTCATTTCCTACATGCAGCCCAACAAAGGATGCACATGGCCCACAACTGTGTGGAGTCGAATTGTCCGTAGGGCTGTTTCCAGCAAATGTACCCAACTTATTGTGGACGGCTAACATTTGCAGGGCATAGTCTTCAGCATTGAACCCGACGCAACCAACCTTCGCTGCACATGGCCATCAGTCACACACATCAGCGGGATTGGCCTCAGGGTCTAGGCTCCTGTCATCTCTTGTGTCCAATTCTCTGCAGGTGGCCAACACCAAGAGTGTATAGGCTTCATCCATAGGCAGCAGGGGTCGGTCATAGGCCTGGCCTCTGTCTAGGCCTTGCACCCATGGCCTACCAACCCTGTAACACATTGCCATGTGCTGGGGATTGCCCACAGGGCCTGACCAGCAGGTCTTTGGTCTCATGCAGTAGGGTTGGCCAGGGGGTCTTAAAATCCCCAAACACCTGTGCCTAAATCTCTCTAGATACCCACAGTGTACAAGGGTTGGCCATAGGTCCTGGCCTCCTGCCAGGCCTTGCACACGATATTTCAAGGGTGGCTGACTCCAGCTCTGCACATCCTTCAGTCACGTACAGCAGGGTGTGGCCACAGGGCCTGGCCTCCAAGCAAGCCCTGCACCCAACCATCTGCGGGTGGCCAGCTCCCAGAGCATGGAACCTTTGGCGGTCACTTCAAAATTTTGCCACAGTTCCAGGCCTCTAGCCAGGCCCTGTGATCAGCTCACAGCAGGCTGCCAACCACCTGCTGCTCACAGCCTGTGACCATGCGTAGCGTGTGTTGACCTCTATCCTGGCCCTGCGCCCAACGCTCTACATGATGCCATCCCAAGCTGGGCACAACCATCAGCCTGGCACACCTCCCTCCATTGTGACATATACAACCAACCCTGCATGTGTGGCAGTTGAGCAAGCACAATATCGGGGCTCTAATATATTGTTCAGTTTCATTATTATTATTTTTTTTGCAGGGTTCATTAATACTGAGGCCCAGGATGTTTGTGGGATCATGGGAAGGTTTAGGATCTGTGAATCCCATGACAAAAAATCATTTTTTTAATGTTTATATTAATACCGTTAATGGGCTTGGAGGTCAGGGTAGGTTCTCCCTGCCCCCTTGTTCCCTTTTTCTTTTAATTTCCTAATTTCCTAGAGCACCATACTGGGTAATGGTAGCAGCAACATACATGTTCTGTGACCGTCAGGCAATCAAAATCAGGAGATAGATTTGCAATTTACAACTCACAAAGGAAGAAAAAGCTCCCCTGTCTAATGGGGTTTCTTTATTTTTTTAATGGCTTCACAAACCGTCCAAGGATTCACAGATCCATGAAGGATCTGCACATTAATGGTCCACAAAGCTCTAAAATGTCATCTCTTCTGGCCCAACCAAGCAACTTTTTGAAGGTTTCATAAAGGCCAATTTCTTAAAAATGACTGAGCAGAGTTACACTAAACAAGCAAAAGCACAATCCTTGAGTAAAGTTCTAGCTTCATGCCAAATGTGTTGCTATTCAGTTCATCCTTTTATTTTGTATCGAAGAGAACAGAATCCTCTGAGAATTGAAATGGCAAATGTCACTTTTCAGAACCCCCCCCCCTTTTTAGGTCGAGCCTCGAGTAGCGCGCAAGCGCTGCTTAGAGGCGAAGACTTTTAGTAAGCGAGTTTGGAAAGCAGTCCAAAAAACGCTCGTGCGTCGTGGCTGGCCTTTTTGAGATGGGTACGCGCGGCAAACATGTGTTTCCAATTATCGTGCCCAGACGCGGGCGCGATAATTGTAAACACATGCCGGCAAAAGGCCATGACGCACGAGCGTCTGGTCAGCTGAGCACGCTGCCGCGCTCGCTCGCCCTCGCCCCCGCTCCTCTCGTCCCTGCTCCTCTCGTCCCCGCTCCTCTCGATTTTCTTGGCAGCGCTTGAAGGATCTACATTAAATTCTTATTTGATAAAGTTTCATGCTGATTCTTTAACAGCTCCAAAGTTATTAAGAAAAGAAAGATAACATTCCTATGGAAACTATGATCTAATCATATCTCCACTGGTGCTATCTATGCCAGTATGTATATAGCGTTTCATCCAGACGTTTGCTCTGGAGGAAACGTCTGCATATACAGTTTAAAATCAATTCAGATGGACTGTACATCACTGACAATACCACGGCACCAAACGGCTATTTGGAAAAAGATCTCCGCCAAAGTGCCCCTCATCGGGAGCCCGTCGGGTATTGCAGCGCCGGCCAGACGAGGAGCAGCCCGATGATGAAGCATGACACCCAACTGGGTGTGTGAGGGCATTACATTCCAAAGAAATGGATTCCCATCTCTTTTGACACTGTAGCCTACTGTCCCTTGTATACTGCGAAATTCTAGATCATTCAGGAACAGGACAACTTTAATTTTCATATTGCATCTGGGCAACTGTGCTGGACCTTATGTATAAAAGCCCGTTGTCCCTCTATTTGTGAATAATAAAAAGGACTGCATTGATCCCACATCCAATACAGAATCTCAGCTCATGATGCTTTTTGAAAATCCAGCAGTGCCAGCTGTGAAGCCACTGAGCAAACAATCTTGTACTACTTGAGGAAGGTGGAAGAAGATATGCTATAGTGAAGAAATATGTTTGCACTTTGCTGAGTCCATGAGTCCATCTGTTTGAGTCACTACTTTCTAGGATACTGTTGCCATGGCCGGTTCATAGCCAAACCCTCAAAATTGTAGGATACACAGTATTGTTTAAAAAAGATTTCTTGTTTCCCCACCTGAGAAGAAGGTGTCCCTTATAAGCTTTAATCATTGAGGTCACTTGTTAAAAACCAGATAATTTATAGAATCTGAGCAGAACACTCCTTAGAGTCTTAGCTCTATTTGATTTTCGATCAATCTCTCTTTCCTATGTTCATCTTTCTTCGGAGATCACCCTTAAAGACTTAAAGATTTTTGTATGCTGTGATTGAAAACCATTAATATAATATGTACGCCTGTTTGTTGTGGTGCCATAACTCAGAGTTTGTGTTTTATTCAAGTTTACAGTAAGGTGAGTAGCAGCTGAGATATCAAAATATGTTGTAAACCCACCAGGACTTGGACACATATTAAAATGTCCTCTGCATAATGCCATGCCGTGAGAGCCATTTTGCGACATTTATTAAAGGCACAGTAACCCATTATGAAAATGTACTACAGAAGTAAGACACATCTTTAAAAAAACAGTGCTTGAATTGGAAAATCTTTACCCCGGGAACCCGTAATGTAGGGGTCAAGGTGCAGGAGAGGAAAGAGGGTGGAGTCACACGGGGTGGAGTTTGAAGAGCAGAGTCTGATAGTAAACCTATATATTTGTTTTAAACTGCTGCAAAGAAATTGGCAACAAGGACATATGTGACAATTAATCTCTTCTCGCTTAATTAGTCACAAAGAAGCTGAATCTTATAATATCTTACAGGGTTAAGACAACTGCTGCAGAGATCGTTGTATGTCAATTTTGATGGTGTTCTGGAAGAGTTGTGTCTTGTCCAGTTGCAGTTTTGACTCACAAAGTAGCATAGAGGGTTAATGTGCCTGGTGCAAAGTGTTAAAAGCAAAACGCTAATCATGAACATTACCTGCGCCATCTTGTCTGGTGGAATTCTATGTGCACATAAGTTGCAGTCATTTTAATCTATCACAGCCATTTTGTACTCTGTTGGTCACCTTTGTTTCACCCTGCCCTTACTAGCATCCCTCTGACCGACCTGGTATGTGTGCTGGGGGCTATAAACTCTATTGCCACAACAAACCTCAGTGCCACTTGCTGCCACAAACTCGTTTTTCCTCTCATCTCTGTTTTCAGGCAAACCTTTGGACACTCTACCCCTCACTGCACCTAGTTACACAAACAGGTTCCAAACACCAAAAAGACTCTTGCAACATGATTTATTGCACTGCAAACAGCAAGACTTGTTGTTACCAACAATGGGACCTATTTTTATCAACAGAACGGACTCTTAGATCTGGCCGGTCTCACATGTTTTAGACCCTGAAGCAAGGTCCAGCTGCAAGATAAGATTGTCTGTTTGACCTGGGTGGGAAGAGAATTACTGTTGGGCTTGTGT
This sequence comes from Calotriton arnoldi, assembly GCA_963921515.1. Taxonomy (NCBI): domain Eukaryota; kingdom Metazoa; phylum Chordata; class Amphibia; order Caudata; family Salamandridae; genus Calotriton; species Calotriton arnoldi. The sequence continues at coordinate 932,833 of CAWUFW010002920.1, forward strand.
GACAACCTGCCCGGGCGGGGACCCCAAGCTTGTGTAACCATGTTAATGAAACAAATGCATTGTGTCAAACCTGTATAAAAGGAAGAGCCAAAGGAGTATCAGCAGAACACTTCCCTCAGACATCCCGGTGTCTGCAGTTGACGTGATCTCCTCATGAGAAATAAACCTTTTTCTTGTCTTCCAGTTTCCAGCGCTTGCCTCGTTATTTTGATAGCGAACCCAAAGTGAATTAGAGGTGGAACCCTGCACCGGGCAGCATTGAGGGTCTTAGAAGACTCGCTGCCTTTCACAAATTGGCGCCCAAACGTAGGGGCCCATCAGCAACGCGTGGGTCCGGTAGAGAGGTCCTAACGATGGAGTGAACGACTAAACGATTGGGGTATACCTGCCTGAGAAGACCCTTGTCTGGCTGCCGATCGACTGAACTTCACCGGTTCCGAACGGACCTCTCTCGAGTGACCTGCGGTCCTGACTGGGACCTTAGAGGAACGCCGCATTGATTGTTGGAGTGAGAGGACAACCAGGCGCTGGAAGGGGAAGACGAAGAACTGTCCATACGGTCCGGGTAAGGTCGTGAAAAAACGACTTAAATTGATTGATTGATTGAATAGTTTGATTGAAATACTAGTATTCCTTTTTTTGATATTGAGTTATTTGCGACATTTCCCTGCTTGCAAACAACGAAGAATAGGAATATTCTCTCTCTTTGCAGGCAGCGAAGGACAGGTAGTGCAGACTTTTGTCTAAATTGATTGATTGAGATATTCATTTTTGACCGATAAATACGTCATGCCTGTTTTCTCTAGATTGTTTGATTGTAATTGTTTTGGACCCGACCGTTCGTTAGAGGTCAGTCAGCCGGCACCGCTGAAAGCACCCCTAACAAGGACATGTACGTAAAGTATGGATTAGCCACCGTAGCTTATAGCAAACTATGGCATAAATACACTAGGAAGGACCGGGTAAATCAGTGGCCACTGACGGGATCTTTCGATCCCGCTAAAATAGAAACGTTAGAATTAGCTCTCCACAAAAAGAAAACTAGACCAGCCATGTTTGACAGTTTTGGTTTATGGCGAAAAGAGGCAGCTCAAAGAAAGAAAAGGGACGAAGCTAGACAAGATAAAGAAACGTGAAAATCAGCTTACCAAGCCTGTAAAAGATTATAAGAAAAACTAAAAGAAAAGGAAATCGATAAAAAGGAACAGGAATCAAAAATATCAGGTCAATGCCCTGTTAGAACGCCCTCGACTCTTTACCCCAAGTTACCAGCAAAACAAAGGGTAGATGATGATTTATTGTTAGGTCCCCCAATCATATACATGCCACCCCCTTACGCCCCTACTCATCCCGTAGCACAACGCCAGGACCACCAAAGTATAGCCGGAGAAGGCACGATCGCCTCAGTCTCCACCGCCTCTGCTCCCACCAAGTCACCCACACCAAATGCCTCATCAAAGGATACAGTAGTAGAGGTAGGATCAAAAGAAAAAGGAGCGCCCAGGGTCCCGCGATTAAGTAAAAATGAGCGAGCAGGCATTGATAAAATAGTTAAATCCCTCATAGATAGGAAGGAGACAGAAGAGTATGTAACTGACATATGCAACTCCTATGTTGAAAACCGCAAACGATACTTTATTGTACGTCTCTGTTACCACACTCTTACTGCATATGAAGAGAAGTACCAAGATGTAGGGCCCGAGCGGCTAGTGGCTCTCTATAGGAAGGTAGACACCGGAGATGAAGGCGACAACGATGTTACAGAACTCTTTTCATCCACACTGGAGGTATTCCGTCACCTCGTGGAACAAGGACGGATAGATAAGGACAGGACATCTAAGATAGCAGGACCCCGGTGGAAAAACCAGATAGCATGATGCCGATAAAAGAAGCTGCCCCTTATTGGGTACCTCCTAGAGGACAAGGGACTCATGACGATATGAACCATCAAGACGCTAGAGGAAGGGTGGTCTACAATTGGGTGTATCAACCATGGGACAGACAGGACATTTTGACGTTCCGTAAATCTTTCCGGATTTACGAAAGAACCCCACCGCCTTTTACACCGAGCTAGGTACCGCTCTGGGGTCAACAATAATGACACTTGTCGACATAGACTTGTTCTTCGGGTTATGTTTGCCAGCAGATGTGTGGAAACAGATTAGGAAAATAGACCATACCGAACTGCTTGGTCATACCTGGGAACAACTCAACACATTAGATAAACAGCGGAACCCTGGTCAAAAACCGGTTAAAGCAATATTGGACCTCCCTGACAAAATAGTGCAGAAAGTGAAAACGCTGATCCCAGAGAAAAAGATAGACTGGTCCATAGTAACCGCATGCCGCCAGAAACCACAAGAGGATGTCTCAGAGTATTTCTCCAGATTTGAAACGGTGTTCTCCGATTACAGTGGACAAGACATGTCCACCGCAACCGGACACCACTTATTTGTGCAGAACTATGTCAAAGGACTACTGCCAGATGTATCCCAGAAATTACAAGCCAGCGAAGGTAGTTGGGCAGCATCTAAACCGGCGGCCATTCTCCAAATGGTCCAGTACTATGAGCATCAGAAAAACGAAAATGACAGGGCTACAGCAAGGAAAAAGAAGGACTTGAAGGAAAGGGTAATGGTAGCACAACTCCAGGGGGCGAATACAGGAAGGGAGCAATATAGGGGAGGATACCAGCAGAATACCCCTAGAGTACAGCCACCTAGAAACAATTCATCGACATCATATGTAGGACGCCAAGACCTAGGACAGGATCAATGTGCATTTTGCAAAGAATATGGACACTGGAAAACCCAATGCCCGGCTTTGTTAGGAGCTGGTAGGGGCAGAGGGGCGAGGGAAATAGCAAGTGGACAGAGAGGAAGAGGACGTGGGAGAGAGTACGCGAGTGAAGCAAGCGAGGAAAGGCCAGGAAGAGTGAACACATTTGACCATCCCAAACAGAATCAGTACCAACAGACAGATTATGACAATACGTACGACTTTGCATAGGACAGCCAGGGGCAAGGGAGGGATCCAGTCGAGCTCTATGTTGATCAGCAAGGCCCTTATGTTACCGCTGAGGTCCTGGGTACAAAGTCGCCATTTCTGGTAGACACGGGAGCAACACGTAGTGCACTATCCAAACAACTGATTCCAAGGGCACCCTTGTCAGGCTCACATGTGACCTCAATAGGATTTGACGGTACGCCCTCCACCAACCCTTTGTCCCGACCGATCCCTTTTAACCTTGACAACAATAGCGTCGAAACGACATTCCTCCTCTCTTCCAACACCCCAGATGCCATTATGGGTCTCGACCTTTTGAAACACTTCCATGCGACTATCAGATGCTCACCAGACGGAGTGCGTGTCGTCCTGTATGACAACCCCCAGCGCCATAGAGAGAACCCTTCTCAGCACATGTTTCCCATCTCCGAGACTGACGCATCCCTACTGGACACTTTGCCATCACACTTATGGGCTAGGGCTGATTCAGGCGTGAGGACGAATGATGATTGACCCAGTACACGTAACAATACGACAGGACGCAACCCTACCGAAAGTACCGCAGTACAAAATATCGCCAGAGGGTGAGAAGGCACTGACAGAGATCATACACTCTTTGGTAGAGGCAGGGGTGGTAGAGGAAGTAGTGAGCAACGTTTGTAACAGTCCCATACTACCGATTGTAAAGAGACAGGGAGAGGGAGACGGAAAAGCCTACCGCTTCATCATTGACCTGCGGGAGATAAACAAAATCGTAGTGCCACAATACCCAGTAGTTTCCGACATCACGACAATTTTGACTTTAATCCCCTCCACTGCCACCACCTTCACTGTAATTGACCTCAAAAACGCATTCTTTTCCATACCTATACACAAGGACAGCCGCTATCTATTTGGATTCACCCTAAACTCCTGTTCGTACAGATTTTGCAGAGCACCTCAGGGGTACACTGAGAGCCCAAGCATCTATAGCCTGGCGCTTAAAAGACAGTTAGACGCCATACAATTGCCAGATGGAGTGGCACTAATACAATATGTAGACGACATCCTTCTAGCAGCGGACACCATACCAATAGCCGTCACCGCCACCATCAAACTACTCCATTTTCTTGCTGAGAATGGTCACAAGGTCTCCCGAAAGAAATTGCAGTTCTGTAAATCACAAGTGACCTATTTGTGTCACCTTTTATCCAAAGAAGGGAGGAAACTCACGCCTGACAGGATCCAGACAATTCTAGACACCCCTTTCCCCAAAGATCAGAAACAAGTCCGCTCTTTGATAGGTCTCACCTCATTTTGCCGACAGTGGTTACCAAACTTTAGCCTCATTGTCAAACCCCTTCTCTCCCTCCTAGCTAAAGACATCCCCTCACCTCTCCCCTGGACCCCCGAATGCCAGTCAGCCTTTAAAGAACTACGCAATGCCCTTTGTTCAGCGCCTGTCCTAGGAACCCCGGATTACTCCAAACCATTCTTCCTCTACACGCACGAGAGGGAAGGATGTGCATTGTCTGTCCTAACACAATCAATTGGTCACAAACAACGCCATTGTGCATATTTCTCTGCCACCCTCGATCCAGTAGCCAGAGCGCTGCCAGCGTGCCTGCGCGCTGTGGCAGCTGCAGCAGTATCGATACGCCAGAGCGAAGGAATAGTACTCTCCAATCCAGTCACTGTTTTAGTACCCCATGCAGTCGACACACTACTAAACCAGACCAAAACCCAACACTTGACTAGCGCCCGACTGACAGGATGTGAGTTGACCCTGCTAGCACCGCACATTACCCTAAAGCGATGCACCACCCTCAATCCAGCCACACTGTTACCCCTACCCGAAAATGATCCTAGCGTGACTCCACTACACGACTGTGTGACACTAACCGATGAACAAACAAAGAGTAGAATAGATCTCAGAGACACCGCCTTTCTAGAACCAGATGGAGAACTATGGGTGGATGGTTCGTGCATCAAACTCCCCGACGGCACCACCTCAGCTGCATACGCTGTCACCACAGCCCGAACCATTCTGGAAACAGCCCGTATTCCCCAGCGTTCAGCCCAGGCTGCAGAACTCATTGCCCTCACACGAGCATGTATCTTAGCGACTGACACGACAGTTAACATATACACCGACAGCCAATATGCCTTCGGGGTGGTTCACCATTTTGGGATCTTATGGAAAGAAAGAGGGTTCCTTACTTCACACGGTACACCCATCCTGCATGGAGATTTAGTCTCCGCCTTGACGCAAGCAGTCCTCCTCCCCAAGAAGTTAGCAGTGATAAAATGCCAAGCACATAGGAAAGTGACTGATCTCATTGGACAGGGAAATGCACTAGCAGACGTTACTGCCCGAGCCACGGCAGGAGACAGAACTACGACACGAATGTATGTGACCAGGTCACAAGCTGAACGATGGACTGACGCTAGGACCACTGTAAGGGACATACAGACTACAGGCACACAAGACGAATTGACCGAGTGGGAAAAGGTGGGACTAAAAGACGAGGAAGATTGCTGGAGAACTAAAGACGGAAATAAATGGCTGTTACCCAATGCCTACCTCATCCCCATATTGACCATGGCACATTTACCAGCACACATAGGCTCCACCCCCATGATTGAACTAATCACCAGAGTATGGCATAACGTCAAGATAGCAGAATCTGCAAAACGCCTAGCACAACAATGTATAGTCTGCCTACAACACAACCCAGGGAAGGGGACAGTAGTACCACGGGGAGGGTTTGGAGTCCCTGACCACCCCTTTGAAATCCTTCAAATGGATTACATTCAACTAGAGAGATGCCTTGGTCTAAAATATGTCCTGGTGGTTGTGTGCGCTTTTAGCAAATGGGTGGAGGCATATCCCACCCGCGACAATACCGCCTTAGCCACTGCAAAAGTATTGCTGAAAGAATTCTTCCCCCGATACGGCCTTTGCGTAATTTTATGGAGCGACAACGGCCCCCACTTCGTAGCCGAGGTGATACAGAACATACTGAGAGGGTTGGGGGTAAAACAAAAGTTCCATGCCGTCTTCCACCCCCAATCAGCGGGCCTGGTAGAGAGACACAATGCAACGTTGAAACTAAAACTAGCCAAAATAGTTGCCACGACCGGGTTGATATGGCCCGACGCCCTCCCATTGGCATTGTTATCGATGCGCTCCACCCCAACCAAACACCGACTGACCCCGTATGAGGTGGTCTTCGGCAGGCCTATGAGCATTTGGGCGGCACCAAGACCCACCTCCATTAACGATGTCCCGAACATATTAATGTCGGATTACTTGCATAAATTGACAAACGAGCTAACAATTATCCACCAACAGGTGCAGCAAGCCTTGCCTGACGTATCCAGGGGCCCGGGTCATGAAATAAAGCCAGGCGACCATGTATTGATTCGCAACTTCCAAAGAACGAAGAATCTGGAGCCTAGGTGGACGGGCCCCTGGCAAGTCCTGATCACCACCCGAACTGCCCTCCGAGTGGAAGGAAACGAAACTGGCTGCATGCCCACCACTGCAAACGAGTCCCTCCAACCCTGGCAACCTGTGAAGGGGTGGAGGTGCAGAGGAAGTACTCGCGAGAGACCGACCAGCTCTGAGTTGCTACCCACAAGAAGACACCCTCGAACTATCAGAATTTCCCGACCCCACGGTGCCAACCAGGAAAGGGTACAACCGAAGATCGACGAAAGGAGGGAGCTCCAACGACCAGGCCACCAACTAAGTCAAGGTCTCAGATCGGTAGCACAGTCAAACAATGCTACCAGGAAAGCGCAAGACAAAAGTCTGTGGTCCTAACAGTTGTTGAGCTCCTCGAAGATGATGGAAGAAACTGAACACCTGCAAAACCACCGCAAAGACACCAAGACTGCTAACCTGCACAGCATAAAGACAATTGCACTTGTAGCCGCATTTCTCACCTGTCTCCTGCTAATGGTCTCACTCTGGATCATTGAAGAGAATGCACCTGCATACAGAACATTGTCACCCACCATGCAACCAACCACCAAGAAAGAACACTACCTGGTATCACTACCGCCACATCTCCGAGAACGACGCAAAGAATTCTGGAATAATTCTTTCGTGCAGATGTTGCACCAGCACAATCTTGCCACCAATGCTACCAACTGTTGGGTCTGTGGGCTGTTACCACATGCCACTGAACATTCCATCCCTTTCATCCCTTCGCCCTTTTCTATTCACGGAACTTGCCTTGCCTGGATGATGCTCCTACAAGAAAGTTACAAAGACAATGCCACTTCCGACGGAACAATCGCCCAGTTCTACAACGAGTTCTGGCGAAACAAAACAGGAAGGACAGCCGCCCCTTCTGCCCTCACACCTTCAATGCGACATTCCAGATTAATGTCCCCTCCAAAGAACGAGTGGAAATGCAAGTGTTCAATAATCCTGACAGAGCCACATTTTCCTACCTGAAGAAAAGAACTGCTGCAACACTGACTGTGGCCCTATTTGTGGTGAACGTCTCTGGCCTTGTATGCATTGAAGGCCGTGGGACTAAGAATGTGGGTCACAGCACCTGTAGCATTGTAAGGACTTTGAACACTGCCAACCCCCAGCGCTTGTTGCATCACCCAATATGTACTTTGTTTGTGGAACCAAAGCCTACACCTGGCTCCCAAGAAACTGGGGGGCACGTGCTACATCGCCTTTGTTTTGCCACCAACCTACACAGCCCCTGCAGAGCATCATCGAGAAAAGCGTTCTAAAGACATTGATCAAGCAGACTCTGCCTCATCACAGTTCCTCGACGCAGCAAAAGGGCTCGTCCCGCTATGGGGTCCGATGGCAAACAGCCGAGCCATCAGACATCTGTCCCAAGTGGTAGAGACCGCCCTGAACGTCACTGCTGGCATCCTCACCAACAACACTGCTGAGCTCCAAGCGATCCGTCTGGTTACCCTGCAAAATCGCATGGTCCTGGACGTGGTACTAGCGGACCGTGGAGGAGCATGCTGCATCATCGGTGCCAGCTGCTGTGTATACATTCCTGATAATTCACCTTCTGTCTATGAAGCAATCGAACATCTCCATAGACTATCTTCAGAAATTCATCAAGGATCAGAGACTTGGACAATTGGAAGTTGGCTTTGGGGCATCTTGAAGGAGTGGGGTTGGAAAATATCAATGATTCTCTTGGTCCCAGTATTGACAATATGTGGTTGTTGTTTGGGTATACACTGTATACCACCTTTGTGTTCTCTTTGCATAACTACCTTGCACCCTAAGACTATGGACACTCAGCTAACACAAATGAGAGTAATGTATGATCAAGAGATACGGGACATTATGGAGATCGAAATAGACTGACAAGCTGGCTAGTTATGTTCAAAGGGGCCACTGTTAAAAGCAAAACGCTAATCATGAACATTACCTGCGCCATCTTGTCTGGTGGAATTCTATGTGCACATAAGTTGCAGTCATTTTAATCTATCACAGCCATTTTGTACTCTGTTGGTCACCTTTGTTTCACCCTGCCCTTACTAGCATCCCTCTGACCCTCTGACCGACCTGGTATGTGTGCTGGGGGCTATAAACTCTATTGCCACAACAAACCTCAGCACCACTTGCTGCCACAAACTCGTTTTTCCTCTCATCTCTGTTTTCAGGCAAACCTTTGGACACTCTACCCCTCACTGCACCTAGTTACACAAACAGGTTCCAAACACCAAAAAGACTCTTGCAACATGATTTATTGCACTGCAAACAGCAAGACTTGTTGTTACCAACAATGGGACCTGTTTTTATCAACAGAACGGACTCTTAGATCTGGCCGGTCTCACATGTTTTAGACCCTGAAGCAAGGTCCAGCTGCAAGATAAGATTGTCTGTTTGACCTGGGTGGGAAGAGAATTACTGTTGGGCTTGTGTGACAACCTGCCCGGGGCGGGGACCCCAAGCTTGTGTAACCATGTTAATGAAACAAATGCATTGTGTCAAACCTGTATAAAAGGAAGAGCCAAAGGAGTATCAGCAGAACACTTCCCTCAGACATCCCGGTGTCTGCAGTTGACGTGATCTCCTCATGAGAAATAAACCTTTTTCTTGTCTTCCAGTTTCCAGCGCTTGCCTCATTATTTTGATAGCGAACCCAAAGTGAATTAGAGGTGGAACCCTGCACCGGGCAGCATTGAGGGTCTTAGAAGACTCGCTGCCTTTCACACAAAGCACGTTGTGTAACAACCAGATCACTCATTTGTATTTTATTTAGATAGGTACGTGGGATACTGCTTTTGACACTGATCTCATTTTGTCACTTCCAGTTCCCAAGTAGCAAGCCTTTTAATATAGCGCAGTAATCTATTTACTGGCATCTAGGAGCTGCATCCAAAATGTAAGCCATGGGTTAAGATCTTTATTGTTTTTCTTCTCTATCTGCTGTTATTCTAAGTTTGCAAAGAAGGGTTTCTTTCGGGAGTAATAAAGTCTTATTTGTACAGACACCACAATCACTTCATTACATTTTATATCCTGACTTTGTCTTTATCCCAAAACATAGGGCCTCATTACGATGTCGGGCGGAAAGCCTCCTCCCGACAGTCGGAATATCCTCGAGCGTGTTGGAACCCTTCCGACCGACTCGGTCGGTTTACATTCTGACCGACCAATTACGATGTTCACGGTCGGAAAGTAAACCGCGCGGTCATTCCAAATCGGTTCCAACTGGCTCTCGGAGTATCTGTGTCAGTCGGAACCTCATCGTGCACCTCTATGGACAGCATTTCCGACCTTGCGATTATGATGTTGATTTCCAACAGCCTTTCTGAGTTGGCCTGTCCGACACAAAAAGGCTGTCGGAAAGTGAATTTGGGGGCCCCTAGCAGGGCCCCCTTTAACCTGCAGCCTCCGGTTGGGGGCCGAGGGGGTACCTAAGGGACCCCCCTGTAAAACCCGGCACTGTGTGGCTGGCACAATGGGGTGCCCGCAACACGGTGCAGGGTTTTACACACACCCGCCATTTCCCCATAGGAGCCAGTGTTAAAGCCTGTTGTCGGGCAGAACATAAGCTCCCATGGGAAACAATGGGACTCCGACCGAACAGTCGGGCGGGCGGAACCGCCGACCGCTAGTCGGTCGGTCCCGATTCTGAGTCGTGTCTGGCGGAAAGTTTCTGCCCGACATCGTAATGAGGCCCATAATGTCTACAAGTATGTACAATATGTGATTCCGACACCTATTCCTAAAATTGTTCCAAAAGAAGCTGTTGAAACTCAGGCTGAAGCAGTGTGAATTGTTTAGCTCGAGCCTTGTAAATGCACAGGGAGATAAAGTGATTTGCCCAGGATGAAACACCTCCAGTCTTCCAAATTATTACGGATCAGTACTCAGGTATTTTGTTTCAAGAGTCAGCAACTAAATTGCTAGTCCACATCTCTTTTACAGTTGCAATTCTATCAGTAGTTTAAAAATTGTGTTGAGAACAATACAAAACGAAAAGTTACAGTTGTTGTGACAGTTTGTCAGAAATAAAGAAAGTAACAGCAGGATCGAGAGTTTGTCAAACTATTTTTACAAGCATAACTTGTATTTTCCTTTTATAATATGTATTCTTTATTTCTTTTTAGACTGGTTTATTTACCTGTTCTCTTCTCAAGTGTAGTGCATATTAATGACTGCATGGTTAACATTATCAGCTACCGTTAAATATTCATTTTGTGATTTATATTGAATACATTTTGTTTGAATTAAAGTTCCCTTTTTGCTATTTCGCTAAATCTTTTGACTGGCACATTGATAGCCTTTGAGGACTATTAACTGCTTACAATTAACAAACTGCCTTGTTTCATAAAATCAGAGGGGGCGCCATTACAGTGGTCTGTAGACTGTGGCCCCAGTTGAAGAAAAGCTAATAAGTGCTTCTGCAGTGTTTGGAATAAAAATTAATGGTATTCCCATATTAATGAATCCTGGTCAAAATGTTAGCTCCCTCTGTGAACATTGTAAATTTCCAAAATTTCACGTTAAACAAAATTTGTGGAATATCTCAAATTTTGTATTATGCAATTTTAAGTAATTTTTGTCTGTGGCAGACTGTGCTGTCAGAAAATGTCTCTCCGAGAGACATTTTTTACCTGTACCAGTCTTTTGCCAGTATCTCACAAGTATTTTCTCCTCAAAGTGGTGCATGCACACAATAGTCACATAAGTTTCTGGCGAACCAAATTTCACTCTAGTAGCAATCGTGGTATTTTCTTGAAATTTAACAAAAATTCATCCTTGTTTGTGTTTACTACCCGTCAGAATTGAATTGGCCGAGAGAAAAATCTGTAGATTTCCTGACTAGTTTGTGCTTCTGAAAATGCAGAATGTGTAGGCCTGAAGTCAGTTACTTGTGTGGTGCCAGGTCTGATTAACACGTGACTGACTCTGTCCCATCCCTATAGCACACAGGGATACAGGGCATCATTTAATCTCTAGCATCATCTAGTGTTCTCATACAACAAATCACACCCTGTTTAAGAAGAGTTTTTACTCCAGGATTGAACAGAAATGTAATAAAAAGTGCTGCATCAGACCCATTCTAGAGGGCCACAGCAGGTGATAAACAAACATTAAAATCTCAGTAAAACTGGGTATTTAAGAAACCAGGGCTGGAGTTCCTTAAACATCTCTTGACATAAAAACTCTCAAAAGCACACAGTCATAGCTTTGTTTTCGAGGGGAAGTGAATAGAGGAACCAGTCACATTTCAGCATACCTCTAGTTGGTACAACACATTCTAGAGAAACGCAGCCTATACATTGGAAACTTCAAAATTAGAGAGCCAAATAGAATGGAGAAACACCGCTCACCTACCAGCCACATCCTGCCCGATGCTTTTTTTTGTTTTCTTTTAGAGGCCATAACGTCCCACATTGTCTTACTGTGTGGCAAAGTAAAGGGGTAAATAGCTAAAAGTGTTTCTTATCTTCAGAAAGAGGAACATTGACAGGTAGGTTCTCATTTCACCTGCAAGAACCAAAGTAAAGAGTTCCGGGTGGAAGCTGTCCCGCCTGCAACTTTTCCGCTTTCGTCATCTGGAAATTTCTCAGAATAACCGAGACTTTCTACTCTTCTGGATTAGCACTTTCAGCCATAGTTGAACGTCACATTGGCTCTCAACTGTGCACGTAACCACAATATTAACCTAAAAAAATTAGCCCAACAGACTTACATGAAGCTGTGTTTCGGCCCCATAAAGGATCGCTGGACTGCATTTAGGGTCGTAGCTTGGCACTCATAAGTGTTGAGCCCTACTACACTGTTATCGTCTCCTTTAACTGCTATCTTCTTCAACTGCTCATTTACCTAATTGTTTTATCAAAGCCAAATAGCATTTCTAAGAAATATATCTGATTGGTCCTTCAAATTTATCAAGTGTGAAAACGAATGTTTTATAGTGTACCTTGGCTCAGACTGTATCGATATCCTAACGTCGAGCTCGACTGCTTGATCACAGCCGCCACTTGGTACTCGTGGGATCTAAGAGTTTCACAGTTTCGATGAGTGATATCTGGGCCCCTGGGAAAGTGGAGAGAAACTGTAACACCGATCTATAATACTGAGAAATACATCTCATCTAAGCTCGGACCTAGAGAAAACACATGACACATCTTCACCAAAAGGGCAAGGTGCAACCACTGACGTCCGAAATTTATTAAGAAAAGCTGGCACTTGGTTCACCAAAAAGTTGATATAGACATGGCCATGGCCATAGACATGATGAGCTGAAAAGTTGTCTGCAGTTAACTTCCATCAGATGTTGACGCATCTTTCAAGCCATTTATTGTTCCATTACAAACATGCATGTAAATGTATATGTTCAGCATTGCCTGTAGTGAAAAATTAAGTGTTTATGTGTGATTTTCTGTTAACTCCACTAGAAGCGTCAGATATGTGCAGAGTTATCCCCATTGTAAAGATCCAAAGGTGACATGAGGTTCTATTTCTAATACCTACCTGAAGGCTGAGATATTAACTTCTTGAGATCTTCATAGGAAAGAAGTTAAGGTGGCAATTAGTGCTCCACTTGCACTGCAGCAGAGGTGAGGTATCTTTTGAACCCGCGTTATCTACGTTGGCCAAATGCAGAACTGTCTTCCTTTCAACATGAATCCAAAGGTAAAGATGTCTGTTAATTGGGCTTCTTTTACTACCACAAGAGGATGAAATATTAATTGAAACTTTTTTTTCAATATAATTGAGGCACATCTTCAGATGAACCTCCACTAGAGGGCTCGACATCTGCTGATTCTCTTTGAATCTGAATTAAAAATGCAAGGCCAACAAATGGCTTTCTTTTGGCTTGTACTTCATTGTTCAAGTACCAATTTCACCCTTTGTTAGCTCCATTTGAAAGATAAGAAGCAAATACTGTGGGGCATAGGATCTATTGAATCTCTTCTGATCTCTATTGAAGCATGCAAAGCTGACTGTTGGTCATCTTAAACATATACCAGTTGGCTGAGGTATTGATTTAGCCCTGTTTTAGCTCCATCCGAAAGATTGGAAACTTACGCGTGGTCCTCCTATTACCTTCTACCAGAGGTTGTGATGTCTGTGAATTTTTCTCTTATTCACATTTGAAACATGAAACATTGGCATTTCATTGTCATGCAATCTACCTTGGATTGATGGACTCCTGAGTCGTCTTTCAGGAATTAGATCTTGCAGATATCAGCTGGTGTCATAGGCCTACTTCTTCAGACATCTGCCATTTTGCAACAATTCTATTGACTAGTTATACCCGGGTGCCTAGTACAGCTCCTGTATGGATCATAAGACTGAATATATAAATATAGTCCACTTATTAAGGGAGGAGAGATTAAAATGTAATTTTACCTAGGACAGGTAGACTGAATGTGCCGGCCCAGAGTCCACTCGATCATGTAGCTTTATGAAATGTCGGCCTGCTTAGGCAATGATGTGCGAAGAGTAAGCTATGCGATTGACTGGCATATGTGAAGAGCAGTCAAATCTAAGGGCTTGATTACGAGTCTGGTGGTTTTAGACCACCAGACTCGCAGTGGCGCAGCGGTGACAGTCCTGCGGCCACCGTATTATTAGGAGGCCATTCGGACTGCCACCGCTGCCAGGGAACCGCCGGTTCCCGGCTGTGGCACAGCAGACAGGGGGTATACAATATGCAAAGTAGGACTACCACGGTCGCCAAGCATATTACAAGTTTCCCCACCGCCAGCCGTTTCATGGCGGTGAGCCCGCCATGAAAAGGCTGGCAGTGAGGAAACAAAGTGGACCCTACAGGGCCCCCATGCCCCTGCTGCCAAGCGGATGCATTCAGGGGGACACAACATGCACCCCCCTGTTTGCATGCACCCGGTGTTCCAGCACAGCATGGACTTCACAGTCTATGCCGTGCTGGAACTGCTTTTGCTTTCCCATTGCATTGACCATTTTCAGGGCACCGCCATGGGAACGGCAAAAGAAAAGCCCGAGTTGAACTCGTAATCTGGGAGCAGACCATGCACGGCTTATGCTGTGCCGGCGCAAAGCCGGCGCAGCACTGTCAAAGTCGTAATCAGGCCCTAATCCCTTTTCCTGTGATCCTGTTATTCAGCATTGCTTTTTTATTTAACGAGAACAGGGAAACTAATTAACAGAGACATTTGTAACTTATGACTAACATCAGTTATGATTATGACTGATTGTAAGTTAAATTTGTAATGGGCGTTCACCAAACTTTCATTCCCAAACAAGCATATCTTACGACTATCAGCAGGACCAGGTGTTAGAGTATGGTATTTATGAATTGAGCACACTTACATACCTTTTCCTAGCCCTAGGTGTACTTCTGTAAGGAATTATGTAAAACGCAGCTGTTCAGCATTTGCAAAGTAAATATATTTCACATTGCTTCTGAATACTCATAAAGTAACACCTCAGTGGATGCAGAGCAATTTGCCCCAAAATCCCTGCAAAATGGCAGTAAATGTCTGTTAGAAAAACACTCACAAGTGCATATGTTGGGTACACATGAGTAAATTACGCACTGGTGTTTTGGTGGAGCATGCGTGTGCTAGTACCTTCATAAATATGGTGTAATATAAATAGGTGTAATTTATGCATTAGTCCTATCATCAGACTTTCTTAAGTGACAAAACGACTTTGCAAATCAGTTCGACATTAAGGGACGAGCTGCGGATGTATACTCCAATGTGGTAATCACTGTGTGAACTCATCAAGGCAAGGCAAGCAATCTGGGACCAGACCAACAAGTTAGACTCATATCTGGTTGAGACATCTCTCTGACAAAATCTAACAGGAAGAACCATTTCGGAAGGTGACACATTACTTGTGGGAGCTTGGATCCTTCCCTACACGTGACCCGTGAAATGCAACCAGGGACAATATTTATTCAGGAATAAGGTTCACTTTCATTCTCATTTGTAAATACACCTTACTCAGCTTGTAGACACATATACTGAGGGATGTAGCCAACTTGGAGACACATATTCTGAAAAATACACTCAGCTCAGAGACATGGATCCAAAGAAATTCAACTACTTCAAGTTACAGATCCTGAAAAACATACTGACTGAGATATGGATCCCGAGAGATTTCCATATTTAAAGTCACAGACACAAAAAAAAAAACATAATAAACACCACGTATGCAGACCATGACAAATGTTCTCATTTTGGATAAAAAGAAGTCTGAAAAAATGCTCAGCTAGTGGAAATGGGCCATGAGAATTGTACATGCTTGGAGTCTCATATCCTGAAAAACGTACCCAACAAGACACGGATGCTGAGAAATGTGCATATTTGAAGTTAAGGATCCCAAATAACATAATGAACATAGGGAAAGGCACCAAATGAAATTTACTCAACTCAGATACACGGCTCTTTAAAAACGTACTCAACTAGAAGAAGTGGCCCTAAGAAATGTGCCCACTGCCAAGACACGGATCCTGAAAAACATATCCATCTTGAAAAGAGGGACCCTGAGCAATGTATGCACCCCTTTGGGGACCTGGATTCAGAAACACATCTTAAAAAAACTCATATTGTGGCATTAAGCTTCAGAAGTGTTGCCAACTTGGAGATACAGGTCCTACAAAATGGGGCTACAGGCCCAGGAAACATGCCCATGTCTACACACAGACCAGGGATCTCCAACTTTTCTGAAATAAGAGTTACTTTTGTTCCATGAAAATCATCCTGAGCTTCTAATAGTGTTGGAGTTTTAATAGTGACCACATCAGAAAGGATTGCATAGTGACCATATGAAAGAGTACCAGCCGTGATCACCTTAGTGCATCAGGCAGGGTTGCCAGCAGTAATGTAAAAAATGCTTACTCGATGTGAAATTGCTCTACATGGGTAATACATAACAGCCATAGCTGCAAAGCCCATGGCACAAAGTTAATAATATTTGTAATAATTCTCCCAAACCCTGCATGCTTCATCACTCAAATATCATCTTTCCATATATTTTGAAATACAACCATTTTTCTTCAAACATTATCTTATGAGTTCTGAAGAGCCATACATTTTCATCTTGAATACACACTTCGATTTTGGTATGCATACATTAATTCAACCAACCAAAAACGTTTCATTTAGTACGCTAGGCTGGACGCAAGAGAGCGACTTAGAGGGAACAGGAGAGCTACCAGTAGTTCACGACCTAGCTGTTGGACTGAGCCTGATACAGACCGTCGAAACACACTCAGGTCGGAGGTATTAAAACTGGCAAAAATACTGCGTTTGAAGACAAGGAATATGTCAAATAATCACAAGAGAATGTGGTATTCTGTCTTCTGTTCCAGCCTGGTGTGTCCTCCTTTCTTGCTTGGTGTGGAATGTTGAGTCATGTGGGATGTTGAGGTCCTTAGGTTGGAGTGTACATTCCCTGTCAGGTGGAGTGGATGGCTACAGCTGGGGGCTAGGTTTGCTACAACCTAGCTCATGGCAGGGTTCCCTTACTTATAACTTGTTCCTTAATAAAGCACCAGTTCCTGTCCTTGCCTGCCTTCTGAGTCTCCTTACCAACCCACTACATCAAAGGTAACAGAGAATACATGGAGTCTTGAGACACTAGCCCAACTAGGTAAGACAAAGACTGGAGAAAAAGGCTCAATTTCCCAATGGACTATACTCACCCTGGAAACTCAAATGCTAAAAATGTG